>CM038144.1:132252991-132690491 GCA_021437245.1 Aegilops speltoides
GGGAGTCCTACTCCCACCGGAGTAGGATTCCCCTTCCTAGTCAACTAGGGTCCTTCCATGTAGTAGGAGTAGGAGACTAGGAAGGGGAAGAGAGAAGGAAGGAAGGAGGGGTTGCGGCCCTCCCCTAGTCAATTCGGACTAGGCCTTGGAAGCGCGCGCCTGCCCTAGGCAGCCCTCTCTCTTTCCTTGAGGCCCAATAAGGCCCAATACTTCTCCCGGCGAATTCCGTAACTCTCGGTACTCGAAAATACCGAATCACTCGGAACCTTTCCAAACTCGAATATAGTCGTCCAATATATCGATCTTTACGTCTCAACCATTTCTAGACTCCTCGTCATATCCCCGATCTCATCCGGACTCAACTCCTTCGGTACATCAAAACTCATAAACTCATAATATAAGCATCGCCATCGAAACCTTAGCGTGCGGACCCTACGGGTTCGAGAACTATGTAGACATGACCTAGAACTATTCTCGGTCAATAACCAATAGCGGGACCTGGATGCCCATATTGGCTCTCACATATTCTCTGAAGATCTTTATCAGTCAAACCGCATAACAACATACGTTGTTCCCTTTGTCATCGGTATGTTACTTGCCCGAGATTCGATCGTCGGTATCCAATACCTAGTTCAATCTTGTTACCGGCAAGTCTCTTTACTCGTTACGTAATGCATCATCCCGTAACCAACTCATTGGTCACATTGCTTGCAAGGCTTATAGTGATGTGCATTACCGAGAGGGCCGAGTGATACCTCTCCGACAATCGGAGTGACAAAACCTAATCTCGAAATATGCCAACTCAACATGTACCTTCGGAGACACCTGTAGTACTCCTTTATAATCACCAAGTTACGTTGTGACGTTTGGTAGTACCCAAAGTGTTCCTCCGGTAAACGGGAGTTGCATAATCTCATAGTTACAGGAACATGTATAAGTCATGAAGAAAGCAATAGCAACATACTAAACGATCAAGTGCTAGGCTAACGGAATGGGTCAAGTCAATCACATCATTCTTCTAATGATGTGATCCTGTTAATCAAATAACAACTCTTTTGTCCATGGCTAGGAAACATAACCATCTTTGATAAACGAGCTAGTCAAGTAGAGGCATACTAGTGACACTATGTTTGTCTATGTATTCACACATGTATTATGTTTCCCGTTAATACAATTCTAGCATGAATAATAAACATTTATCATGATATGAGGAAATAAATAATAACTTTATTATTGCCTCTAGGGCATATTTCCTTCAGTCTCCCACTTGCACTAGAGTCAATAATCTAGTTCACATCGCCATGTGATTTAACACCAATATTCATATCTGTTATATGATTAACACCCATAGTTCACATCGTCATGTGACCAACACCCAAGGGTTTACTAGAGTCAATAATCTAGTTCACATTGCTATGTGATTAACACCCAAAGAGTACTAAGGTGTGACCATGTTTTGCTCGTGAGAGAAGCTTAGTCAATGGGTCTGTCACATTCAGAGCCGTATGTATTTTGCAAATATTCTATGTCCATAATGCTTTGCACGGAGCTACTCTAGCTAATTGCTCCCACTTTCAATATGTATCCAGATTGAGACTTAGAGTCATCTGGACTAGTGTAAAAGCTTGCATCGTTGTAACTTTTATGACGAGCTCTTTTATCACTTCCATTATCGAGAAATATTTCCTTAGTCCTCACTAAGGATGTTCTTGACCAATGTCCAGTGATCTACTCTTAGATCACTATTGTACTCCTTTGCCAAATTCAGAGCAAGGTATACAATAGGTCTGGTACATAGCATAGCATACTTTATAGAACCTATGACTGAGGCATAGGGAATGACTTTTCATTCTCTTTCTATTTTCTGCTGTGGTCGGGATTTGAGTCTTACTCAATTTCATACCTTTGCAACACAAACTCTTTCTTTGACTGTTCCATTTTGAACTATTTCAAAATCTTGCCAAGGTATGTACTCATTGAAAATCTTATCAAGCGTCTTGATCTATCTCAATAGATCTTGATGCTCAATATGTAAGTAGCTTTTCTTGAGGTCTTTTCTTTTAAAGAACTCCTTTAAAACACTCATTTATGCTTTGCGAAAAATTCTACATCATTTCGATCAACAATATGTCACTCACATATACTAATCGAAAAGGCAGTAGTGCTCCTACTCACTTTATTGTAAATACAGGCTTCATCGTAAGTCCATATAAAACTATATGCTTTGATCAACTTATCAAAGCGTATATTCCAACTCGAGATGCTTGCACTAGTCCATAGATGGATCATTTGGAGCTTGCACATTTTGTTAGCACCTTTAGGATTGACAAAACCTTCGGTTGCATCATATACAACTCTTCTTTAATAAATCCATTAAGGAATGCAATTTTGACATCCATTTGCCAGATTTCATAAAATGTGGCAATTGCTAACATGATTCAGACAGACTTAAGCATCGATACGAGTGAGAAAATCTCATCGTATTCAACACATTGAACTTGTTGAAAACCTTTCGCAACAAGTCGAGCTTGGTAGATAGTAATACTACTATCAGTGTCCGTCTTCCTCTTGAAGATCCATTCATTTAACATGGCTCGCTGATCATCGAGCAAGTCAATCAAAGTACATACTTTGTTCTCATACATGGATCATATCTCAGATTTTATGGCCTCGAGCCATTTTGCGGAATCTGGGCTCATCATCGCTTCCTCATAGTTCGTAGGTTTATCATGGTCTAGTAACATGACTTTCAGAACAGGATTATCGTACCACTCTGGTGTGGACCGTACTCTGGAAGACCTACGAGGTTCTGTAGTAACTTGACCTGAAGTTTCATGATCATCATCATTAGCTTCCTCACTAATTGGTGTAGGAATCACTGGAACTGATTTCAGTGATGAACTATTTTCCAATTCGGGAGAAGGTACAAATTACCTTATCAAGATCTACTTTCCTCCCACTCACTTCTTTCGAGAGAAATTCCTTCTCTAGAAAGGATCCGAATTTAGCAACGAAAATCTTGCCCTTAGATCTGTGATAGAAGGTGTACCCAATAGTTTCCTTTGGGTATTCTATGAAGACGCACTTCTCTAATTTGGGTTTGAGCTTATCAGGATGAAACTTTTTCACATAAGCATCGCAACTCCAAATTTTTAGAAACGACAGCTTAGGTTTATTGCTAAACCATAGTTCATACGGTGTCGTCTCAACGGATTTAGATGGTGCCCTATTTAATGTGAATGCAGCTGTCTCTAATGCATAACCCCAAAACGATATTGGTAAATCAGTAAGAGACATCATAGATCGCACCATATCCAATAAAGTCTTACTGACGTTTGGACACACCATAACGTTGTGGTGTTCCAGTGGCATGAGCTGTGAAACTATTTCACATTGTTTTAATTGAAGACCAAACTCGTAACTCAAATATTCATCTCCACGATCGGATCGCGAAACTTTATTTTCTTGTTACGATGATTTTCCACTTCACTCTGAAATTCTTTGAACCTTTCAACTATTTCGGACTTATGTTTCATCAAGTAGATATACCCATATCTTCTCAAATCATCTGTGAAGGTCGAAAAATAACGATACTTGCCACGAGCCTTCATACTCATTGGTGCGCATACATCGGTATGTATTATTTTCAATAAGTCGATGGCTTCGTTCCATTGTTCGAAGAACGGAGTTTTAGTCATCTTGCCCAAAAGGCACGGTTCGCAAGCATCAAATGATTCATAACCAAGTGATTCGAAAATCCATCTTTATGGAGTTTCTTCATGCGCTTTACACCGATATGACCTAAGCGGCGATTGCCACAAATAAGTTGCACTATCATTATTAACTTTGCATCTTTTGGCTTCAATATTATGAATATGTGTATCACACGATCGAGATCCAACAAACCATTTTCATTGGGTGTATGACCATAGAAGGTTTTATTCATGTAAATGAACAACAATTATTCTCTAACTTACATGAATAACCGTATTGCAATAAACATGATCAAATCATATTCATGCTCAGCATAAACACCAAATAACACTTATTTAGGTTTAACACTAATCCCGAAAGTATATGGGCTGTGCGATGATGATCATATCAATCTTGGAACTATTTCCAGCACACATCGTCCCTTCACCCTTTAACTAGTCTCTGTTTATTCTGCAACTCCGTTTGAGTTACTAATCTTAGCAACCTACTAGTATCAAATACCGAGGGTTGCTATAAACACTAGTAAAGTACACATCAATAACATGTATATCAAATATACTTATGTTCACTTTGCCATCCTTCTTATCCACCAATCACTTGGGGTAGTACCTCTTCAAGTGACCATCTCTTTTGCAAGAGAAGCACTTAGTCTCGGGCTTAGGACCAGACTTGGGTTTCTTCACTTGAGCAACAACTTGCTTGCCGTTCTTCTTGAAGTTCCCTTCTTTCCCTTTGCCTTTTCTTGAAACTAGTGATCTTGTCAACCATCAACACTTGATGCTCTTTTCTTGATTTCTACCTTCGTCGATTTCAACATCACGAAGAGCTCGAGAATCATTTTGTCATCCCTTGCATACTATAGTTCATCACGAAGTTCTAGTAACTTAGTGATGGTGACTAGAGAATTCAGTCAATCACTATCTTATCTGGAAGATTAGCTCCCACTTGATTCAAGCGATTGAAGTACCCAGACAATCTGAGCACATGCTCACTAGCTGAGCGATTCTCCTCCATCTTTTAGCTATAGAACTTGTTGGGGACTTCATATCTCTCAACTCGGGTATTTGCTTGAAATATCAACTTCAATTTCTGGAACATCTCATATGATCCATGACGTTCAAAACATCTTTGAAGTCCCGACTCTAAGCCGTTTAAGCATGGTGCACTAAACTATCAAGTAGTCATCCTTTTGAGCTAGCCAAACGTCATAACGTCTGCATCTGCTCCCGCAATAGGTTTGTCACCTAGCGGTGCATTAAGGACATAATTCTTCTATGCAGCAATGAGGATAAACCTCAGATCACGGATCCAATCCGCATCATTGCTACTAACATCTTTCAACACAATTTTCTCTAGGAACATATCAAAATAAACATATGAAAGCAACAACGCAAGCTATTGATCTACAACATAATTTGCAAAATACTACCAGGACTAAGTTCATGATAAATTTAAGTTCAATTAATCATATTACTTAAGAACTCCCACTTAGACAGACATCTCTCTAGTCATCTAAGTGATTACGTGATCCAAATCAACTAAACCATGACCGATCATCACGTGAGATGGAGTAGTTTTCAATGGTGAACATCACTATGTTGATCATATCTACTATATGATTCACGCTCGACCTTTCGGTCTCCGTGTTCGAGGCCATATCTGCATAAGCTAGGCTCGTCAAGTTTAACTTTGAGTATTCGCGTGTGCAAAACTGGCTTGCACCCGTTGTAGATGGACGTGAGAGCTTATCACACCGATCATCACGTGGTGTCTCAGGCACGACGAACTTTGGCAATGGTGCATACTCGGGAGAACACTACTTGATAATTTTAGTGAGAGATCATCTTAAAATGCTACCCTCAATCAAAGCAAGATAAGATGCATAAAGGATAAACATCACATGCAATCAATATAAGTGATATGATATGGCCATCATCATCTTGTGCTTCGATCTCCATCTCCAAGCACCGTCGTGATCACCATCGTCACCGGTAGCGACACCTTGATCTCCATCGTAGCATCGTTGTCGTTCGCCATCTATTGCTTCTCGACTATCGCTACCGCTTAGTGATAAAGTAAAGCAATTACAGGGCGTTGCATTTCATACAATAAGCGACAACCATATGGCTCCTGCCAGTTCTGATAACTTCATTACAAAACATGATCATCTCATACAATAAAATATAGCATCACGTCTTGACCATATCACATCACAACATGCCCTGCAAAAACAAGTTAGGCGTCCTCTACTTTGTTGTTGCAAATTTTACGTGGCTGCTACGGGCTTAGCAAGAACCGTTCTCACCTCGCATCAAAACCACAATGATAGTTAGTCAAATAGACTCCGTTTTAACCTTCGCAAGGACCGGCGTAGCCACACTCGGTTCAACTAAAGTGAGAGAGACAGACACCGCCAGCCACCTTTAAGCACGAGTGCTCGTAACGGTGAAACCAGTCTCGCGTAAGCATCTGGCGTAATGTCGGTCCGGCGCTTCATCTCACAATACCGCTGAACCAAAGTATGACATGCTGGTAGGCGGTATGACTTATATCGTCCACAACTCACTTGTGTTCTACTCGTGCATATAACATCAACGCATAAAACCTAGGCTCGGATGCCATTTGTTGGGGAACGTAGTAATTTCAAAAATTTCCTCGCACACGCAAGATCATGGTGATGGCATAGCAACGAGAGGGAGAGTGTTCGTCCACGTACCCTCATAGACCGTGGCGAAGCGTTAACTGCAACGCGGTTGATGTAGTCGTCGCCTTCACGATCCGACCGATCCAAGCACCGAGCGTCACGGAGCCTCCGAGTTCAGCACACGTTCAGCTCGATGGCGATCTCCGGCCTCCGATCCAACCGAGCTCGGAGATGAGTTCCGTCGGACTGGGCGTGGTGGCGATGATGATGTTCTACCGCGCGAGGCTTCGCCTAAACTCCGCGACGATATGATCGAGGTGGAATATGGTGGAAGGGGCTCCGCACACGGCTAAGGAACGATCAGTAGATCAACTTGTGTGTCTATGGGGTGCCCCTGCCCCGTATATAAAGGAGGGAGGGAGGAGGAGGCCGGCCCTAGGAGGGCGCGCATGGGGAGTCCTACTCCCACCGGAGTAGGATTCCCCTTTCCTAGTCCAACTAGGGGTCCTTCCATGTAGTAGGAGTAGGAGACTAGGAAGGGAAGAGAGAAGGAAGGAAGGAGGGTTGCGGCCCTCCCTAGTCAATTCGGACTAGGCCTTGGGGGCGCGGCCTGCCCTAGGCAGCCCTCTCTCTTTCCCTTGAGGGCCCAATAAGGCCCAATACTTCTCCCCTGCGAATTCCCGTAACTCTCCGGTACTCCGAAAACTACGCGAATAACTCGGAACCTTTCCGAACACCGAATATAGTCGTCCAATATATCGATCTTTACGTCTCGACCATTTCGAGACTCCTCGTCATATCCCGATCTCATCTGGGACTCGAACTCCTTGGTACATCAAAACTCATAAACTCATAATATAACTGTCATCGAAACCTTAAGCGTGCGGACCCTACGGGTTCGAGAACTATGTAGACATGACCTAGAACTATTCTCGGTCAATAACCAATAGCGGGACCTGGATGCCCATATTGGCTCCTACATATTCTACGAAGATCTTTATCGGTCAAACCGCATAACAACATACGTTGTTCCCTTTGTCATCGGTATGTTACTTGCCCGAGATTCGATCGTCGGTATCCAATACCTAGTTCAATCTTGTTACCGGCAAGTCTCTTTACTCGTTACGTAATGCATCATCCCGTAACCAACTCATTGGTCACATTGCTTGCAAGGCTTATAGTGATGTGCATTACCGAGAGGGCCGAGAGATACCTCTCCGACAATCGGAGTGACAAAACCTAATCTCGAAATACGCCAACTCAACATGTACCTTCGGAGACACCTGTAGTACTCCTTTATAATCACCCGATTCGTTGTGACGTTTGGTAGTACCAAAGTGTTCCTCCGTAAACAGGAGTTGCATAATCTCATAGTTACGGGAAGATGTATAAGTCATGAAGAAAGCAATAGCAACATACTAAACGATCAAGTGCTAGGCTAACGGAATGGGTCAAGTCAATCACATCATTCTTCTAATGATGTGATCCCGTTAATCAAATAACAACTCTTTTGTCCATGGCTAGGAAACATAACCATCTTTGATAAACGAGCTAGTCAAGTAGAGGCATACTAGTGACACTATGTTTGTCTATGTATTCACACATGTATTATGTTTCCGGTTAATACAATTCTAGCATGAATAATAAACATTTATCATGATATGAGGAAATAAATAATAACTTTATTATTTCCTCTAGGGCATATTTCCTTCAGATGGGTCGCGCCATGGCATACTAGCACTACTAGAAGAGATTGATGAGGAGGGGGAGGACAGCTAGCTGTAGCACGGACTCCCAAGAACTTTTTGCATGATTGTTGTGGCTGGCCGTGGCGACGTTTGAACGCGGAGCAGACGCGTGCACCGGGAAGCGGCGTAGGCGGCGCTCTCTCGGCCGGCACGCCGCTTCAATGCTAGCACCAGTGAGAGGTCGCCTCCAGTTTGGCCAGGCATGAATGCGGCACTAATCGTTTCAGGTGGGAAGCACGTGTGGGTGATGAAGAGGGTTCAAATTGGCCAGGGCGGTCAGGAACGGGCATGGCAGCGGTCCGGACGCCCGCAAACAAGAGATGTTGTACATAAATATTACTGTGTATATGATTAATAACATAAATAATGTGCCAGTTGGACAAATATGATTAGAGATGGAGATGGAATCTTACGTAAACATGGATGTGCATGTCTATGTCTATGTGTGTGTGCGCGACGACTCTAGTGACTACTCGTACACACCATTGATGTCTCGTTCTCCCTACACACACACAAACTTAGTACCAGCTCATTTTGTTCCTAGGATAGGAATATCATAGGAGTGAGAAACAATATGAAGTGATATAAATGGAGTACGACGTACAAGAAGAAATGTACACGCACTCACTCTGCCTCTGAGATACCCACGAGTACACAATGGAGCACATTTGTACACGAAGAGGTGGCTTACGTACGTAATAATTTGACCCTTTAATTTGTTCATTTAATATTGGAGGGTCGGGGACCACATATGAGCGATACAAACTGCCACCTGGAAGCGGGGGCGTGTTATTGATCGACTTTTCTTTCTTGGTACATTAAAAAAAATTTGTCCGCTATTTTTTGTTTCTTTTTTTTCCGGGAAGGCGTGTATTCTATTCAAAACCACTCCTATGGAGAGATTATTTTACTCCATTGTATGTATAGCCTCTTGTTTGACAGGGTTTCTCGCGTCTCGCTCTCTCACCATCTCCATATCTAAACAAGATGACAGTGTCCACTCTATCTCTCTCCTCATCGGTGGTCAATATCCGGCCGGATCCCATTCCCGCGGGAGGTGAGGAGGTCCAGCGTGGACGTTGTCGCCGTCGGCGATGGAGGAAGCCGATGCGCACCATCCTCTCTAAGCAGGCGCCGGCGCGGACGAAGGTCCTACACACCCTTGTTCGCTGCCATCGTGTGGGCAGATCCCGCCCGCCTAATCCACATCTCGCCCACCTGAGCTATAACTTCTTTTGGATTTCATGCTTCGTTGTACTCTACATGCAGGTTTTCTTCTGTACCATTACTCTCCGGCTCCCCATGTACAGTAGCTAGGGTTCGTCGGCTGGTCCAACTTCACCTATTTTTTACTATTATAGAGGAAAGGCCACTCCAAAAGTTGTCCAGGTTTATCATTTATGCATCAGTGGAGGTATACATGCTTTTTTCGACAAAAAGTACATGGTGGTTGTGCGGTCATTGTCCATATGCTTGTATTGTTGCTACTAATCTAAAACTATCACTGGTAAAATGAAGCAATGGCCATGTAGAGGTGTTGACAATTAAGATTCCATTAAAAATCTTGTTCCACTACTAAAACAAAGTAACGACACTACTTAATTATCATTTTTTATATTTTTACAAACAGGGATGCGTATCTCCATACTCGGGAATGTCTTCCACAATGTTTAGTTTAACTGCACAAAATTGTATGGCCAATGTTGCTTAGTTCTTCCTTTCTCCAGCTTGATTACCGAGAAGAAACAAAGCACAGTGAGGATTATCAAACTTCATTGGTGCCTGACCCAAACATGATGCCAAAACTGATGATGCATCACACCACGATGAGCTATCAATGCTCATGGTTGCGTCTCATGGCTGCATCGGCTGGTGAAGCTGATCGATGTTCAATGAAGAATGGGTTGTCTTCCATTAGTGCTCTTTGCTTGTTACCACAAAGACGATATCCATCACCAGTTCATCTTGGAGCGGTCGTTTACGTTGGTGCAATTTTATCACACAATTGGATATGAACCAAATGTTTCCTCGAAGAAGCATCGATGTTGGTACTAAGAGCAAAAGTTTTGTATTGATTTCTAAGCCTTCTCACAACTTTGTCTTCGGCTACCCTATAATTTTATTTGACCAGCTTTTAACTAAACATGTGGTCTGACTTTGATTAAAAATATGGTGTGGACTAAAAACCCGGATGGAGGTAGTGCCCCTTCGTTTTTATTTACTCTGCGTATTAGATTTGACTGAAGTCCAACTTTAACACAACAAACCATAATACTGAGAGAGGGCAAACTATACATAAATTTCTTTATTTGTACACACTCTCACACCTTTCCGATAATTTGGTGCATGTGTGGTTGTTCACCTAACGGAGGGTAGTGTACCGCACATGAACGACAGGAAGTGCGACCAGGACGTGTGGATCATTAATTGATCATAGTTTTCTTCACTGGTATGTTAAACAAAGAGTTTTGTTTCGTACACAAGTTAAAACGATTGTTATGGAGAGAAAATAAAACCACTCCACTATATTAGTACTATATAAGATGGAGCCTCAGCGTTGTTCGTTAGGGTTTGCACTCTTCACACTCTCGTTGCACTACATATATATATATATATATATATATATATATATATATATATATATATATATATATATATATATATATATATATATATATACACGCTGGAGGCTCAGCGTTCCTTTGCTAGGGTTTTCTCTATTCACAATCTATCACCCTCTTCATCAGATCTAAACAAGACTGCATCTCTCTCTCCCCCTCACAGCTGGTGAAGGAGCCGTCCGGATCCCGTCGCGTCGGGAAGGGGAGGAGGTGCAGCGTTCACTCTCTCACCTTCGGCGAGTGAGGCAATCCACTACCGACTGCGTTGTTCTCTTTCACCCAGCGCCTATGTGGGAGGGCCTCCGACCCTTTCTTCCTTGCTGTTGTATGTAGTGTGGGCAGATCCGGCCTCCTGCCGCACGCCTATACATGCCAATGACCCTAAGGTATAACTTTGTTTGAAACTGTGATTCCTCTAGCATTCAGATTTGTTTCAATTCTGTAGTCGAATCTAGGTCTTGGTTCAAAGAGGAAAGAAGGGAGGGTGGGTGGAGCATGAATCTAGGACGTGGTTCAATGAGGAAAGGAGGGAGGGAAAGTAGTATAGACTGGCTATCCAGCCGCTTTGTTGGTCGAAAAGGGAAAAAGGGGGTAACCCAGTACACACGTCTGCAAGGAACCGATCTCTTTGTGGAAAAGGGAAAGAAACCGGGGGATCGGGTAGTTTGTGCAGGACTAGACTTGCTTCCCTCACATAGGAAAAAGGTTCAAAGAGAACACATATATGCCGCTTGGCAACATACTCTGCATCACCCATTTATATGTGTGGATGCACATGGTGCTGGCATGTCCCATGTCCCATACAACTATTTTGATGTTGTTAATCTAATAATGTCGCTGGAAAATTGAAGCAATGCCACTGTTAAAAGTAAACTACATTTTTAACGAATGTTGTTTTAAGAGAATGTCCCTGTTAATATGATTCAATGCAACCATTTTAGAAATGCTATTGTCCTACTTTGTTTTCCATCAAGATAAGGTAGATGCTTCTTTTTGTCGCCGTATGTTTCATCCTCCTTTATTGGCCAGTAATTGTTTCCTTTTTTGCCTCTACTAAAATAGGGATATCTATTCAACTTGTTGCTATAGTGAACTTAAATGTCACACCGACGACTTTGCTTGATTTGGTTCAACTACACAAAACGAGATTGGATTTCCTATTCGTGTTGGCATATACGTAGATGATCTTGATTGCATCATGAAAGGTCGGTACCGGCCTTCATCCACATGATCGTGCAGTATGCTTTGAGATGTTGTGCAACTTGTATTGGTACTATTTTAAATAAATGTTGAAGTCAAGCTATTGAATTGCTGTATTTTCCCATTAAGTGAACAAAAATGGGACCAACCTAGACATGTTGCTTGTTGCTTTGTTACAACAAACTCTGCATCACCCCCTTTATATGTAGATGGAAGCACACGGTGTTGTTGCGCCCACTCTCCCCTGGAACTGTTTATGATTTTTGTTAATCTAATGCCACTAGTAAAATTAAGCAATGTCACTAATTAACTATTGAATCTTAGTTCAAAACAGCAACACTTGTTAAGGATCGGCGGGGGTACCATTTCTGTTAGGGATCAGATGGAGTACATGTTTAAGAAATGTATTGTTGAGATAATGTCACTGTTATTATATATCAGTTACAGTGTTTTACAAATGGTACTATCCTCCTTTGTAGTTCTCTCTACATGTTTAACCAAGGTATTGTTAAGATAATGTCTCTGTTAATATGAATCAATTGCATTGATTTAGGAATGGTACTTTTCTGCTTTGTCATTCTTTATACATGTTGAAACAAGGTATTTCTAAGATAATGTCTCAGTTAATATGAATGAATCACACTGCTTGAGAATTGCTACTATCCTGCTTTGTTTCCCATTAAGATAAGGTAGATGTTTTTTCTTCTGGGATTATAATGTTGGGGAACATAGTAATTTCAAAATATTTCCTACGCACACGCAAGATCATGGTGATGCATAGCAACGAGAGGGGAGAGTGTGTCCACGTACCCTCGTAGAACGAAAACAGAAGCGTTAGAACAACGCGGTTGATGTAGTCGTACGTCTTCACGGCCCGACCGATCCAGCACCGAAACTACGGCGCCTCCGAGTTCTAGCACACGTTCAGCTCGATGACGTCCCTCGAGCTCCGATCCAGCCGAGTGTCGAGGGAGAGTTCCGTCAGCACGATGGCGTGGTGACGATCTTGATGTTCTACCATCGCAGGGATTCTTCTAAGCACCGCTACAATATTATCGAGGAGGACTATGGTGGAGGGGGGCACCGCACACGGCTAAGAGATCAATTGTTGTTGTGTCTATGGGTGCCCCCTGCCCCCGTATATAAAGGAGCCAAGGGGGAGGGGCGGCCGGCCAAAGAGGGGTGCGCCAAGGGGGGCAATCCTACTCCAAGTAGGATGCCCCCCTCTTTCCTAGTCCAAGTAGGAGAGGGGAAGGAAGGGAAGGAGAAGGAGAAGGAAGGAGAGGGAGGAAAAGGAGGAAAGGGGGACCGGCCCCCTAGTCCAATTCGGTTTGGGCTAGGGGGCCGCACGCCCTGCCTCCTCTCTTCCACCACTTGGCCCATGAGGCCCATTGCTTCTTCCTCGTATTCCCGTAACTCCCCGGTACCCCCGAAAATATCCGAATCACTCGGAACCCTTCCGATGTCCGAATATAGTCGTCCAATATATAGATATTTACGTCTCAACCATTTCGAGACTCCTCGTCATGCCCCCGATCTCATTCGGGACTCCGAACTACTTCGGTACATAAAAACTCATAAACTCATAATAAAACTGTCATCGAAACCTTAAGCGTGCGGACCCTACGGGTTCAAGAACTATGTAGACATGACCGAGACACGTTTCCGGTTAATAACCAATAGAGGAACCTGGATGCTCATATTGACTCCTACATATTCTATGAAGATCTTTATCGGTCAAACCACATAACAACATACGTTGTTCCCTTTGTCATCGGTATGTTACTTGCCCGAGATTCGATCGTCGGTATCTCAATACCTAGTTCAATCTCGTTACCGGCAAGTCTCTTTACTCGTTACGTAATGCATCATCCCTCAACTAACTCATTAGCCACATTGCTTGTAAGGCTTATAGTGATGTGCATTATCGAGAGGGCCCAGAGATACCTCTCCGACAATCGGAGTGACAAATCCTAATCTCGAAATACGCCAACTCAACATGTACCTTTGGATACACCTCTAGAGCTCCTTTATAATCACCCAGTTACGTTGTGACGTTTGGTAGCACACAAAGTGTTCCTCTGGTAAATGGCAGTTGCATAATCTCATAGTCATAGGAACATGTATAAGTCATGAAGAAAGCAATAGCAACATACTAAACGGTCAAGTGCTAAGCTAACGGAATGGGTCATGTCAATCACATCATTCTAATAATGATGTGACCTCGTTAATCAAATGACAACTCATGTCTATGGCTAGGAAACACAACCATCTTTGATCAACAAGCTAGTCAAGTAGAGGCATACTAGTGACACTATGTTTGTCTATGTATTCACACATGTATTATGTTTCCGGTTAATACAATTCTAGCATGAATAATAAACATTTATCATGAAATAAGGAAATAAATAATAACTTCATTATTGCCTCTAGGGCATATTTCCTTCAGTCTCCCACTTGCACTAGAGTCAATAATCTAGTTCACATCGCCATGTGATTTAACACCAATATTCATATCTGTATATGATTAACACCTATAGTTCACATCGTCATGTGACCAACACCCAAAGGGTTTACTAGAGTCAATAATCTAATTCACATGGCTATATGATTAACACCCAAAGAGTACTAAGGTGTGATCATGTTTTGCTCGTGAGAGAAGCTTAGTCAATGGGTCTGTCACATTCAGAGCCGTATGTATTTTGCAAATATTGTATGTCTACAATGCTCTGCATGGAGCTACTCTAGCTAATTGCTCCCACTTTCAATATGTATCCAGATTGAGACTTAGAGTCATCTGGATCGGTGTAAAAGCTTGCCCCGATGTAACTCTTTACGACAGGCTCTTTTATCAACTCCATAATCGAGAAATATTTCCTTAGTCCTCACTAAGGATATTCTTGACCAGTGTCCAGTGATCTACTCCTAGATCACTATTGTACTCCCTTGCAAAATTCAGAGCAAGGTATACAATAGGTCTGGTACATAGCATAGCATACTTTATAGAACCTATGACTGAGGCATGGGGAATGACTTTCATTCTCTTTTCTATTTTCTGTCGTGGTCAGGTTTTCAGTCTTACTCAATTTCACACCTTTGCAACACACGCAAGAACTCTTTATTTGACTGTTCCATTTTGAACTACTTCAAAATCTTGACAAGGTATGTACTTATTGAAAAAACTTATCAAGCGTTTTGATCTATCTCAATAGATCTTGATGCTCAATATGTAAGTAGCTTTACTGAGGTCTTTCTTTTAAAGAACTCCTTTCAAATACTCCTTTATGCTTTCCAGAAAATTTCTACATCATTTCTGATCAACAATATGTTACTCACATATATTTATCAGAAAGTCGGTAGTGCTCCCACTCACTTTATTGTAAATACAGGCTTCACCGCAAGTCTGTATAAAACTATATGCTTTGATCAACTTATCAAAACGTATATTCCAACTCTGAGATGCTTGCACCAGTCCATAGATGGATCGCTGGAGCTTGCACATTTTGTTAGCACATTTAGGATTGACAAAATCTTCTGGTTGCATCATATACAACTCTTCTTTAAGAAAACCATTAAGGAATGCAGTTTTGACATCCATTTGCCGATTTCATAAAATGTGGCAATTGCTAACATGATTCGGACAGACTTAAGCATCGCTACAGCTTGAGAAAAACTCATTGTAGTCAACACCTTGAACTTGTCGAAAACCTTTTGCGACAAGTCGAGCTTTGTAGATAGTAACACTACTATCAGCATCTGTCTTCCTCTTGAAGATCCATTTATACAATATGGCTTGCTGATCGTCGGGCAACTCCACCAAAGTCCACACTTTGTTCTCATACATGGATCCCATCTCAGATTTCATGGCCTCAAGCCATTTCGCGGAATCTGGGCTCATCATCGCTTCCTCATAGTTCGTAGGTTCATCATGGTCTAGTAACATGACTTCCAGAACAGGATTACCGTACCACTTTGGTGCGGACTGTACTTTGGAAGACCTACGAGGTTTTGTAGTAACTTGATCTGAATTTTCATGATCATCATCATTAGCTTCCTCACTAATTGGTGTAGGAATCACTGGAACTGATTTCTGTGATGAACTACTTTCCAATTCGGGAGAAGGTACAAATTACCTTATCAAGCTCTACTTTCCTCCCACTCACTTCTTTCGAGAGAAACTCCTTCTCTAGAAAGGATCCATTCTTAGCAACGAATGTTTTGCCTTCAGATCTGTGATAGAAGGTGTACCCAATAGTTTCCTTTGGGTATTCTATGAAGACGCACTTCTCTGATTTGGGTTCGAGCTTATCAGGTTGAAAACCTTTTCCATATAAGCATCGCAACTCCAAACTTTAAGAAACGACAGCTTAGGTTTACTGCTAAACCATAGTTCATACGGTGTCGTCTCAACGGATTTAGATGGTGCCCTATTAAACGTGAATGCAGTTGTCTCTAATGCATAACCCAAAAATGATAGTGGTAAACCGATAAGAGACATTATAGATCGCACCATATCTAGTAAAGTACGATTACGCCATTCGGACCCACCATTACATTGTGGTGTTCCAGGTGGCGTGAGTTGCGAAACTATTTCACATTGTTTCAAATGAAGAACAAACTCGTAACTCAAATATTCGTCTCCACGATCAGATTGTAGAAACTTTATTTTTCTTGTTACGATGATTTTCCACTTCACTCTAAAATTCTTTGAACTTTTCAAATGTTTCAGACTTATGTTCCATCAAGTAGATATACCCATATCTGCTCAAATCATCTGTGAAGGTCAGAAAATAACGATACACGCCGCAAGCCTTAACACTCATTGGATCGCATATATTGGTATGTATTATTTCCAATAAGTCAGTAGCTCATTTCATTGTTCCGGGCGAACGGAGTTTTAGTCATCTTGCCCAAAAGGCACGGTTCGCAAGCATCAAATGATTCATAACCAAGTGATTCCGAAGATCCATCTTTATGGAGTTTCTTCATGCGCTTTACACCGATATGACCCAAACGGCAGTGCCACAAATAAGTTGCACTATCATTATTACCTTTGCATCTTTTGGCATCAATATTATGAATATGTGTATCACTACGATCGAGATCCAACAAACTATTTTCATTGGGTGTATGACCATTTGAAGGTTTTATTCATGTAAATGTAACAACAATTATTCTCGACTTTAAATGAATAATCGTATTGCAATAAATATGATCAAATCATATTCATGTTCAACGCAAGCGCCAAATAACATTTATTTAGGTTTAACACTAATCCCGAAAGTATAGGGAGTGTGCGATGATGATCATATCAATCTTGGAACTACTTCAAACACTCATCGTCACTTCCCTTCAACTAGTCTCTGCTTATTCGTAAACTCCTGTTTGAGTTACTAATCTTAGCAACCTAACAAGTATCAAATACTCGGGGCTACTATAAACACTAGTAAGGCACACATCAATAACTCAGTATATCAAATATACCCTTGTTCACTTTGCCATCCCTCTTATCCACCAAATATTCAGGGCATTTCCGCTTCCAGTGACCATTTCTTTTGCAGTGTAAGCACTCAGTTTCAGGCTTTTGTCCATCTTTGGTCTTCTTCACGGGAGTGACAACTTGTTTGCCATTCTACTTGAAGTTTCCCTTTCTTTCCCTTTGCCCTTTTCTTGAAACTAGTGGTCTTGTCAATCATGAACACTTGATGCTCTTTCTTGATTTCTACCTTCGTCGATTTCAACATCACTAAGAGCTTGGGAATCGTTTTCGTCATCCCTTGCATACTATAGTTCATCACGAAGTTCTAGTAACTTAGTGATGGTGACTAGAGAATTCTATCAATCACTATCTTATATGGAAGATTAACTCTCACTTGATTCAAGTGATTGAAGTACCCAGACAATCTGAGCACATGCTCACTAGTTGAGCGATTCTCCTCCAACTTTTAGGTATAGAACTTGTTGGAGACGTCATATCTCTCAACTCGGGTATTTACTTGAAATATTAACTTCAATTCCTGGAACATCTCATATGGTCCACGACGTTCAAAACGTCTTTGAAGTCCTGATTCTAAGCCGTTAAGCATGGTGCACTAAACTATCAAGTAGTCATCATATTGAGCTAGCCAAACGCTCATAACGCTCGCATCCGCTCTCTGCAATAGGTCTGTCAACTAGCGGTGCATTAAGGACATAATTCTTCTATGCAGCAATGAGGATAAACCTCAGATCACGGATCCAATCCGCATCATTGCTACTAACATCTTTCAACACAATTTTCTCTAGGAACATATCAAAATAAACATATGAAAGCAACAACGGGAGCTATTGATCTACAACATAATTTGCAAAATACTACAAGGACTAAGTTCATGATAAATTTAAGTTCAATTAATCATATTACTTAAGAAATCCCACTTAGACAGACATCTCTCTAGTCATCTAAGTGATCACGTGATCCAAATCAACTAAACCATGTCCGATCATCACGTGAGATGGAGTAGTTTTCAATGGTGAACATCACTATGTTGATCATATCTACTATATGATTCACGTTCGACCTTTCGGTCTCCGTGTTCCGAGGCCATATATGTATATGCTAGGCTCGTCAAGTTTAACCTGAGTATTCCGCGTGTGCAACTGTTTTGCACCCGTTGTATTTGAACGTAGAGCCTATCACACCCGATCATCACGTGGTGTCTCAGCATGAAGAACTTTCGCAATGGTGCATACTCAGGGAGAACACTTCTTGATAATTGGTGAGAGATCATCTTAAAATGCTATCTTCAAACTAAGCAAAATAATACGTATAAAAGATAAACATCATATGCAATCAAAATATGTGACATGATATGGCCATGATCATCTAGCGCCTTTGATCTCCATCTCCAAAGTACTGTCATGATCTCTATCGTCACCGGCACGACACCATGATCTCCATCATCTTTATCTATATCAATGTGTCGTCACATGGTCGTCTCGCCAACTATTGCTATCGCATAGTGATAAAGTAAAGCAATTATTTGGCGCTTGCATCTTATGCAATAAAGAGACAACCATAAGGCTTCTGCCAGTTGCCGATAACTTCAAAAAAACATGATCATCTCATACAACAATTTATATCATCACGTCTTGACCATATCACATCACAACATGCCCTGCAAAAACAAGTTAGACGTCCTCTACTTTGTTGTTGCAAATTTTACGTGGCTGCTACGGGCTGAGCAAGAACCGTTCTTACCTACGCATCAAAACCACAACGATAGTTCGTCAAGTTAGTGCTGTTTTAACCTTCGCAAGGACAGGGCGTAGCCACACTCGGTTCAACTAAAGTTGGAGAAACAGACACCCGCCAGCCACTTGTGTGCAAAGCACGTCGGTCAAACCAGTCTCGCGTAAGCATACGCGTAATGTCGGTCCGGGCCGCTTCATCCAACAATACCGCCGAACCAAAGTATGACATGCTGGTAAGCAGTATGACTTGTATCGCCCACAACTCACTTGTGTTCTACTTGTGCATATAACATCTACGCACAAAACCAAGCTCTGATGCCACTGTTGGGGAACATAGTAATTTCAAAAAAATTCCTACGCACACGCAAGATCATGGTGATGCATAGCAACGAGAGGGGAGAGTGTGTCCACGTACCCTTGTAGACCGAAAGCGGAAGTGTTAGAACAACGCGGTTGATGTAGTCGTACGTCTTCACGGCCCGACCGATCAAGCACCGAAACTACGACGCCTCCGAGTTCTAGCACACATTCAGCTCGATGACGTCCCTCGAACTCCGATCCAGCCGAGTGTCGAGGGAGAGTTCCGTCAGCACGACGGGTTGGTGACAATCTTCATGTTCTACCGTCGCAGGGCTTCGCCTAAGCACCGCTACAATATTATCGAGTAGGACTATGGTGGAGGGGGGAACCGCACACGGCTAAGAGATCAAGAGATAAATTGTTGTTGTGTCTATGGGTGCCCCCCTGCCCCCGTATGTAAAGGAGCCAAGGCGGAGCGGCGGACGGCCAAGGAGGGGCGCGCCAAGGGGGACAATCCTACTCCAAGTAGGATTCCCCCCTCTTTCCTAGTCCAAGTAGGAGAGGGAAAGGAAGGGAAGGAGAAGGAGAAGGAAGGAGAGGGCGGAAAAGGAGGAAAGGGGGGCCGGCCCCCTAGTCCAATTCGGTTTGGGCTAGGGGGGCCACGCGCCCTGCCTCCTCTCTTCCGCCACTTGGCCCATGAGGCCCATTGCTTCTTCCTCGTATTCCCGTAACTCCTTGGTACCCCCGAAAATACCCGAATCACTCGGAACCCTTCCGATGTCCGAATATAGTCGTTCAATATATAGATCTTTACGTCTCGACCATTTCGAGACTCGTCGTCATGTCCCCGATCTCATCCGGGACTTCAACTCCTTCGGTACATCAAAACTTATAAACTCATAATAAAACTGTTATTGAAACCTTAAGCGTGCAGACCCTACGGGTTCGAGAACTATGTAGACATGACCAAGACACGTTTCCGGTCAATAACCAATAGCGGAACCTGGATACTCATATTGGCTCCTACATATTCTACGAAGATCTTTATCGGTCAAACCGCATAATAACATACATTGTTCCCTTTGCCATCGGTATGTTACTTGCCCGAGATTCGATCGTCGGTATCTCAATACCTAGTTCAATCTCGTTACCGGCAAGTCTCTTTACTCGCTACTTAATGCATCATCCCGCAACTAACTCATTAGCTACATTGCTTGCAATTCTTATAGTGATGTGCATTACCGAGAGGGCCCAGAGATACCTCTCCGACAATCGGAGTGACAAATCCTAATCTCGAAATATGCCAACTCAACATGTACCTTTGGATACACCTGAAGAGCTCCTTTATAATCACCCAGTTACGTTGTGACGTTTTGTGGGGACCCCGACTCATAGGTCGTGATCACCGAATGCACGTGTACAGTGATCCCAGAGATCAATGCTCACTGAACACACAGAAGCTGAATAACAAGAGTCTTACATCCATACATATCGTCTTACACAAATTATGACCATCATGGTCGAGCCTTACATTGATAAAGCCTTAAGGGCTGGACATCAAATGAAACACAAGCAGCGGAAATCTTCGTCGATAAATAGAACCCATGCCATCTGCCTTAACCCTACAGGCATTCTCGACCGAAACGTCCTAGTTCGCATGTTCGTCTCCAAAGAACTCTTCTTGAACTCCGGTTCTTCCATGCACAGTCAATTAAATAACCAATGGCAAGCCAATGAGTACTTTGAATGTACTACAAGCAACCCATGTTTTGGTTCAAGATGTAACAATGCATGATATAGGTATATTTTTGCGAAAGCTAGTTTTGAGTGCAATGACATGTTCAACAACTTGTAAGACATGCATCAAGAGAATTCAAGTAACCATGAGGACAGGTTACAGATATCAACATAAATAGAGTGGGCACCAACCCAACATAAATAGAGTGGGCACCAACCCATCTCAAACATGTCAAGTCCTTTGACTTGACCCAAGTAGTTTTATCAACACACACACACACGGTTGAAAACTCTGGACGTAGTTTAAGCAACACCGCCCAACTGTCCTTGACCGTGGACACGGCTATTCGAATAGTTTTACACTCTGCAGAGGTTGCACACTGTACCCACAAGATCCGGGGAACTTCCATGTCATCCACGACCCGCGGTACCTCAAGTACCCGGGGTAAGCACCCAGTCACTACCTTTCCCTAGACGACACTAACATGGAGTCCACTCGATTGGTAGTAACCCCCGTGCCCAACATTTCACATCATAAAGTTGTGGAGCCTCGCTCCCATATTCATCATATACCACAAGCACGGGGTACCAACGGTGTGTTCGGTGCCCTGTGAAAACAGTCATGGCCGCCCTACCTGGCACGACCCCGTCCCGAGAGAGAGCACCAACTCTTCCCCGTCACTAGTAATGCGGGCTCCAAGCTAGTATCGGCCTAGGTAATCAATAATGCCCTTTCCCATATAAGGGTAGAGTGGTTGCGCATGTAAGGTTGGGACAGTCGACAAATCTTAAATCTAATCCGTTTTCGAAAACAACACACACACTTGCCTCGGTACACCACTTCGTCATCAAGTGGTTACCCATTTCATCATCTCCCTCGGGCATAAGTGGCACCCGACGGGGTTTTCAAAAAGTCTTTTGAAAATACTTTGCCTCCATCACATGCATATTCCCGCCCCTTTTTGCGTAGCAACTACTTTAGCATCCTACCTACTCCCACCGGCATAACCCTCATAAGAAGGTAGGGTCGTGCACAATGCAAGTATCAACGAGGAATTAACGGTGGCAACCCATCAACGTGGGTACCACCTCATCATGCTTCCGATGCAACAACGAAAAGGTACTATATGACATGCATAAAGAGGTTTCATAGACATGGTCAAAGGGCTGCTTGCCTTGGTCTTCAAAGTCTTCAAGTTCTTCAAATCCTTCTCTTCTTCTTCTTCTTCAGCAACTTCGTCTAATACGGAATCTAATCGTCGTAAGAAATAACGAGAAAATAAGGCAACAGAAAAACCAAAGTGCTCAGAAAAATGTCAACTTATATTTGATAAATACTAGGGGAATTCTAAGAATGGTAAAATTCCTAGTTTTGGATTTGAAGTGGCAGAATAGAAGAAATGGATTTTCAAAGATGGATTTAAATGCTCAAATTTGAATTTAAATTTGAACCGTCATGAAAAAGTTTGATGGGTATTTATGAAAGTTACACCATTAAATAGGTGGGATTTTTAGAAGAATTTAGGAGTTGGAATCATTGCATTTGGATTATTATTTAATCTGTGGAATTATTTGAAATATAATGAAAAAGAAAAAGGAAAATCGCCTTTGTGTCCTTTGGGCGAAATGCCATAGTGCAGCAGGCCCGAAGGATTCAGCCAGCGAGGCCGCCACGTCAAGGCGTAAAAGCGAAATCGCCTTCGCCGATCAGAAAAAGCGGTTCACTGCGTCTGCAATTTAAACCTGACGGGTGGGGCCCTCCTGTCAGTATGTGAGGCTGACTGACGGGCCCCACGGCCGTCGTCTTCCACCTCGAGCCAGAGAGGGAGGCGACCTCACCGGCGTTGCTGTGGTCGACGGCGAGGCGGTCCGAGGGCACCGGCGTGCTCAGGGAGGAGTCGCCGTTCGGGTGGAAGTGGAGGCATGTGGGGACCCCGACTCATAAGTCGAGATCACCGAATGCACGTGTACAGTGATCCCAGAGATCAATGCTCACTGAACACACAGAAGCTGAATAACAAGAGTCTTACATCCATACATACCATCTTACACAAATTGTGACCATTATGGTCAAGTCTTACAATGATAAAGCCTTAAGGGCTGAACATCAAATGAAACACAAGCAGCGGAAATCGTCGCCGATAAGTAGAACCCATGCCATCCGCCTTAACCCTCAGGGCATTACATTGGGAAGCGTCCTAGTTCGCATGATCGTCTCCAAAGAACTCTTCTTGAACTCCGGTTCTTCCATGCCCGGTCAATTAAATAACCAAAGGCAAGCCAATGAGTACTTTGTATGTACTACTAAGCAACCCATGTTTTGGTTCAAGGTACAACAATGCATGACATAGGTAAATTTTTGCATAAAGCTAGTTTTGAGTGCAATGACATGTTCAACATCCTATAAAGCATGCATCAAGAGAGTTCATGTAACCATGAGAACTGGTCACAGATATCAACATAAATATAGTGGGTACCAACCCATTTATCATAAACAGAGTGGGCACCAACCCATCTCAATCGTGTCAAGTCCTTTGACTTGACCCAAGTCATTTCCATCATCACACACTCACACGGTTGAAAACCCTAGACATAGTTTAAGCAGCACCACCCAACCGTCCTTGACCGTGGACACGGCTATTCGAATAGTTTTACACTCTGCAGAGGTTGCACACTTTACCCACTAGATCCGGGGAACTTCCGTGTCATCCACGACCCGCGGTACCTCAAGTACCCGGGGTAAGCACCCGATCACTACCTTTCCCTAGACGACACTAACATGGAGTCCACTCGATTGGTAGTAACCCCCGTGCCAAACATTTCACATCATAAAAGTTATGGAGCCTCGCTCCCATATTCATCACATACCACAAGCACGGGGTACCAACGATGTGTCCGGTGCCCTGTGAAAACAGTCATGACCTCCCTACCTAGGTACTCAGCAATGCCCTTTCCCATATAAGGGTAGAGTGGTCGCGCATGTAAGGTTGGGACAGTCATCAAATCTTAAATCTAATCCATTTTCGAAAACAACACACACTTGCCTCGGTACGCCACTTAGTCATCAAGTGGTTACCCATCTCATCATCTCCCTCGGGCATAAGTGGCACCCGATGGGGTTTTCAAAAAGTCGTTTGAAAATTATTTTGTCTCCATCACCATGCATATCCCCGTCCCTTTTTGCGTAGCACTACTTAGCATCCTATCTACTCCCACCGGCATAACCCTCATAAGAAGGTAGGGCCATGCACAATGCAAGTATCAACGAGAAAATAACGGAGGCAACCAACCCACGTGGTGCACCATCTCACCATGATTCCGATGCAACGATAATAAAGAGCTATATATGACATGCATAAAAAGGGGTTTCATAGACATGTTCAAAGGGCTGCTTGCCTTGGTTGGCTTGATCTTCAAATTCTTCAGGCCCTGCTCCTCCTTCTTCCTCGGCTACCTCGTCAAACACGGGATCTAACGTCGCAAGGAAATAACGGGAAAGTAAGACAATAATAAAAACAGAAAAGTCAAAGTGCTCAGAAAAATGCCAACTTGTTTTTTAAAAATACTAGGAGGAAAGCTAGGAAGGGGACAATTCTTGGTTTTGGTTCTGGAGTAGCAGAATAGGAGATATGGATTTTCAAAGGCATATTTAAATGCTAAAAATCACATTTAAATATTTACAGTGGAGAAAAGGTTGTTGGATTAGAATGAAAGTTGCACCATTAAATAGGTTGCAATATTCTAGGAATTTAGAAATTGGAATCAATTCATTTGGATAAATATTTGGCTCTGTGGAATTTTTGGAAAAGAGATAGAAAAAGAAAAAGAAAACCGGCGATGTGCCACTGGGCCAGAGAGGCCACGGCAGCAGCAGGCCCAGAGGGGAAACCAGCCCACGCAGCCGCCACGTCGAAGGCGTAAAGGCGAAATACGCCTTCAGCCGACGGCGGATCGGTCTGCTGCCAAGACGTTTTAAACTCGACGGTGGATCCCACCGCCAGAGCGTGGGTGACGGGCGGCCCCACGGCCGCCGTCGTCTACCTCCGCCGAGGCGACGGCGAGCTCGCCGCGGCAATCTGAGGCACCGGAAGGGCGTGGGTGCTACCGTTGGATTCAGGGTGGAGTCGCCGTTCGGGTGGTGATGGAGACGGTCGCCGAGTGGCTGCCGCGGGCGACGAGGTCACGCGCGGAGGCGCTTGAGCGTCGGTGGCCGGCCGCTTTCGCTGCAAAACAAGGGGAAAGAGAGGGAAATGGTCAGCGTGGCGCGCGGTTCCAGATCGAGAAGAAACGGAGGCGGAGGAGGCTGTCTGCATGACGCCGACGAGCCGAGGCGACGGAGCTCGAGCTTGATCTCGAGCTCGGGTGGCTCTGGAGAGGAAAGAGTGGTGCGGGAGGTCGATTGGGAGTGTGGAGGGGGACAGGAGGAAGAGAGAGGCTCGGGTCGCCTTATATAGGCTGGCCGAGGTCCACCGTGGCGTGGCCTCTGGTGCCCATGGGATCGGCTCTGGTGGGCGTTGGAGGAGGGTTGGAGCTGTCCACGGTGTTCGTGGGGGTGGAGTAGGGCGCCAGGGAGAAGGAGAGAGAGCGGGGAGAGGCTCTGGCGCTCGCGCGTGTGAGGCCGGGCATTGGCCGAGCCGGGCGGCGCTGGTCACGCGTCGCGGGAGGTGAGAGAGAGGGAGAGACAAGGGGGCCTGCACGGTGGCGTGTCGCGGACGTCGAGGGGCATCGACTGGCGCGCGGGGGTAGCACGAGGTGGTCGGGGACGCGGCGTCAACGGTCGGGAGCGCGATGACGTGCTCCAGAGCGTGACATTGGCCGGCATCCGCGGCTTTCCCGCGTCGAGCGCGCGTCCACTTGTGTCTGGGAGCTACAGTGGGTGTGGGCAAAACTAGGAAAGCGCCTAGGATGCTCTGGAGGGCCGAGGGGAGAGAGAGAGGGGCTGTGAGAGAGAGGGGAAACTGCTGTCCAGAGAAGACAAATGAGGTTTCCCCCTCCTTCTTCATTGCTTCCTCGGGTATAAAAGCATCTAAGTTACAGAGGGGAACGAGGAGGGGTTGTGGTAAAAAGATAGGCTCAAGGATATTAGTGGAAGTGGCCAAAATAGGCATTTTAATTATCTGCCAGAAGGTGTTTGATGGTGGTTTGGGCAAGTAGATGATTTGCATCTACCATGAGACTCCGTAGGGTGAAATGTCACATATAATTAGGGCCTTCCACCCATTTTGAGCTTATTTGGACAAAGTTGCCAATGTAACTCTGGCAAACCCTAGAAATGGGCAGGAATGGATTTGTGTAGATCCAGTGGAGTAGATCACTTCCCCTTGATGCACCACTTGGTGTGGTAGCCTTATTTGGTCATGTGATCATGCTCACCAAAGTTGGGGTCTCGGAGAAGAAGTTGGTAGTACAAAGTAGTTCAAATTTGATTCTGGTCAGAGAGGGTTTTGAGGCACTTTGACCAAGATTTCTTCTTCTCCAACCTGTGCCATTTGGTCTAGATGCGTCATTATACCATTAGAGCATGATCACCAAGTTTGAGAACATTTGGACATATTTGGCAATGTAAAGTTGCTCAAACTTCAGAATGGACAGAAATGGTTTTGAGGGGTTTTGATGATGTTATCTTGTTCTCCAAGTCATGAGACTTGGCAAGATCATCTAATATGTCATATGTGACATGATAGAATTTTCTTGGAATTTTTGGAGAATATTTCCTTTGTAAATATTTCAAAAGCTTGAAATATCCAAGAAGGGTTTTGGAGGGTTTTGACCAATATTTTTAACATGACCATGTGTTGAAACTCTTATATATGGAAAATATATGTCCACTGAGTCTCCCTGATTTTTGTCAAATATTTTAAAAACAATAAAATAATTTTTCCCTATTAAACACCATTTCTGGCCTTAAGAAAAAGCTTTTAAATAAAATAGTAAAACAACTTTTAAAATTATATTTTTGTGGTTTCGGGTATCCTATATCTAATAGGAGTCAAATATATTTTTGGAAAGATTTTTACTGCCCTTAATCAAGTACTTGCAAAGGCAAACCTCAATTCAGGGTTTTGGAAAACTAAATTTAGAAAATACTTTCGGCCAAATTATTTTTGTAAGAAAATTCCATATTGCACTATACACATGGCATGGTCATTGGGCAGGAGTTTGGGGCAAGGAGATGAAATATAGAGGTAGAGTAGTTGACTTTAAGAAGCACTTGAAAAGAAGCACGAGAGAAAACCAACTCCAAATAAAAGCCAAATAATGCAAAAAGTTTTGTTGGTCCAAA
Organism: Aegilops speltoides; assembly: GCA_021437245.1. Taxonomy (NCBI): domain Eukaryota; kingdom Viridiplantae; phylum Streptophyta; class Magnoliopsida; order Poales; family Poaceae; genus Aegilops; species Aegilops speltoides. The sequence goes on from CM038144.1 coordinate 132,280,472, forward strand.
TTTTCATGCCTTATTAATGAAAATGAAATGTTACAAAATGCAGGTGTGACAGACCTACCCCCTTACAAGAATCTCGTCCCCGAGATTCCTAAACTAGGCTTTAAAGAGATACTGAAACTCGGATCTAAGGTAGTCTTCACGCTCCCAAGTTGCTACCTTGATGTGATCGCTCCATTGGACCTTGAAGTACTTGATGGTGCGGCTTGAAAAGTCGCTCAAATCATCCGTAATGCGAGATGGGCCTCTCACGGTAAGTCAAATCAGTCAAGGTCAATGGCTTGGTGATTGACGTCCTTGTAGAGATCAGCTTGTGCGGAACTTGGAGACACTTCGGAGTTGTGACACGTGGAATACGTTGTGCACATCAGAAAGTTCAGGTGGAAGTTCCAACTGGTAAGCCACTTCTCCTCGTCGTTCAGTGATCTTGAAGGGGCCAATGTATCTCGGAGTGAGCTTTCCTTTGACATGGAAACGCTGGGTTCCTTTGAGAGGAGTGACCCGGAGATAGACATGGTCTCCAACTCGGAAGTTTATGTCCCTACGACGTGAGTCAGCGTAGCTCTTCTGTCTTGACTTGGCAGACTTGAGACGCTCTCGACAAGATGGACTTGCTCTTACCTTCACGAAGGATATCGTGCCCAAAGACAAGTCCTTCTCCGGTCTCGACCAATTGAGGGTGTACGCACTTCCGCCAGTATAACACTTCAAATGGTGCCATCTGAAGGCTGGCCTGGATAACTGTTGTTGTAAGAGAACTCGGGAAAGGGAGGCAGTCTTCCCACTTAGCTCCATAAGCTAAGACACAGGCTCGGAGCATGTCTTCGAGTATCTGATTCACTGTTTTGCTCGACCTCCGGTCTGCATGGGTGGAAAGCGATCTTTGAAGGACAACTTGGTCCCCATGGCCTCCTGGAACTTCTTCCAAAACCTTGAGGTGAACTGGGTTCCCCGATCTGACACAATCTCCTTGGGAACACCATGAAGGCTCACGATTCGGTTGATGTAGAGAGTTGCCAGCTGGTTGCCGTCATGGGTAGTCTTAGCAGGAATGAAATGGGCCACTTTGGTCAAATGATCGACTATGACCCAGATGGAGTCATGTCCCTTGTTTGACCTAGGTAGTCCAGTGATGAAATCCATCCCGACTTTATCCCATTTCCACTTGGGAACCTTGAGTGGTTGGAGTAATCCAGCAGGTCGCTGATGTTCAGCTTTGACTCTCTGGCATACGTCACATTTTGCAACATAGGTGGCAATCTCCCTTTTCATCCCATGCCACCAAAATCTTCCCTTCAGGTCTTGATACATCTTGGTTCCTCCAGGGTGGATGGAATATGGGGTGTCATGAGATTCTTGCAAGATCAGGTTCTTGAGCTCAACCTTGTTGGGCACGCAGATGCGATTCCCAAACCACACAATTCCTTCCTCATCCTTTGAGAATCCTGAGGCTTTGCCTGCCTTGATCTTCTCCTTGATGCCTTCAATACTCTCATGTCCCTTCTGAGCTTCCTTAATATCATCCATCAAGGTAGGCTTAACTTCGAGGTTGGCCAAGAATCCTGGTGCAACCAGTTCCAACCCGAAGCTTTCGAGTTCCTCATACAAGGCGGGTAGCTTATGCTTAAGCATAGCATTCAAGGAGCAAGCCTTCCTGCTCAATGCATCTGCTACCACATTAGCCTTTCCAAGGTGGTATTGAACACTGAGGTCATAATCCTTTATCAACTCTAGCCATCTTCTCTGCCTCATGTTCAATTCCCTTTGAGTGAAAATATACTTCAGACTTTTGTGATCCGTGTATATCTCACATCGCTTCCCCAAGAGGTAGTGTCGCCAAGTCTTCAGGGCATGAACCACTGCTGCTAGCTCAAGGTCATGAGTAGCATAGTTCTCTTCGTGGGGTCGTAGTTGCCTTGAAAGGTAGGCTACGACTCTGCCTTCTTGCATCATAACACCTCCCAGTCCGGTTCTTGACGCATCACAATATATCACAAACTCCTTGTGTATATCTGGCGTGGCCAGAACTGGGGCGGTGGTCAGCCTCTTCTTCAGCTCCTGGAAGCTCTCTTCGCACTTCGGCGTCCATTCGAACTTCTTGTCCTTCTTCAAGAGTTGAGTCATGGGTCGGGCAATGCTTGAGAATCCTTCAACGAACTTGCGGTAATATCCCGCGAGTCCGAGGAAGCTTCTGACTTCCTTCACATTGCTTGGAGATTGCCATTCAGTCACGGCTTCAATCTTAGCAGGGTCGACTGGCAATCCCTCTTCAGTTAAAACATGACCCAGGAATCCCACTTCACGCAGCCAGAATTCACACTTGCTGAACTTGGCATACAGTTGGTGCTCTCGAAGCTTGTCTAGGACCATCCTCAAGTGTTGCTCGTGCTCTTCTTCCGACTTCGAGAAGACAAGAATGTCATCAATGAAGACAACGACAAACTTGTCCAAATATTCCATGAAGACCTTATTCATGAGATACATGAAGTAAGCCGGGGCATTGGTCAATCCAAAGGACATGACCGTGCACTCATACAGGCCATATCTGGTTACAAATGCCGTCTTCGGAATATCTTGGGGTCTGATTTTTAGTTGGTAGTACCCAGATCTGAGGTCGATCTTGGAGAACACCTTGGCCCCATTGAGTTGATCAAACAGATCTTCAATCTTAGGAAGTGGGTACTTATTCTTGATTGTAACTTCGTTGAGGGAGCGGTAGTCAATGCACAAGCGGATGGTACCGTCCTTCTTTGCCACAAACAGAACAGGTGATCCCCAAGGGGAGGCACTAGGGTGGATAAATCCCTTCCTCAATTGCTCTTCCAGCTGCTTCTTCAATTCTGCTAACTCCTCCGATCCCATTCTATAAGGCTTCTTATAGATGGGTCCTGCTCCGGGTATGAGCTCGATGATGAACTCAATGTCTCGGTCAGGAGGCATTCCCGGTAGCTCATCAGGAAAAACATCGGGATATTTGCATACTACCGGCACTTGCTCCAATCCAACTTCAGTCAGACAGTTGACTTGGTTGGCTTGAGCAAAAGAGGAGTTGGAGGCAAATTTAACTTCGACCCCTTGGTCATTGGTCATAGTGACAGACCGGTTGGCGCAATCTATCAAGCCTTGGTGCTTGCTGAGCCAATCCATTCCCAAGATCACGTCCAAGCCTTGTGATTTCGTGGATGATAAGGTGCGCTAGGAAGTCTACCCGTTAATGGTAATCCCAACTCCTTTACATCCTATCTTGGCTCTCATCTCTGCTCCGGGGTTTGTACCACCATAGGGTTATTCAGGTGTAGGGTCATGCCACTTTTAATGCAAAACTTTGGGTGACAAATGAATGCGTGGCTCGAAATCAAACAAAACAGCGATTCTGGTGCTGAATTGACAAGGAACGCACCCAAAGACGACGTCCGGTCTTCCCGGGCTTCTTCTGCAGATGACATGATTCACACGACCCTGCCATTGTTGGGCAGGTTGCGGGAGCTTGGTTCCTTGGTGGCATTCCACGGCCTTGTCTGGGTTATGCGCATTAGAGTATGGGCGCCGGGCTTCTTGTTGGGGCAATTCTTGAGTATCTTGTCTGGCTGTCCACATCCAAAGCAAGTGACTTGGTTGGGGATGATGCCCTTGCCAAAGATTGTTATTGGGGTTGTTGTAAGCTGGCTCGGGGTTGGCATCTTCTTTGAGGTGGATAGTTGGTGCGGGTGCAGGAGCTCTTGGTTCTTTGGTAGGTTGGCTTGACCGAGCTGGCTGCCACGGACAAGGCTTCGTTGCCGGAGCTACCCTTGCCGATCATCTTGCGCTTACGAGTGTCATCCAAGGCGCGTCGCTTGTCCTCAAGCATGAGTGCCTTGTTCACCAAATCAGAAAGGTCGGGCGATCGACACAACAAGTGAGTAATCTTGAGAGTCTGGTTAAGGCCTTCCATGAAGCGCCCTTTTGGCGAAGATCGGTCTTGACATCCTCGAGGCATACCTCGAGAGAACACCGAACTTCGCATGTACTCCTTGACGGTGCTACTACCTTGCTTCGTGGCTCGGAACTCACGCTTCTTGATGGCCATGATTCGAGAAGGAATGTGGGCCTTGCGGAATTCTGTCTTGAAGGTATCCCAAGTGATGTCTTGCTCGGCATGCATAGCCTTGAATCCATCCCACCAAGCTCTGGCAGTCCCCCCGAGACAATGGGCAGCATACGCCACCTTCTCGCGGTCCTCAGTGCATCCGACTAGTGCCAGCAGATCCTCAATGGTGCGGACCCGATGCCTGCGCATCCGGGGTTCAGCAGCTCGATGAAGGTGGGTGGTGCATGCTTGAACTCCACCAGCGTGGAACGCCCATGGCCGTGTCCCGCCGGTGGCGATTGACAGCTTGAGCAATCATCCGGAGGCTGCGGTGTTGGCTTGGCGCTCCTCTCGGAAGGCTTGGAGAAGCTGAGCCATGTCCATATTTGGAGGAGGTGGTGGTGGTGGAGTCTGTCCTGGGCTTGATCTGGCTGGCTCTCGCCTCGTGAACCTCCGCTTCTTGCGGCTGGGTAGAGGTACCAGTACGTGTTACAACAGGCATCTTGTTGGAGCGGTCAAGGTCTCATGATTGGGAAAATAAAATGAGGGAAAGCAATATAGATGGGATGCCTAGTAAGGGGGTGGTGTGACACAAATTTTTTTGTTAAACAAGGGCCAGAAGGGCCAAACTCATGCATTAAAACCAAATGGGGAATGTAGTCGTTTACAAGTTCCCGAAGGGAAAGTACGACTTCATCAAAGCAAGTTGAAAGCAAATACAACACGACATGGTTTCATATGAACCATTACAAGGACTCGACTTCGCAAAAGGGGTACACGACCTATCCTACCATAGGCTACGGGCTAGCCTACCCTAGTCCTGAACGGTGTCTAAGTGGTGGAATGCTCGGTCGGGTATTCTGGCTCCTCTGGGTCTTCCTCCTCATCTTCATCTGTCTTAGTCTCTTCGTCACTTGAGGGAGTGGGGGAGTGGAGGAGCTGAACACGGCGCTGCTTTGCCGGTGGCGTCGTGAAGAGGTTGCGGTACTCCTTCGCCGTCATACGGCGTGGCTGAGGTGATCCCTTGGCATGCGTGTCCTGTGGGGGTCGCCCGCCTCGATAGGCTACAACGGGCTGTCCAGGGGGTGCTCCATCCTTCTTGATCTTGTCCGCCTTCTTCTGAACTATGCGGAGGAGTTCCTTGGTCTCGTGGAGTTCCTTCCGAAGCTCCGTCGACTCCGAGGCCAGGTGCTGTGCCAGACTGTCGGCACACAAGCTGAAGTAGATCTGGAAGCGGAGAGAAAGTCCTTCGTCCGAGAGTGGTGCTGGTGCGCTGCTCTCGTCATCACCTTCCTTACGATAAGGCAGGTAACGAGTGGCTGGCTCACTCGCCATCTCTGGCAGGAGATCCCAGACGCGAGTCAGCACCTTGAGGGCAGCAGTCTCCACGGCGAGGAGCAGTGTCACCATCTGGGGTCCCTTAAAGAACCAGCTCGTCGGGGAGTCGTTCGCCCTCACGACTACCTCCACGTGGTACTCCTTCTTGGTGTTGTCGACCCAGTGCTCGTGGTAGGAGAAGGTGGGGACTCGAGTGAACTGGCACTTCCTGAGGCTATCCTCAAGAAGCACGGGAAACCCAGTGGTCAGGAAGTCCTCGGGTACGGTGGCCATCTACAAAAGTGGAAGGGGAAGGGTCAATAAAGGGAATGTGACCTATGTTTGGGATACTATCATAAAACATAGGTATATGGGTAATCTTGTGGATAGTCTCGCCTAACTAACGTCCATGCTAACTAAGGCTTCCTACAATCAGATGGCTCGTACCAGCTCTGTGGGGACCCGACTCATAAGTGGAGATCACCGAATGCACATGTACAAAGTGATCCCGAGAGATCAATGCTCACCAACACACGTAAGCTGAATAACAAGAGTCTTACATCCATACATACCGTCTTACACAAATTGTGACCATTATGGTCAAGTCTTACAATGATAAAGCCTTAAGGGCTGAACATCAAATGAAACACAAGCAGCGGAAATCGTCGTCGATAAGTATAACCCATGCCATCTGCCTTAACCCTACAGGCATTCTGACTGGGAAACGTCCTAGTTCGCATGATCGCCTCCAAAGAACTCTTCTTGAACTCCGGTTCTTCCATGCCCGTCAATTAAATAACCAAGTGGCAATCCAATGAGTACTTTGTATGTACTAGCAAGCAACCCATGTTTTGGTTCAAGGTACAACAATGCATGACATAGGTAAATTTTTGCATAATGCTAGTTTTGAGTGCAATGACATGTTCAACATCCTATAAAGCATGCATCAAGAGAGTTCATGTAACCATGAGAACTGGTCACAGATATCAACATAAATATAGTGGGCACCAACCCATTTATCATAAACAGAGTGGGCACCAACCCATCTCAATCGTGTCAAGTCCTTTGACTTGACCCAAGTCATTTCCATCATCACACACTCACACGGTTGAAAACCCTGGACATAGTTTAAGCAGCACTGCCCAACCGTCCTTGACCGTGCACACGGCTATTCGAATAGTTTTACACTCTGCAGAGGTTGCACACTTTACCCACTAGATCCGGGGAACTTCCGTGTCATCCACGACCCGCGGTACCTCAAGTACCCGGGGTAAGCACCCGATCACTACCTTTCCCTAGACGACAATAACATGGAGTCCACTCGATTGGTAGTAACCCCCGTGCCAAACATTTCACATCATAAAAGTTGTGGAGCCTCGCTCCCATATTCATGACATACCACAAGCACGGGGTACCAACGGTGTGTCCGGTGCCCTGTGAAAACAGTCATGGCCGCCCTACCTGGCACGACCCCGTCCCGAGAGAGCGCACCAACAACTCTCCCGTCACTAGTAATGCGGGCTCCAAGCTAGTATCGGTCTAGGTACTCAACAATGCCCTTTCCCATATAAGGGTAGAGTGGTCGCACATGTAAGGTTGGGACAGTCATCAAATCTTAAATCTAATCCGTTTTCGAAAACAACACACACTTGCCTCGGTACGCCACTTCGTCATCAATTGGTTACCCATCTCATCATCTCCCTCGGGCATAAGTGGCACCCGATGGGGTTTTCAAAAAGTCATTTGAAAAATATTTTGTCTCCATCCCCATGCATATCCCCGTCCCTTTTTGCGTAGCACTACTTAGCATCCTATCTACTCCCACCGGCATAACCCTCATAAGAAGGTAGGGCCATGCACAACGCAAGTATCAACGAGAAAATAACGGAGGCAACCAACCCACGTGGTGCACCATCTCACCATGATTCCGATGCAACGATAATAAAGAGCTATATATGACATGCATAAAAAGGGGTTTCATAGACATGGTCAAAGGGCTGCTTGCCTTGGTTGGCTTGATCTTCAAAGTCTTCAGGCCCTGCTCCTCCTTCTTCCTCAGCTACCTCATCAAACACGGGATCTAACGTCGCAAGGAAATAACGGGAAAATAAGATAATAATAAAAACAGAAAAGTCAAAGTGCTCAGAAAAATGCCAACTTATTTTTGTAAAATACTAGGAGGAAAGCTAGGAAGGGGACAATTCTTGGTTTTGGTTCTGGAGTAGCAGAATAGGAGATATGGATTTTCAAAGGCATATTTAAATGCTAAAAATCACATTTAAATATTTAGAGTGGAGAAAAGGTTGTTGGATTAGAATGAAAGTTGCACCATTAAATAGGTCGCAATATTCTAGGAATTTAGAAATTGGAATCAATTCATTTGGATAAATATTTGGCTCTGTGGAATTTTTGGAAAAGAGACAGAAAAAGAACAAAGAAAAGCGGCGCTGTGCCACTGGGCCAGAGAGGCCACGGCAGCAGCAGGCCCAAAGGGGAAACCAGCCCACGCGGCCGCCACGTCGAAGGCGTAAGGCGAACTACGCCTTCACCGACGGCGGATCGGTCTTGCCACAAGACGTTTAAACCCGACGGTGGATCCCACCCACCAGGGCGTGAGGCTGACGGGCCGGCCCCACGGCCGCCGTCGTCTACCTCCGGCCAGAGGCGACGGCAAGCTCACCGGCGGCGATACAGGGCACGGGAAGGGACATGGGTGCTACCGTTGGATTCAGGGTGGAGTCGCCGTTCGGGTGGTGGTGGAGACGGTCGCCGGAGTGGCCTGCTTCGCCGGTGACGAGGTCACGCGGCGGAGGCGCTTCGGGCGTTGGTGGCTCCGGCCGTTTCCGGCTGCAAAACAAGGGGGAAAGAGAGGGGAAATGGTCAGCGTGGCCGCGCGGTTCCAGATCGAGAAGAAACGGAGGCGGAGGAGGCCTGTACCACGCGAACGCCGACGAGCCGAGGCGGCGGAGCTCAAGCTCGATCTCGAGCTCGGGTGGCTCTGGAGAGGAAAGAGTGGTGCGGGAGGTCGATTGGGAGTGTGGAGGGGCGACAGGGAGGAAGAGAGAGGCTCGGGGTCGCCTTATATAGGCTGGCCGAGGTCCACCGTAGGTGTGGCCTACGGGTGCCCGCGGGATCGGCTCTGGTGGCCGTTGGAGGAGGGTTGGAGCTGTCCACGGTGTTCGTGGGGTGGAGTAGGCGCCAGGAGAAGGAGAGAGAGCGGGAGAGGCTCTGCGCTTCAAGCGTGTGAGGCCGGGCATTGGCCGAGCCGGGCGCGCTGGTCACGCGTCGCAGGAGGTGAGAGAGAGGGAGAGACAAGGGGGCCTACACGGTGGCGTGTCGCGGACGTCGAGGGGCATCGACTGGCGCGCGGGGGTAGCACGAGGTGGTCGGGGGACGCGGCGTCAACGGTCGGGAGCGCGATGACGTGCTCTAGAGCGCGACATTGGCCGGCATCCGTGGCTTTCCTGCGTCGAGCGCGCGTCCACTTGTGTCTGGGAGCTACAGTGGGTGTGGGCAAAACTAGGAAAGCGCCTAGGATGCTCTGGAGGGCCGAGGGGAGAGAGAGGGGTTGTGAGAGAGAGGGGAAACTGCTGTCCAGAGAAGACAAATGAGGTTTCCCCCTCCTTCCTCATTGCTTCCTCGGGTAGAAAAGCATCTAAGTTACAGAGGGGAACGAGGAGGGGTTGTGGTAAAAAGATAGGCTCAAGGAGATTAGTGGAAGTGGCCAAAATAGGCATTTTAATTATCTGCCAGAAGGTGTTTGATGGTGGTTTGGGCAAGTAGATGATTTGCATCTGCCATGAGACTCCATAGGGTGAAATGTCACATATAATTAGGGCCTTCCACCCATTTTGAGCTTATTTGGACAAAGTTGCCAATGTAACTCTGGCAAACCCTAGAAATGGGCAGGAATGGATTTGTGTAGATCCAGTGGAGTAGATCACTTCCCCTTGATGCACCTCTTGGTGTGGTAGCCTTATTTTGTCATGTGATCAGGCTCACCAAAGTTGGGGTCTTGGAGAAGAAGTTGGTAGTACAAAGTAGTTCATATTTGATTCTGGTCAGAGAGGGTTTTGAGGCACTTTGACCAAGATTTCTTCTTCTCCAACCTGTGCCATTTGGTCTAGATGCATCATTAGACCATTGGAGCATGATCACCAAGTTTGAGAACATTTGGACATATTTGGCAATGTAAAGTTGCTCAAACTTCAGAATGGACAGAAATGGTTTTGAGGGGTTTTGATGATGTTATCTTGTTCTCCAAGTCATGAGACTTGTCAAGATCATCTAATATGTCATATGTGACATGATAGAATTTTCTTGGAATTTTTGGAGAATATTTCCTTTGTAAATATTTCAAAAGCTTGAAATATCCAGGAAGGGTTTTGGAGGGTTTTGACCAATATTTTTAACATGACCATGTGTTGAAACTCTTATATATGGAAAATATATGTCCACTGAGTCTCCCTGATTTTTGTCAAATATTTTAAAAACAATAAAATAATTTTTCCCTATTAAAGACCATTTCTGGCCTTAAGAAAAAGCTTTTAAATAAAATAGTAAAACAACTTTTAAAATTATATTTTTGTGGTTTCTGGGTATCCTATATCTAATAGGAGTCAAATATATTTTTCGAAAGATTTTTACTGCCCTTAATCAAGTACTTGCAGTGCAAACCTCAATTCAGGGGTTTTTGGAAAACTAAATTTAGAAAATACTTTCTGGCCAAATTATTTTTGTAAGAAAATTCCATATTGCACTATACACATGGCATGGTCATTGGGCAGGAGTTTGGGGCAAGGAGATGAAATATAGAGGGTAGAGTAGTTGACTTTAAGAAGCACTTGAAAAGAAGCACAGAGAGAAAACCAACTCCAAATAAAAGCCAAATAATGCAAAAAAAGTTTTTGTTGGTCCAAATTTTCATGCCTTATTAATGAAAATGAAATGTTACAAAATGCAGGGTGTGACAAGGCGGTCGCCGGAGCGCAGGGGTTCGCCGGCGATGAGGAAGCCGGCGGCAGAGCTTCGGGAGGAGCTTGCCCCGGTCGATTCTGGCTGCAATAGAGAGGGGAGACAGAGGGGAAATGGTGAGAGAGGTGAGGCGGTTCCAGATCGAGAGAGAGAGATGGCAACGGAGGCCTGTACAGCGAGATCGACGGAGACCCGAGGTGGCGGAGCTCGAGCTCGATCTCGAGCTCGGGCGCTTCTGGAGATGAACTGGGGGTGCAGGGGGATAACTTGGTGGTGCAGAGAGCGAGGGGTGAGGGTGGAAGGACTCGGGGAGGCCTTTATATAGGCGAACGGCGGTCCACCGTGGGCTCGTGTGCCGGCGGGCTCGTGCTCGTCGCTACGGGCCTCGGGAAGGCGCTGCACCGTGTCTAGGGTGTTTGTGGGGGTCGACTACGCCCAGGGGAAGAGGAGAGAGGGGGAGCAGGGGGTCAAAGGCACCGCGCGTGTGAGCACGCTCACTGGTGCGCTCGGGCGGCCCTTGTTCACTAGCGCGGAGGCGCGGGGAGGAGGAGAGAGGAGGGGGCCGACCGCGTAGCGTGCCGCGGACGCCGTGGCGCATCGGCAGGCGCGCGGGGGAGGGCCAAGGTGGCCGGAGGCATTGGGCAGAGGGCGGCTACAGTGCCTAGCCGCACTGTAGCACGCTCTGGAGCGCGCGTTTGGCATGCCATGGCATATTATATGCCCTGTGGGCGCGGCCACTGGTGTCCAGTAGTGCTAGGGAGTAGTAAAGAAGGAGGGGGAGGCATTGGATGCTCTGGATGGCCACTGGGGTGAGGAGAGAGGTGAGGAAGAGGGAGAAAGGGGCTGTCCAGAGAGAGAAAGAGAGATTTTACCCATCCAACAATTGAGCTGTGGACTTGCCATTGTTACTGGAGGTGAAAGGGGTCTAGGAGGAGCTGTGGTAAAAATTTGAGCTCTCCAAGAATAGTGGAAGGGGTCAAAATAGTGGTTTTTGCAAAATGTCAGAAGGTGTTTGATGCTTGTTTGGTTGAGCAAATGAACTCCAAATGCCATGAGACTCCACAGGGTGAAATGACTCATATAAATATGGCCTTCCACCAATTTGGAGATTATTTGGGCAAAGTTGCCAATGCAACTTTTGTAAACCCTAGAAATGAGCAGAAATAGACTTGAGTAGATCTAGCTGAGCAAATCACTTCTCCTTGATGCACCACTTTGTTTAGTGGCCTCATTTGGTCATGTGAGAATGCTCACAAAAGTTGGGGTCAAGGGGAGAAAGTTGGTAGTACAAACTTGTTCAAATTTGATTCTGGACAGGAAGGGTTTTGGGGCACTTTGATCAAGTTAACTTGTTCTCCAACTTGTGCCATTTGGTCTAGATGAATTATTAGACCATTTGAGCATGTTCACAAGGTTTGAGAACATTTGGAAATGTTTGGCAATGTAAAGTTGCTCAAACTTGAAAAAGGACAAAAGTGGTTTTGAGAGGGTTTCATGGGGTTTTACTGTTCTCCATGACATGAGACTTGGCAAGATCATCTAAAATGTCATAGGTGACATTCTGGAATTTTCTTGGAATTTTTGGAGAATATTTCCTTTGTAAATATTTCAAAGGCTTGAAATATCCAGAAAGGGGTTTTGAGGGATTTGACCAATGTTTTGTACATGACCATGTGTTGAAACTCTTATATATGGACAATATATGCCCACTGAGTTTCCCTGATTTTTGTCAAATCTTTTTGAAGCAATAAAATAATTTTTTCCTATTAAAGACCATTTCTGGCCTTAAGAAAAAGCTTTTAAATAAAATAGGAAAATAACTTTTAAAATTATATTTTTGTGGTCTCTTGGTATCATACATCTAATAGGAGTCAAAAATATTTTTAGAAAGATTTTTACCGCCCTTAATTAAGTACTTGCAGTGCAAAACCTCAATTCAGGGGTTTTTGGAAAACTAATTTTTGAAAATACTTTTTGGCCAAATTATTTTTGGTAAGAAAATACTATATTGCTCTATACACATGGCATGATCATTGGGAAAAGGTTTTGGATCAAGGAGATGAAGTATAGAAGGTGGAGTTGTGTTGACTTTAAAGAGCACTTTGAAAACACAGAGAGAAAACCAACTCAAATAAAAGTCAAATAATGCAAAAGTTTTTGTCAAACCGCATTTTATCATGATTTATTAGCTTAAGTGTTGTGGCATGAAAATCAGGGTGTGACAGACCTACCCCCTTACAAGAATCTCATCCCCGAGATTCCCAACTAGGCGCGGAAAGGGATACAGAGACTTGGATTCGGGGTAGTCTTCACGTCCTCATACTGCTTCTGCTTCTGTTTGGTGCTCCATTGAACTTGAAGTACTTGATGGTGTGGCTTCGTGTATGATGTTCTTCTTGGTCCAGGTTTCTAATGGGTTGCTCGTGGTAGGTCAGATTGGGCTAGGGGTTGATGGCTCGGTGGTCAATGCCCTTGCAGAGATCGGGCAAGTTAGGAAGTTGGAAATACTTCCGGGGTCGTGATGCATGGAAAGCGTTGTGCTCATCAGGTGACTTAGGTGGTAACTCTAGCTGGTACCCGTCTACTCTTCGTCTTGAAGTGATATCGAAGGGGGATGTTAAATCTTGGTGTGGGTCTCCTTGTCATGGAAATGCTTGGTTCCTTAGAGAGGAGTGGTTTGTAGATACGCCTGGTCTTCGACGCGGAGGTTTACTTCTTTGATGATAGTGGTTGGTGCAGTTCTTCTTCCTTGACATGGCGGTCTTCAAATGTTCCTTGGCTAGCTGAACGGCTCTTCTTCCGTCTTCGGGTGGACAGGTAGGTCACCAAATGATGATGACAACTACCTTGTCTAAGCACTCCATGAGATCTATGGGGTACGTGAAGTGGGCTGAGGCATTGGTGGTGGTCATGGTTGAGTATCGGCCAAGGTCTTATGATCTAGAACCAAAGCCCATGGTCAGGATCCGACCATGTTGTGGCTTGGTAGGGCTTAAGGGTTTCAAGGATTCTAGTGTGCGAGTGAATGTTTATCATCCCATCCTTGAGCACAGTTTCTGAGATGCCAATAGTTCTACCTAGTCCTTCAAACAAATAACCTTATACCCCGAAATCATCGACTCTTGTAGGTCAGCTCCAATCATCACTCATGCTATTATTATCCTCATGACTCCCAAAGGGAGGTCTAATAAATCTATACATGTCACTATCCCAAACTCATATGTATGGCTACCCCTAAAAATCCATGGGTAGAGCATATAAGCTGCTAAGCTTGAATTTAATCACCACAATCCAAGTGCTCAGTCTATTGACCCAAGGTCCATGGTAAAGCATCCCAATCCTAAGGAAACACGTCGTAAGCCACTCCAAGATCTTCTCTCCTTCCTATGAATCAACTCCAACTACCCATTAACTACACCAGTCATTACATGATCCAGTAGTTCTTCAAATCCAATCTCTATGGTGTTCCACACGATCTTCTAATATCCTATAATTCAAAAATACTGGGAGGGCTACCTTACTATAGTCAGTCCACCAATCTCCATTATCATGGTCAAGTAAACTCCAAGGTCAAGCTTATATAGACTCCCTAAATCAACTCCGACAATTAATTCAATCTCCTAGTTTACCATCCACCGAGAATCATGGTATCATGATCGAGATCATCAGTCTGAATCCAATTTACTCCGAACCATGTAGACATACTCAGCATCTATATTCAACTAGGATCACCTATTTAAATCCAAATTTCATGCCCAACGAGAATTCCTACATGCTTCCCCAAAGTCATTATCATAATGTCAACTATCTCCTATCAATATCCCCTGGCTAAGTCAAGTCCTTATACTTCCAAGAATTTCAGCTTGCGATCATAATTGTCCTATCAAATCCAATTTACTCAGGGGTAATGAAAGCTAGGCTACTCTATAATCATGATCCCACCAAGTTCATCTACCAACATGGTAGCCTTATAATCCACCAAAGAGTCTCAGATAATTCCTCAAAGTCATTGATATAAACTCATCAAGTCATTTGCCCCCTATTCCTATATCCTCAAATTGGTCTTCCCTATGGCATCATCGGTTCTAGTGCTATATTAGGATGATAAGGTGTTCATTCCCTCGCCCACTAGTTCCATAGTGAACCCAATGTGGAGCGAGGTTACGGAGGCTTAACGGTCCTCTTTGCAAGTCTGTGGGTCAAGCACATGGTTAAGGATTCGAGATAGGTTATCTTGTGAAATCTCGAAGGGTTTAGGAATGGGTTTCTAGTCCGAGGGTTAAATATAACTCTACGGGCTGTACTTGGTCGAAGAGGCGGCAACAAAAGTCTTCAGTGCTATTTGGTTGTCGAAGTAGGATCCTTGGTGTACCATGTCTTGTCGATCTTCAGTTGAGGAGAGAGAGATGAGAGGGAAGAGTAGAATAGAGGAGGGAAATGCCAAAAAGGGGGTTCTATAGTGCAGGTGCAAACAAACAAGTGCCAAAAGACCACACACAATTTCATTAAGATAAGATAGGTGATATAGTTGCATACATGCTGCCTAAGGCAAAAGTGCAACTTACATCAAAACACAAATAGATAGGAACAAGCAACACTCAACATGGTTTCATCTGAACCATCATATGGACTCGACTGCGCATAGGGGGTACACGAATCATCCTACCCTAGGGGTCCTCGGATTCAGTAGTCATGCTTGATTCATTACTTGAGAGAAAGGCGTTCGGTCTTCAGTTTCTGGGTTCCCCTTGTGGTGCCAAAGCGTATGCGCCAGTCGGCTGCTTGTTGGGACACATCCTTTAAATGTGCCCAAGTTCACCACACCCGTGACAAGTGACAGAAGCAAAAAGGTTGCTATCCAGTCTGGAGTTATGTCATCGATGGCCTGACGACGATCTTCTATGAGGTGGATATGGAAATCCATTCCTATGCTCCCTGCATGGGGTTTGGTTGCGGGTTTTTCGAAGTTCCTTGATTTGTTGCTCCTGATTGGCAAGGTGGGCTTGTAAGACAGTGATTTGCTGTCCTCGCTCGGCCACCTTCATCTTTTCGAGGCAAAGGAGGTGCGTATGAAGGGAGGTCTTGGCGAGCCTTAAGGAATGCTTCGGTAAGGTGACGTAGGAGGTAGTCTCCAGCGTTGATGAAGCGGATTTGGTACTTGAGGGTTGGGTCCTCATCTTCTGGGGAAATCATCACTTGAGCTGGGGCTCCAAATCCGTTCTTCTGTGTAGGTAGCGGGTGGCGTGTTCTTCTTTCATTTCTCGGAAGGAGGCCTCAAGACGGAGGAGCGCTTCATGTGCCACTTGGTCAATGGCTGTCTTGTGTTGGCATGGGTGGCCCAATGAAGAACCATCCACGGGTGAGGTCTTGGCAGCACAAAACCTTGGCGAGAACTCCTTCTCGAGCACATCATTTTCTAGTTCATGCAGGTGTATATGGGCAGAAGGGATAGTGGCATTGTTGGAGGCGCCTTTTAGGAGCGATGGAAATCTGTCATAAGGAGTCTCAAGGGGCGACAGCCATCTACAAAAGTTGAATAGGGGAGGTCAATAAGGGAAAATATATCCTGGGTGGGGTATGCTTCAGAAAAGAAGAGAGGTTTAGATTGTCTCAAGCTAACTAACGTACATGCTAACTAAGGCTTCCTACAATCAAGATGGCTCTGATACCAGCTCTGTGGGGACCCCGACTCATAGGTCGTGATCACCGAATGCACGTGTACAGGGATCCCAGAGATCAATGCTCACTGAACACACAGAAGCTGAATAACAAGAGTCTTACATCCATACATATCGTCTTACACAAATTATGACCATTATGGTCGAGTCTTTCATTGATAAAGCCTTAAGGGCTGAACATCAAATGAAACACAAGCAGCGGAAATCTTCGTCGATAAATAGAACCCATGCCATCTGCCTTAACCCTACAGGCATTCTGACTGGGAAACGTCCTAGTTCGCATGTTCGTCTCCAAAGAACTCTTCTTCGAACTCCGGTTCTTCCATGCTTGGTCAACTAAATAACCAGTGGCAAGCCAATGAGTACTTTGAATGTACTCGCAAGCAACCCATGTTTTGGTTCAAGATGTAGCAATGCATGATATAGGTAAATTTTTGCAGAAAGCTAGTTTTGAGTGCAATGACATGTTCAACAACTTGTAAGACATGCATCAAGAGAATTCAAGTAACCATGAGGACAGGTTACAGATGTCAACATAAATAGAGTGGGCACCAACCCAACATAAATAGAGTGGGCACCAAGCCATCTCAAACATGTCAAGTCCTTTGACTTGACCCAAGTAGTTTTATCAACACACACACACACACACGGTTGAAAACTCTGGCGTAGTTTAAGCAAAGACCGCCTAATCGTCCTTGACCGTGGACACGGCTATTCAATAGTTTTACACTCTGCAGAGGTTGCACACTGCACCCACAAGATCCGGGGAACTTCCGTGTCATCCACGACCATGGTACCTCAAGTACCCGGGTAAGCACCGATCACTACCTTTCCCTAGACGACACTAACATGGAGTCCACTGATTGGTAGTAACCCCGTGCCCAACATTTCACATCATAAAGTTGTGGAGCCTCGCCCCATATTCATCATATACCACAAGCACGGGTACCAACGGTGTGTTCGGTGCCTGTGAAAACAGTCATGGCCGCCCTACCCGCACGACCCGTCCCCGAGAGAGAGCACCAACTCTTCCCCGTCACTAGTAATGGGCTCCAAGCTAGTATCGCCTAGGTAATCAATAATGCCCTTTCCCATATAAGGGTAGAGTGGTTGCGCATGTAAGGTTGGGACAATGACAAATCTTAAATCTAATCCGTTTTGAAAACAACACACACACTTGCCTCGGTACACCACTTCGTCATCAAGTGGTTACCCATTTCATCATCTCCCTCGGGCATAAGTGGCACCCGACGGGGTTTTCGAAAAGTCTTTTGAAAATACTTTGCCTCCATCACATGCATATTCCCGCCCCTTTTTGCGTAGCAACTACTTTAGCATCCTACCTACTCCCACCGGCATAACCCTCATAAGAAGGTAGGGTCATGCACAATGCAAGTATCAACGAGGAATTAACGGTGGCAACCCATCAACGTGGGTACCACCTCATCATGCTTCTGATGCAACAACGAAAAGGTACTATATGACATGCATAAAGAGGTTTCATAGACATGGTCAAAGGGCTGCTTGCCTTGGTCTTCAAAGTCTTCAAGTTCTTCAAATCCTTCTCTTTCTTCTTCTTCTTCAAAGAACTTCGCCTAATACGGAATCTAATCGTCAGAAGAAATAACGAGAAAATAAGGCAAATGAAAAAACAAAGTGCTCGTAAAAATGTCAACTTATTTTTGATAATACTAGGGGAATTCTAAGAATGGTAGAATTCCTAGTTTTGGATTTGAAGTGGCGTAATAGAAGAAATGGATTTTCAAAGATGGATTTAAATGCTCAAATTTGAATTTAAATTTGAACCGTCTGAAAAAGTTTGATGGGTCTTTATGAAAGTTACACCATTAAATAGGTGGGATTTTAGAAGAATTTAGGAGTTGGAATCATTGCATTTGGATTATTATTTAATCTGTGGAATTATTTGAAATATAATGTAAAAAGAAAAAGGAAAATCGGCATCGTGTCACCGGGGCGAAATGCCACAAAGGCAGCAGGCCCGAAGGATTCAGCCAGCGAGGTCGCCACGTCAAGGCGTGAAGGCGAAATCACGCCTTCGCCGACGCAGAAAACGGTTCAGCGCTGCAATTTAAACTCGACGGGTGGGGCCCTCCGTCAAGATGTGAGGCTGACCGACGGCCCCACGGCCGCTGCCTTCCACCTCGAGCCGAGAGAGGAGGCGAGCTCACCGGCGTTCTTGTGGTCGACGGCGAGGCGGTCCGAGGGCACCGGCGTGCTCAGGGCGGAGTCGCCATTCGGGTGGAAGTGGAGGCGGTCGCCGGAGCGCAGGGGTTCACCAGCGATGAGGAAGCCGGCGGAAGAGCTTCGGGAGGAGCTTTCCCCGGTCGATTCTGGCTGCAATAGAGAGGGGAGACAGAGGGGAAATGGTGAGAGAGGTGAGGCGGTTCCAGATCGAGAGAGAGAGATGGCAACGGAGGCCTGTACCGCGAGATCGACGGAGACCCGAGGCGGCGGAGCTCGAGCTTGATCTCGAGCTCGGGCGCTTCTGGAGATGAACTAGGGGTGTAGGGGGATGACTTGGTGGTGCAGAGAGCGAGGGGTGACGGTGGAAGGACTCGGGGAGGCCTTTATATAGGCGAACGGCGGTCCACCATGGGCTCGTGCGCCGGCGGGCTCGTGCTCGTCGCTATGGGCCTCGGGAGGGCGCTGCACCATGTCTAGGGTGTTTGTGGGGGTCGACTACGCCCAGGGGAAGAGGAGAGAGGGGGAGCAGGGGGCCAGAGGCACCGCGCGTGTGAGCATGCTCACTGGTGCGCTCGGGCAGCCCTTTTAGCTAGCGCGAGGCGCGGGAGGAGGAGAGAGAGGGGCCGACCACAGCAGCTGTGTCATGGACGCCGAGGCGCATCGCCAGGCGCGCGGGGAAGGGCCGAGGTGGCTGGACGCATTGGGAAGAGGGCGGCTATAGTGCCTAGCCGCACTGTAGCACGCTCTGGAGCGCGCGTTTGGCATGCCATGGCATATTATATGCCCTGTGGGCGCGCCACCGTGTCCAGAGTGCTAGGGAGTAGTAAAGAAGGAGGGAGGCATTGGATGCTCTGGATGGCCACTGGGGTGAGGAGAGAGGTGAGGAAGAGGGAGAAAGGGCTGTCCAGAGAGAGAAGAGAGATTTTACCCATCCAACAATTGAGCTGTGGACTTGCCATTGTTACGGAGGTGAAAGGGGTCTAGGAGGAGCTGTGGTAAAATTTGAGCTCTCCAAGAATAGTGGAAGGGGTCAAAATAGTGGTTTTTGCAAAATGTCAGAAGGTGTTTGATGCTTGTTTGGTTAAGCAAATGAACTCCAAATACCATGAGACTCCACAGGGTGAAATGACTCATATAAATATGGCCTTCCACCAATTTGGAGATTATTTGGGCAAAGTTGCCAATGCAACTTTTGTAAACCCTAGAAATGAGCAGAAATAGACTTGAGTAGATCTAGCTGAGCAAATCACTTATCCTTGATGCACCACTTTGTTTAGTGGCCTCATTTGGTCATGTGAGAATGCTCACAAAAGTTGGGGTCAAGGGGAGAAAGTTGGTAGTACAAACTTGTTCAAATTTGATTCTGGACAGGAATGGTTTTGGGGCACTTTGATCAAGTTCACTTGTTCTCCATCTTGTGCCATTTAGTCTAGATGAATTATTAGACCATTTGAGCATGTTCACAAGGTTTGAGAACATTTGGAAATGTTTGGCAATGTAAAGTTGCTCAAACTTGAAAAAGGACAGAAGTGGTTTTGAGAGGGTTTCATGGGGTTTTACTGTTCTCCATGACATGAGACTTGGCAAGATCATCTAAAATGTCATAGGTGACATTCTGGAATTTTCTTGGAATTTTTGGAGAATATTTCCTTCGTAAATATTTCAAAAGCTTGAAATATCCAGAAAGGGCTTTTGAGGGATTTGACCAATGTTTTGAACATGACCATGTGTTGAAACTCTTATATATGGACAATATATGCCCACTGAGTTTCCCTGATTTTTGTCAAATATTTTTGAAGCAATAAAATATTTTTTTTCCTATTAAAGACCATTTCTGGCCTTAAGAAAAAGCTTTTAAATAAAATAGGAAAATAACTTTTAAAATTATATTTTTGTGGTTTCTTGGTATCCTACATCTAATAGGAGTCAAAAATATTTTTAGAAAGATTTTTACTACCCTTAATTAAGTACTTGCAGTGCAAAACCTCAATTCAGGGGGTTTTGGAAAACTAATTTTTGAAAATACTTTTTGGCCAAATTATTTTTGGTAAGAAAATACTATATTGCTCTATACACATGGCATGATCATTGGGAAAAGGTTTTGGATCAAGGAGATGAAGTATAGAAGGTGGAGTTGTGTTGACTTTAAAGAGCACTTTGAAAACACAGAGAGAAAACCAACTCAAATAAAAGTCAAATAATGGAAACGTTTTTGTCAAACCGCATTTTATCATGATTTATTAGCTTAAGTGTTGTGGCATGAAAATCAGGGTGTGACACGTTTGGTAGCACACAAAGTGTTCCTCCGGTAAATGGGAGTTGCATAATCTCATAGTCATAGGAACATGTATAAGTCATGAAGAAAGCAATAGCAACATACTAAACGATCAAATTCTAAGCTAACGGAATGGGTCATGATCACATCATTGTACTAATGATGTGACCTCATTAATCAAATGACAACTCATGTTTATGGCTAGGAAACACAACCATCTTTGATCAACAAGCTAGTCAAGTAGAGGCATACTAGTGACACTATGTTTGTCTATGTATTCACTCATGTATTATGTTTCTGGTTAATACAATTCTAGCATGAATAATAAACATTTATCATGAAATAAGGAAATAAATAATAACTTTATTATTGCCTCTAGGGCATATTTCCTTCATATAAGTCATCAACCATTATTACTCAGTAATTGTTTCCTTTATACCTATTTTTGCATACAGGGATATCGAAACTTCTGCTTGGTTCTATTTTGACTTTGATTTTAGTTGTGAAAGTGCTAGTTATCGAATAGAAGGGGGGTGAATAGGCGATTTTTATGAAAGTCTTAAAAACATGAAAGTTTCAAAGACAAACACGAAAACTAGACCTGTAAACATGCAGCGGAAGCTGAACTACACTAGACAAGCCATAGTCAAACAAGTATGAAGCTAAAGCATGATGATTGATAGCAGCGAGGTAGTAGGATCAGGACGGAAGATAGTATGAAGCCAATCAGAACAAGTAGTCACACCGTGAAGTCAAACAGGCAGAGCAATCAGGCAATGACTTCACAAAGACAAACTGTAAGTAAGGAGAGTAAGTGATAGAACCAGTGTGTTGTGAAGACAAGGATTTGTTCGACCAGTTCCAGTTGCTGTGACAACTGTACGTCTGGTTAGGGAGGTTGAGACTGAACTCGGAAGACCGTGTCTTCACCTTATTCCCCTTGAGCTAAGGACACACAGTCCCCGCCCAATCACTCTGGTAAGTCTTGAAGGTAGACTTCCAAACCTTCACAGACTTCGTTCACCGGCAATCCACAATTAGTCTTGGATGCTCGAACGCGACGCCTAACCGGCCGGAGGATTCACAGTCCTCAAGTGTAACAAGTCTTGAGATCACGCGATGACGAAAGACTTCATGATGCCAAACACTCTTTGGGCTCTGGGTGTTTTGGGCTTTGTCCTCACAAGGATTTCTCTCTCAAACTCTTCGGAGGTGGGTTGGTCTCAACGACAAAAGCCGTGCACTAACTCTGAGCAGCCACCAATTTATGGTGTAGGGGGTGGGCTATTTATAGCCACTGGCAACCCGACCTGATTTGTCAGAAATGACCCTGGGTGACTAAGGAACTGACACGTGTCACAACGGTCAGATTTCAAACACACGCGATAGTTTGACTTGGGCTACAAGTAAAGCTGACTTATCCGACTCTGGATAAGATTTGCTCTTATTGTCTTCGCCAAGACATAGGATTTTAGTTGAGCATCACTTGACCACTCGACTTTGTTCACTTGGACCCCACTTAGCAAAGGCGGTGATTCCTATGACTCAACAAAGAAGAAAAGAAACAATGAAACTACTAAGTCTTCGCGCCCATAGTCTTCACTCAATGTCTTCTTCTCATCATTGTCTTCATGTGAATATCTTCACGCACCACCATTATCTTCAATGTCTTCATACATTTTTAGGGGTCATCTCCGGTAGGTAAGCCGAATCAAGGAGGGACTACTACCTGTGTTATCCTGCAATTCTCACAAACACATTAGTCCCTCAACCACGTTTGTCGTCAATACTCCAAAACCAAACTAGGGGTGGCACTAGATGCACTTACAATCTCCCCCTTTTTGGTGATTGATGACAAACTGGTTGAAGTTTTCAACGGGGATATAAATATGTGAAATTGTAAAGGATGAGGTATTGTCCTCATAAGTAGCAAAAAGGCTCCCCCTGAAGATGTGCATATAAGTAATTTTCTTTTGGAATGCAAATGCACATGGCAGGTCCTACTTGTGGAGATCCTCTTGAACTTATGAAGACAATTCATCATGCATGATTCGATGTAACAAAGATAATGACATGCATAATGAAAAATGGACGTCTGCAAAATGATTTAAGTGCGGAAGTTATCATCGCACATGCGGAATTTATCATCGCGTCACAAAATAGCAAATAAGTAGCAGACGACCATCGAGTTTAAGTGTTACAACTCAGAGAACCAAATGTATCAAGAGCAAGAGTTGTAAACACTAGGCAAAATATAATGCAACCGCCCATATGAACCCGCTTGAAGACTATCAACTCATAGCTTCTCCCCCTTTTGTCAGTAAGGACCAAAATGGGTTGAAGACATTGAGCCTCTACTCATTCCCAGAAGGAGTAGGAGAAGATGCAGGGTTGGTGTCGAGGTTTGGCGGTGTAGACGAACTTGGAGCAGTGTCGAGGTTTGGAGGTGACGAAGTAGCATCATCTTGATCATTGATCACACGAGCATTCACAGTTGCAGCAGAAGAGGAGTACTCTGAGCCTTCAAGAGATGGAGTGCGCCGCAGAACAGCATTTCTGGGCGGAGTGGAATCAAACTTGAATCGTTCTGAGAAGCCATCATCCTGAAGATCTTCCTCAGCACACATGAGCGTCAGCCCTTTCCATGTGCGTCGACAGGTTTCATGCGCGACAAAGGCATTCTTGGTTGCAAGGTTGCGAATGCGATTGACATCACTCATGATGCTCTGCATCTGGCACTTGAGCCAATCATGATGCCTATCCTGTTTCTAATGCAGGACAACGAGAAGCTCTCGGTCACTGAGAACACGAGATCGATTTCGAGGCCGTTGAGCAATTGTGCTGTCAGTGGCTTCGGTTGGGGCACGGTGAGGTGCACGTGTAGTACCAGCCAAGGGATAGACTCGAGTGGCAGCCAGCACACCTTCAATGGGTTGAATGAAGCTCTGACAATCGACGTTATGAAGATAAAGTGGCTCCTTGTCAGGCTTTGGATAGATGTCTTCAACAGACATATCGACATCTGGCAAGAAGACAATGTGGTTGTGTGCAGATGGATGATAGTTGAAAGCAGTGTGAAGCTTGATCAAACGCATGATCCATGGAGCATAGAACTTCAAGCCAAAAATGTCAGATCCTCATGCGGCAAGCTGGCAGATGAAGAAATTGTTGGGGAACGTAGTAATTTCAAAAAAATTCCTACGCACACGCAAGATCATGGTGATGGCATAGCAACGAGAGGAGAGTGTTGTCCACGCACTCGTGAGACCGTAGCGTAAGCGTTAGCACAACGCGGTTGACGTAGTCGTACGTCTTCACGATCCAACCGATCCAAGCACCGAACGTACGGCACCTCCGAGTTCAGCACATGTTCAGCTCGATGACAATCTTCGGGCTCCGATCCAGCAAAGCTCCGGAGATGAGTTCCGTCAGCACGACGGTGTGGTGACGATGATGATGTTCTACCGGAGCAGGGCTTCGCCTAAATTCCGCGACGATATGACCGAGGTGGAATATGGTGTAGGGGGCACCGCACATGGCTAAGGAACGATCCGTAGATCAATTTGTGTGTCTATGGGTGCCCCCGCCCAGTATATAAAGGAGTAAGGGGAGCCCGCCGACCCTTGGAGGCGCGCCAAGGAGGAGGAATCCTCCTCCTAGTAGGAGTAGGACTCC
This sequence comes from Aegilops speltoides, assembly GCA_021437245.1. Classification (NCBI taxonomy): domain Eukaryota; kingdom Viridiplantae; phylum Streptophyta; class Magnoliopsida; order Poales; family Poaceae; genus Aegilops; species Aegilops speltoides. Next base: position 132,304,659 of record CM038144.1, read on the forward strand.
TCCTTTCCTACTCCTACTAGGAGGGGAAGGACGGGGAGAGGGGGAAGGAAGAGGCGCCCCTCCTAGTCCAATTCGGACCATAGGGAGAGGGGGCGCGCGTCCCACCCTGGCCGCCCCTCTCTCTTCCCCTCTAAGGCCCATAAGGCCCATTACTCTCCTGGGGGGGTTCCGGTAACCCTCCGGCACTTCGGTTTTCTCCGAAATCGCCCGGAACACTTCCGGTGTCCGAATATAGTCGTCCAATATATCAATATTTATGTCTCGACCATTTCGAGACTCCTCTTCATGTCCTTGATCACATCCGGGACTCCAAACAAACTTCGGTACATCAAAACTCATAATAAAACGGTCATCATAACGTTAAGCGTGCGGACCCTACGGGTTTGAGAACTATGTAGACATGACCTAGACCTATTCTCGGTCAATAACCAATAGCGGAACCTGGATGCCCATATTGGTTCCTACATATTCTACGAAGATCTTTATCGGTCAAACCACATAACAACATACGTTGTTCCCTTTGTCATCGATATGTTCCTTGCCCGAGATTCGATCGTCAGTATCCAATACCTAGTTCAATCTCGTTACCGGCAAGTCTCTTTACTCTTTACGTAATGCATCATCCCGTAACCAACTCATTGGTCACACTGCTTGCAAGGCTTATAGTGATGTGCATTACCGAGAGGGCCCAGAGATACCTCTCCGACAATCGGAGTGACAAAACCTAATCTCGAAATACGCCAACTCAACATGTACCTTCGGAGACACCTGTAGTACTCCTTTATAATCACCCGATTACGCTGTGACGCTTGGTAGTACCAAAGTGTTCCTCCGTAAACGGAGTTGCATAATTCTCATAGTTACAGAACATGTATAAGTCATGAAGAAAGCAATAGCAATATACTAAACGATCAAGTGCTAGGCTAACGGAATGGGTCATGTCAATCACATCATTCTCCTAATGATGTGATCCCATTAATCAAATGACAACACATGTCTATGGTTAGGAAACATAACCATCTTTGATTAATGAGCTAGTCAAGTAGAGGCATACTAGTGACTATATGTTTGTCTATGTATTCACACATGTATCATGTTTCCTGGTTAATACAATTCTAGCATGAATAATAAAAAATTATCATGATATGAGGAAATAAATAATAACTTTATTATTGCCTCTAGGGCATATTTCCTTCAGTCTCCCACTTGCACTAGAGTCAATAATCTAGATTACATAGTAATGATTCTAACACCCATGGAGTCTTGGTGTTGATCATGTTTTGCTCGTGAGAGAGGCTTAGTCAATGGGTCTGCAACATTCAGATCCGTATGTATCTTGCAAATCTCTATGTCTCCCACTTGGACTTGGTCCCGAATGGAATTGAAGCGTCTCTTGATGTGCTTGGTCCTCTTGTGAAATCTGGATTCCTTTGCCAAGGCAATTGCACCAGTATTGTCACAAAAGATCTTCTTTGGTCCCGATGCACTAGGTATGACACCTAGATCAGAAATGAACTCCTTCATCCAGACTCCTTCATTTGTTGCTTCCGAAGCAGCTATGTACTCCGCTTCACATGTAGATCCCGCCACGACGCTTTGTTTAGAACTGCACCAACCTACAGCTCCATCGTTTAATAAAAACACGTATCCGGTTTGCGATTTAGAATCGTCTGGATCAGTGTCAAAGCTTGCATCGACGTAACAATTTACGACTAGCTCTTTGTCACCTCCATATACGAGAAACATATCCTTAGTCCTTTTCGTATTTTAGGATGTTCTTGACGCTGTCCAAATGATCCACTCTGGATTACTTTGGTACCTTCCCGCCAAGCTTATTAATAAGCATACATCGTGTCCGTACACAAGATTGCATACATGATAGAGCCTATGGCTGAAGCATAGGGAACATCTTTCATTTTCTCTCTATCTTCTGCTGTGGTCGGGCATTGAGTTTGACTCAACTTCACACCTTGAAGCACGAGCAAGAACCCTTTCTTTGCCTGATCTATTTTGAACTTTTTCAAAATTTTATCAAGGTATGTGCTTTGTGAAAGTCCTATTAAGCGTCTTGATCTATCTCTATAGATCTTGATGCCCAATATGTAAGCAGCTTCACCGAGGTCTTTCATTGAAAAACTTTTATTCAAGTATCCCTTTATGCTATCCAGAATTCTATATCATTTCCAATTAATAATATGTCATCTACATATAATATCGAAAATGCTACTGAGCTCCCACTCACTTTCTTGTAAATACAAAGCTTCTCCAAAAGTCTCAGATAAAACCATATGCCTTGATCACACTATCAAAGCGCTTATTCCAACTCCGAGATGCTTGCACCAGTCCATAAATGGAACGCTGGAGCTTGCACACTTTGTTAGCACCTTTTGGATCAACAAAACCTTCTGGCTGCATCATATACAACTCTTCTTCCAGAAATCCATTCAAGAATGCAGTTTTGACATCCATTTGCCAAATTTCATAATCATGAAATGCAGCAATAGCTAACATGATTCGGACAGACTTAAGCATCGCTATGGGTGATAAAGTCTCATCGTAGTCAACCCCTTGAACTTGTCGAAAACCTTTCGCAACAAGTCGAGCTTTATAGACGCTTATATTACCATCGCGTCGGTCTTCTTCTTAAAGATCCATTTATTCTCAATGGCTTGCCGATCATCGGCAAGTCAACCAAAGTCCATACTTTGTTTTCATACATGGATCCCATCTCGATTTCATGGCCTCTAGCAATTTTATGGATTTGGGCTCATCATCGCTTCCTCATAGTTCGTAGGTTCATCATGGTCAAGTAACATGACTTCCGAATAGGATTACCGCACCACTCAGTGCGGATCTTACTCGTAGACCCACGAGGTTCAAGAGAAACTTGATCTCAAGTTTCATGATCAATATCATAAGCTTCCTCACTAATTGGTGTAGTTGTCACAGGAACTGGTTCTTGTGATGAACTACTTTCCAATAAGGGAGTAGATACAGTTATATCATCAAGTTCTACTTTCCTCCCCTCACTTCTTTCGAGAGAAACTCCTTCTCTACAAAGGATCTGATTTTAGCAACGAAAATCTTGCCCTCAAATCTGTGATAGAAGGTGTACTCAATAGTCTCTTTTGGGTATCCTATGAAGACACATTTCTACGATTTGGGTTCGAGCTTATCTGGTTGAAGTTTCTTCACATAAGCATCGCAGCCCCAAACTTTAAGAAACGACTACTTTGGTTTCTTGCCAAACCACAGTTTATAAGGTGTCGTCTCAACGGATTTTGATGGTGCCCTATTTAACGTGAATGCGGTCGTCTCTAAAGCATAACCCCAAAATGATAGCGGTAAATCAGTAAGAGACATCATAGATCGCACCATATCTAGTAAAGTACGATTCGACGCTCGGACACACCATTTCGCTGTGGTGTTCCGGTGGCGGAGTTGCGAAACTATTCCGCATTGTTTCAAGTGTAGACCAAACTCAGAACTCAAATATTCTCCTCCACGATCAGATCGTAGAAACTTTATTTTCTTGTTACGATGATTTTCCACTTCACTCTGAAATTCTTTGAACTTTTCAAATGTTTCAGGCTTGTGTTTCATCAAGTAGATATACCCATATCTGCTCAAGTCATCTGTGAAGGTGAGAAAATAATGATACCCGCCGCGAGCCTCAACATTCATTGGACCACAAACATCAGTATGTATGATTTCCAACAAATTAGTTGCCCGCTCCATAGTTCTGGAGAACGGTGTTTTAGTCATTTTGCCCATGAGGCACGGTTCGCAAGTACCAAGTGATTCATAATCAAGTGATTCCAAAAGCCCATCAGTATGGAGTTTCTTCATGCGCTTTACACCGATATGACCTAAACGGCAGTGCCACAAATAAGTTGCACTATCGTTATCAACTCTGCATCTTTTGGTTTCAACACTATGAACATGTGTATCACTACTATCGAGATTCAATAAAAATAGACCACTCTTCAAGGGTGCATGACCATAAAAGATATTACTCATATAAATAGAACAACCATTATTCTCTGATTTAAATGAATAACCGTCTCGCATCAAACAAGATCCAGATATAATGTTCATGCTCAACGCGGCACCAAATAACAATTATTTAGGTCTAAAACTAATCCCGATGGTAGATGTAGAGGTAGCGTCTTGACCGCGATCACATCGACTTTGGAACCATTTCCCACGCCAAGATCGTCACCTCGTCCATAGCCAATCTTCGCAATCCATAGTCCTGCTTTGAGTTGCAAATATTAGCAATGTAACCAAGATCAAATACCAGTGCTCTGTGAGCATTAGTAAGGTACACATCAATAACATGTATATCACATATATCTTTGTTCACTTTGCCATCCTTCTTATCCGCCAAATACTTGGGGCAGTTCCGCTTCCAAAGTCCATCGCTTGCGAGAGAAGCACTCGATTTCAGCTTAGGTCCGGACTTGGGTTTCTTCTCTTGAGCAGCAACTTGCTTGCCGTTCTTTTTGAAGTTCCCTTCTTCTTCCCTTTGCCCTTTTTCTTTAAACTGGTGGTCTTGTTAACCATCAACACTTGATGCTCCTTCTTGATTTCTACCTCCGCAGCTTTTAGCATCGCGAAGAGCTCGGGAATAGTCTTGTTCATCCCTTGCATATTATAGTTCATCACGAAGCTCTTGTAGCTTGGTGGCAGTGATTGAAGAATTTTGTCAATGACACTATCATTAGGAAGATTAACTCCCAGTTGAATCAAGTGATTATTATACCCGCACATTTTGAGTATGTGTTCACCGACGTAACTATTCTCCTCCATCTTGCAGCTATAGAACTTATTGGAGACTTCATATCTCTCAATTCGGGCATTTGCTTGAAATATTAACTTCAACTCTGGAACATCTCACATGCTCCATGACGTTCAAAACGTCGTTGAAGAACCGGTTCTAAGACGTAAAGCATGGCACATCGAACTATCGAGTAGTCATCAACTTTGCTCGCCAGACGTTCTTAACATCGCTCGGTTGCATCGGCAAGCAGTTCGGCACCCAGCGGTGCTTCCAGGGCGTAACTTTTTCTCGCAGCAATGAGGATAATCCTCGTGTTATGGACCCAATCCGTGAAATTGCTACCATCATCTTTCAACTTTGCTTTCTCAAGGAACGCATTAAAATTCAACGGAACAACAAAGACGAGCCATCTATCTACAAACAAACATAGACAAGCAAAATACTATCAGTACTAAGTTCATGATAAATTTAAGTTCAATTAATCATATTACTTAAGAACTCCCACTTAGACGACATCTCTCTAGTCATCTAAGTGATCATGTGATCCAAATCAACTAAACCATGTCCGATCATCACGTGAGATGGAGTAGTTTCAATGGTGAACATCACTATGTTGATCATATCTACTATATGATTCACGCTCGACCTTCGGTCTCCGTGTTCCGAGGCCATATCTCAGATATGCTAGGCTCGTCAAGTATGACTGAGTATTCGCGTGTGCAACTGTTTTGCACCCGTTGTATTTGAACGTAGAGCCTATCACACCCGATCATCACGTGGTGTCTCAAAGACGAAGAACTTTCGCAACGGTGCATACTCAGGGAGAACACTTCTTGATTATTAGTGAGAGATCATCTTAAAATGCTACCGTCAATCAAAGCAAGATAAGATGCATAAAGGATAAACATCACATGCAATCAATATAAGTGATATGATATGGCCATCATCATCTTGTGCTTGTGATTCCATCTTCAAGCACCGTCGTGATCACCATCGCCACCGGCGTGACACCTTGATCTCCATCGTAGTATCGTTGTCGTTACGCCATCTATTGCTTCTACGACTATCGCTACCGCTTAGTGATAAAGTAAAGCAATTACAGTATGTTTGCATTTCATACAATAAAGCGACAACCATATGGCTCTGCCATTGCCGATAACTTCGGTTACAAAACATGATCATCTCATACAATAAAATATAGCATCACGCCTTGACCATATCACATCACAACATGCCCTGCAAAAACAAGTTAGACGTCCTCTACTTTGTTGTTGCAAATTTTACGTGGCTGCTACGGGCTTTAGCAAGAACCGTTCTTACCTACGCATCAAAACCACAACGATAGTTCGTCAAGTTGGTGCTGTTTTAACCTTCGCAAGGACCGGGCGTAGCCACACTCGATTCAGCTAAAGTGAGAGAGACAGACACCCGCCAGCCACCTTTAAGCACGAGTGCTCGTAACGGTGAAACCAGTCTCACGTAAGCGTACGCGTAATGTCGGTCCGGGCCGCTTCATCTCACAATACCGCCGAAACAAAGTATCACATGCTGGTAAGAAGTATGACTTGTATCGCCCACAACTCACTTGTGTTCTACTCGTGCATATGACATCTACGCATAAAACCTAGGCTCTGATACCACTGTTGGGGAACGTAGTAATTTCAAAAAATTTCCTACGCACATGCAAGATCATGGTGATGGCATAGCAACGAGAGGGGAGAGTGTTATCCACGTACCCTCGTAGACCGTAAGCGGAAGCGTTAGCACAATGCGGTTGATGTAGTCGTACGTCTTCACGATCCAACCGATCCAAGCACCGAACGTACGGCAACTCCGAGTTTAGCACACGTTCAGCTCGATGACGATCTCCGGGCTCCGATCCAGCAAAGCTCCGGAGATGAGTTCCGGCCGACGACGGGCGGTGGACGATGATGATGTTCTACGGTGCAGGCTTCGCCTAAACTCATGCGACGATATGACCGAGGTGGAATATGGTGAAGGGGGCACCGCACACGGCTAAGGAACGATTCAGAGATGAATTTGTGTGTCTATGGATGCCCCCCCCCAGATATAAAGGAGCAAGGGGAGGCCGGCCGCCCTTGAGGGCGCGTAAGGAGGAGGAGAATCCTCCTCCTAGTAGGAGTAGGACTCCTCCTTTCCTACTCCTACTAGGAGGGAAGGAAGGCGGAGAGGGGAAGGAAGAGGCGCCCCCTCCTAGTCCAATTCGGACCAGAGGGAGAGGGGGCGCGCGGCCCACCCTGGTCGCCCCTCTCTCTTCCCCTATAAGGCCCATAAGGCCCATTACTCTCCAGGGGGGGTTCCGGTAACCCTCCGGCACTCCGGTTTTCTCCGAAATCGCCCGAAACACTTCCGGTGTCTGAATATATTCGTCCAATATATCAATCTTTATGTCTCGACCATTTCAAGACTCCTCGTCGTGTCCTTGATCACATCCGGGACTCCGAACAAACTTCGGTACATCAAAACTCATAATAAAACTGTCATCGTAACGTTAAGCATGCGGACCCTACGGGTTCGAGAACTATGTAGACATGACCTAGAACTATTCTCGGTCAATAACCAATAGCGTAACCGGATGCCCATATTGGTTCCTACATATTCTACGAAGATCTTTATCGGTCAAACCGCATAACAACATACGTTGTTCCTTTGTCATCGGTATGTTACTTGCCCGAGATTCGATCGTCGGTATCCAATACCTAGTTCAATCTCGTTACACGCAAGTCTCTTTACTTGTTACGTAATGCATCATCCCGTAACCAACTCATTGGTCACATTGCTTGCAAGGCTTATAGTGATGTGCATTACCGAGAGGGCCCGAGATACCTCTCGATAATCGGAGTGACAAAACCTAATCTCGAATACGCCAACTCAACATGTACCTTCGAGACACACTGTAGTACTCCTTTATAATCACCCGATTCGTTGTGACGTTTGGTAGTACCCAAAGTGTTCCTCCGGTAAACGGGAGTTGCATAATTCTCATAGTTACAGGAACATGTATAAGTTATGAAGAAAGAAATAGCAATATACTAAACGATCAAGTGCTAGGCTAACGGAATGGGTCATGTCAATCACATCATTCTCCTAATGATGTGATCTCATTAATCAAATGACAACACATGTCTATGGTTAGGAAACATAACCATCTTTGATTAATGAGCTAGTCAAGTAGAGGCATACTAGTGACTATATGTTTGTCTATGTATTCACACATGTATCATGTTTCCGGTTAATACAATTCTAGCATGAATAATAAACATTTATCATGATATGAGGAAATAAATAATAAATTTATTATTGCCTCTAGGGCATATTTCCTTCAGAAATCTTGTGCATTGAAGCATTTGCCATGAAGAATATGGAAGACCAATGTCTTCATTGCACCTTCTAGTTTAGCCTTTGGAGAATGTCCTTTGATGGGCCAGAGAGTTCGCCTAATGATGTGATAGATTGTGCGTGGTAGATACTCAAGGTCTTCAACATAGAACTCCTTAGGATATTCTGCATCTGGAGGCAATGGCTTCATCATACTTAGCATCTGGCTCATGTCGGGTTCTGGCTTGTGAAAGATGCTTTCCAAAGCTGCAGTGTGAAGCTGACAACCAGGCTCATAGAGATCACCTGGAGTGGGCAGGCCAGTAAGCTCAATGACATCAAATGCTTTGGCTTCATGATGGACATTTCCTGTCATCCACTCAAGGACCCAAGTCTTTGGATCCCTGTTGTAGCCTCTGATGTGAAGAGTGGCATAGAATTGAAGCAGCAACTCTTCATTCTAGTGCTCCTTATCAGTGACGAAATGTAGTAAGCCAGCCTCTCTGAAGCAATCGAGAGCTTCTTCTAAGCAGGGCAGGCCAGCTATGGCTTCAGTATCAAGGCGCATATGCAGAAATATGCGGCCTTGGTTGTATAGAATGCATGAATAATAGCTACGCTGCTGATAACTCCAGAACCGATCAGATGAAATCTTGGGCCTAGTGTAGGGATTCTTTTCGCTATCGAAGAAGGTGTTGTGTGCAATGAAGCCGTTGACATTGGAAGATCCTGGCGAACTGGCAGTACCTGGAAATCTGGGTAGGCTTCTAAACCTGAGGCATGTGCTCGACATGGTAATCAAATTGAGGACCAGCAGCAGGTGGAGGAATCTGAATAGGCCATTTGAAAGTGACAAGCTGGCCATAGTTGTATGCTTGCTCGATAGTATGTGGCCTTGGAGGTGGAACAGGAGAAGTGGCATTGACTTCAGACTGCAGATTTGTGTCAAGTGCGGCATTGACATCATCTGCTTCATGGGCATCATTGGCTTCAGGAATGTCATTTGTGGCAGCCTTAGGATTCTCACCCTCCACTTGAGTAGCTGGAGGTTTTTGCATAGACTGGTTCTCTTCATGAACTTCTTCTTGAGTTGCGGGGGGAGTAGCGACATGCTCTTCTTCTTGTGTTGCTCCGGCTGATGCAGCCGGAGGGTCTTCAGCAGCATTGGCTTCATACACAGGGACCGTCACAGAAGGATTGTCTTCAGAGAGCACTTGACGTGCCACTAAACTTGACAAGTTGGAGCCCTCTTCTGTGATGGCGGTCATGGAGACGGATGGCCTCTGGCCTTTGCGAAGCCGTTGGGATACGGGCGATGCCTTTGGTGATGGTGATGTCTCCATGTAGTTGTCATCATTAGACATGGGGCTGATGACGGGCACAGATGATGGTTGGGGTGTACTTGGTGAGTCTTGACATGGGGTAGCTTGCTGGGGGCGATCAGCCCACGATGCATCTTGTGATATTGGCGTTAGAGGATGACCACTAATAAGCTCACTGTTCGTTTGAACAAGTGATGATACCGTTGAGCGCTTGATTTGAGGAAGAACTGCATCATCTTGGACAATGTCTTCAGTCACGATGGGGTCGATGACTGGAACTTCTTGAGCTTCAGGAGCCTCTATGGAAGCAGGCTCATGAACAATCATTCGGCGCTCTTGGTTTGCAGACGGAGGGGGAACAAAGGCAAGGGGTTCAACAACAAGGGGCTCAGTAGGAGCAGCCCGATCTCTCTTCTTGGTTTTTCTCTTCTTAGGGGGTGGTGCTTCATCAGTGGTGCACTTGGTTTTCCGCTTCCTGGCTTCGGCTTCAGCTGCCTTGGTTTTCTTCTGTTCAGAAGCCACTGAAGGAGCCTTGGGCTTCGAGCCGCACATGCTGGCAGGGAAGACAATGTGTGGTTCTTCCTGCCGTGGTGCTTCAGTGTTGGCTTCAGATGACTTCTTTTTTTTGGCAGCCATTGAGGGGTCAATGCCAGGGCGGCCAAGTGCCTTGCGCTTTTCAGCTTCATTGTAGGCTTGAACGCATTTGTCTGCAAGTGCTGTCATGCGCTCTCTTGAGCCTTTGGCTTCCTCGCGTTTCTTCCGAAACGACTCCTTGAGGTCATTAAGCATCACCTTGAACTTTTGCACATCAGCCACATTCAGCTTGGCTACATGCTTCTTGAATTGTTCCTTCTCGAAGTCTATCTTTCGCTTCAGTTCAACTATGAGCTGAGCCAGAGCAAGCTCAGGAGCAATGGCGCCTTGGAAAGCAACGCTGACGCCAATGGGAAGCTGAAGGTCATCAAAGCTGAGATCTTGATTATCAAACCACTCATCAATGAAGTTCTTCAGAATGTTTACATCAAAGAGGGGCAGATCGTTGAAGAACTTCGCCTCTTGCTTGCTCTTGATCAGCTGCTCCAGAGCATCTTCACCAAATTCTTCGTCTGAGGACAAGTCAATCGTTTCAGATTCATTCCTCAGAATGACTGCAGGCGTCAGTGCATGACTCAGTTGCTGAACTGGTGTCTTCTATGGCTTCTCACGCCTCATGGAGATGCGAGAGAGATCTTCAGAGCTATTACTGGGAGCAGAAGGGGCAGTTGCCAATGGCTTCGCTCTCGAAGCTTTTGGGGCAGCAGATGACTTTGAAGCTTTAGTCTTCTTTTGCTTCTGCGGCTTTGGGTTAGGAGCTGGAGCTTCGTTGGTGTCAGCATCATCATCAGAATGATCCACTTTGGCACCTTGAACAGTAATGTGAGTGATGAGGCCAGCAAGGTTGTAGAAGGGGCCAATCCTGTTTTCATTGGTTTCACGGGTGCCATTGTCCCGAGGTGAGGAAGGACCAGGGTTGAAGTCAAGCCCTATATCCTTCTTGTTATTTGCAGCCGAGTCTTTGGCGAACTGGTGGTTGTGCTTGAACAGACTGTCTTCACGACAGCAGAGTAGTGAAGAAGGGTCAGCATTCTCAGGCTGTGGTCCGCGCACCATGCAAGGATAGAAGTCTTGCTCAATAGCTTCAGCCTGAGTCATGGGTGGAAGATTTTTGTACAAAACATCACCCCAGGGTGCCTTGATGGCATTCTTCTCTGCATATTCTTTAGTGATGAAGCGATATCTAAACCATTCTTCTGCCCAATATCTTCGAATCCATTGGATTCAATTCTTGCGTTCAATATAGGTTTCTTCTGGGTCAGTTTTGTACATCTCGTGCAAATCTGGAGGTAAGTCCTTGGAAGTGTTACCACGACGCTGTCTGCCTCCCTTTCTTGCTGACTTTTCAGTTGCCATGAAGTGTAAACTGAAAGGCTTCAGTATGTGCAATTGCTTCAAACGGCTGGACTAACAGGAACTTGCTTCAGGTGAGTTGATGTGACTCTGCAAAAATTCTGCAAACGAATGCCGACTATGAGAACCAAGGGATTCTCCCACGGACATGTACCTGTGACAGCATTAAGGTGCGAGGGAAGGGGAAGAGGTCATATGCATTCTCAGAAGATTTTGAAGATAAATCAGTTTGAAGACATTGACCTCATAACGCGAAGACATTCACTTATATGATGAGAGTTGGTTCCAGAGTTGTACAAATCCAAGAATAAGTACAGGTGAGTAATCTAACTTGTGAAGAAGCATAAGTGAACATACTAGGCAGAATATGAGATGCAGAAAGAGATAGATTCATGTTCGAAGATCTAGAAACCACTTTTGGTAGGAAGGGATGAATCTATCAGATCAAAAAGACGGTAAAAAGTAAACTTTTATTACCACACGAAGAACTGCTAGACGGAGCGAAGATGGATGCCGAGCAGTTCGATCTCTCGTGCCCTAACTTGGCGACGGAAGACACCTACGGCGACGGCGGAGAAGACGAGGTCCACGGCCGGCGTGAGGACGACGTCGAGGAGGTCGCGGCAGCTAAGCGCTTCATCATCGGCGTCGTCGAGAGCTAGCGTAGGCGCTAGGGTTTGCGAGAGATGGAGAAGGAGGAAGAAGGATTTTTGACCGAGACGAGACAGGTATTTATAAGGACAGAGACAGCACAGCGCAATTATGTAGGTGCCCCTGGCAGTTCACATCTGATCGACATGTGGCGAACATGCAACTCATTGAGAGTTGTTCCACGTTCCCACGCACGCCTGGATTGTCGGGGTGGTCGTTCCGAATTCTCCGGGTTTCAGGCAAAAGGATATGTCATTAAAGCTAGATATAAATGTTTGTCTCTGTATCTTCTGCTGACAAGGACGCAGAGAAGACATTCGACAATTTCAACAGAATGCACATGATTTGGATAGATAGAGCTTGAGGTAGAAAGCATAGAGAGGTTAGGGTCCGATCACATTCACTTAGTTCAAAAGATTCAAACAAGAAGACATAGCCATAAGTGAATGTTGTAGAGGATAGAATACAGTATATATATAACAGAGTAAAGCCAAATCAGTAATCACGAAATCAAATTAATGTTGAAGTTAAATCAATTGCGAAGACTTTGCAAATGTGGCGCCATGAGGACACACTTCATAAGAGTTTGGTGGTGGTGTTACCCACCGTATAGGAAGTATTAGACCCAGACACGGCGCACAATTATCATGGCGCTCTGAAGTCAATTTCCACATTAATGTATTCACACTTAGAGTGTATGTCTTCATTGATTGAAGATATACATTACTTCGTGTGTTGCACATCTAAGTCATCAAACTGCATAAGTGTTAGGATGTGTGCCTAATCACAGGACATTCGAGGATTCCAAGATATTTAGCTCACACCGCAACTTGCAAAATCTTTTCTCATCCAAGGGCTTAGTGAAGATATCAGCCAACTGCTCTTCTGTCTTGACGTGAATGATATCAATATCTTCTTTCATAACATGATCTCTGAGGAAGTGATGACAAATTTCAATGTGCTTTGCCTTCGAGTGCTGAACTGGGTTATTGGCAATCTTGATAGTGCTTTCATTATCGCAGTAGAGTGGCACATGCTTCAGATGGATGCCATAGTCCTTAAGAGTTTGCTTCATCCACAGAAGCTTAGTGCAGCAAGATCCAACAGCAATGTATTCAGATTCAGCAGTTGAGAGTGATACACAGTTCTGCTTCTTTGAAGACCAACAGACAAGAGATCGACCAAGAAAGTGACATGTGCCTGATGTAGACTTGCGTCCACCTTGTCACCAGCATAATCAGCATCTGAAAATCCAACCAGATCAAACTCTGAGCCCTTTGGATACCATTATCCTAGTGTTGGGGTGTAAGCCAAATATCAAAGAATTCGTTTCACAGCTAAGTGATGCGACTCCTTTGGTGCCGCTTGAAATCGAGCACACATGCAAACACTAAGCATGATATCTGGCCTAGATGCACATAAGTAAAGTAAAGAGCCAATCATGGAGCAGTATACCTTTTGATCGAAATCTTTACCATTGGCGTCGGGGCTTAGATGACTTTTGGTTGGCATTGGCGTCGTGTATCCTTTGCAGTTTTGCATTCCAAACTTCTTCAGGCAATTTTTGAGATATTTTTCTTGAGATATGAAGATGTCGTTGCGTTGCTGGCGGATTTGAAAACTGAGAAAGAACTTCAGCTCTCCCATCATGGACATTTGATATTGTCCTTGCATCATGTGACCAAATTCATCACTGTATTTCTTGTTGGTGTAACCAAAGATAATGTCATCCACATAGATTTGGCAGACAAACAGTTCACCATCATATGTCTTCGTGAAGAGAGTGGGATCTAGAGAACAAGGTTTGAAGCCTTTGCTCTTCAGGAAGTCTTTGAGTGTGTCATACCAAGCACGAAGGGCTTGTTTGAGGCCATACAGTGCCTTGTTGATCTTGTATACCATATCAGGATGTTTTGGGTCTTCAAAGCCAGGCGGTTGTGCAACATACACTTCTTCTTCAATCTTTCCATTGAGAAAGGCACTCTTCACATCCATTTGATACAGAAGGATGTTATGATGATTTGCGTAAGCTAGCAGTATGCGAATGGCTTCGAGCCTATCCACTGGAGCAAATGTTTCATCGAAGTGAACTCCTTCAACTTGTGTGTATCCTTGAGCAACGAGTCGTGCTTTGTTTCTGACTACTTGACCATGCTCGTCTTGTTTATTGCGATATATCCATTTTGTGCCTATTATGTTGTGCTTGTGAGGATCAGGACGCTTGACGAGTTCCCATACATTATTCAGCTCAAACTGTTGAAGCTCGTCTTGCATAGCTTGAATCCATTCAGGTTCCATGAAGGCTTCAGCAACTTTCTTGGGTTCAGAGATGGAGACAAATGCAAAGTGCCCACGGAAATTTGCTAGCTGTGTTGCTCTTAAACGAGTGAGTGGACCAGGTGCATTGATGCTATCGATTATCTTCTCAATTTGTACTTTATTTGCAACACGAGGATGAACTGGACGAAGATTTTGCTGTTGCTGATCATTGTCATCATTTGGAGGATTGTCTTCAGCTGAACAATGTCTTCAGGTTGATTAGGTGCAGAAGTAATAAGTTCCTCTTCAGGCTGGGCCTCTGATGGTATGATCTCTCCTGTTCCCATTAGCTTGATTGATTCACTGGCAGGGCAAGCAGCGGAGACTTCGATTATCCCTGCAGTCGACATAGCTAAAACTCCAGTTGGTTAAACCGAATCACTCTGAACAAGGGAGTACCTTGCTCTGATACCAATTGAAAGTGCTAGTTATCGACTAGAGGGGGGTGAATAGGTGATTTTTATGAAAGTCTTCAAAACATGAAAGTTTCGAAGACAAACACGAAAACTTGACCTATAAACATGCAGCGGAAGATGAACTACACTAGACAAGCCATAGTCAAACAACTATGAAGCTAAAGCATGATGACTAAGAGCAGCTAGGTAGTAGGATCAGGATGGAAAATAGTATGAAGCCAATCAGAACAAGTAGTCACATAGTGAAGTCAAACAGGCAGAGCAATCAGGCAATGACTTCACAAAGACAAACTGTAAGTAAGGAGAGTAAGAGATAAAACCAGTGTGTTGTGAAGACAAGGATTTGTTCGACCAGTTCCAGTTGTTGTGACAACTGTACGTCTGGTTAGGGAGGCTGAGATTGAACTCAGAAGACCGTGTCTTCACCTTATTCCCCTTGAGCTAAGGACACGCAATCCCCGCCCAATCACTTTGGTAAGTCTTGAAGGTAGACTTCCAAACCTTCACAGACTTCGTTCACCCGCAATCCACAATTACTCTTGGATGCTAAGAACGCGACGCCTAACCGGCTGGAGAATTCACAGTCCTCAAGTGTAACAAGTCTTGAGATCACGTGGACAGTAAGACTTCAATGATGCCAAACACTCTTTGGGCTCTGGGTGTTTTGGGCTTTGTCCTCACAAGGATTTCTCTCTCAAACTCTTCGGAGGTGGGTTGCTCTCAACGACAAAAGTCGTGCACTAACTCTGAGCAGCCACCAATTTATCGTGTAGGGGGTGGGCTATTTATAGCCACTGGGCAACCCGACCTGATTTGTCCGAAATGACCCTGGGTGACTAAGGAACTGACACGTGTCACAACGGTCAGATTTCAAACACACACGATAGTTTGACTTGGGCTACAAGTAAAGCTGACTTATCCGACTCTGGATAAGATTTGCTCTTATTGTCTTCGCTCGAAGACATAGGATTTTGGTTGAGCATCACTTCAGTCACTCTGACTTTGTTCACTTGGACCCCACTTAGCAGTGCGGTGATTCTTATGACTCAACAAAGAAGAAAAGAAACAATGAAACTACTAAGTCTTCGCGCTCCATAGTCTTCACTCAGTGTCTTCTTCTCATCATTGTCTTCGCAGAATATCTTCACGTACCACCATTATCTTCAATGTCTTCATACATTTTTAGGGGTCATCTCCGGTAGGTAAACCGAATCAAGGAGGGACTATTACCTGTGTTATCCTACAATTCTCACAAACACATTAGTCCCTCAACCACGTTTGTCGTCAATACTCCAAAACTAAACTAGGGGTGGCACTAGATGCACTTACAAGTTGAACTGCACAAAAGGAGCCAATGTGTTTAAGGCAAACTGTTGCATTATTAGGCCTAGTTGGTCTTTCCACATTGCAGAAAGAAGTAGTCACTGTTTGTGCTACATTACACAAGGAATGATTGAGAAGCTTTATACAGTATTAGTAGACGCTAGTGACATGACTAGTCTGTAGAGAGCATGGGAAACTCAACAACACGTGGAGTGCAAAATTCACTCCACCAGGAAAGGTATGACCAAGTCAGTTACCGACGCAGCTATAACAAATGAGGTCAGTATCGGCCTTCATCGACATCATTGTGCTTTGTTATGTTGTGCTACTTATATTGTTGTATTGTTTTGAATAAATTTTTAACTTAAGCAATTATATTGCTATCTTTTCCTGTTAAGATAATGAAGATCATTATAGTTGTAAGCATATGTTTAATCAACTAGTACCACTATTATATTCATCATGCTTTTTCTTTATTTATGCAGACAAGGATGCTCTGCTTGATTTCAATGGAACTGCACAAAATGTTCAGATGGTTCGTGTCCTCCATAATACTTCATCATGCACAATACATCGAATGGTTCACTAATCATTCGTCGTCACCTTGAGCCAGCGGACTATCTACTTGAATGGAGCTGCCAACGTGTTCAACGCCTTGCAACATATAAATACGAAATCCTCCATGCTACGCAAGACATTGTTTGATTTCAGTGGAACTGCACAAAAAGATATGTTGGTTAATCAGGCTCCATGTGCCATTTCAATGTGCAAACTGATGACAACACCTACCCGTTCCACAGTCACAGGAATTACATATTTTGAATGGGAAAAGCTTGTCAAAGTTTAATCATTGATGTTAGCAAGAAGACATTAGTTTAATATATTGGAATTGGAAAACCTTGTCAAATTTTGCTCGTTGATGTTAGCTAGAAGGCATGCATTTGATATTTTGGACTGGAACGCTCTTTCCTATGAGAAGCGTCGATCGTTTCTTCCTATTCCTGTGTTCAGTTCAGAAGTAAATATTTACTCTGTTGAGATGCATAGTCACATCAATGTTGACTTATGTAAGGTATTTTAAGAGTTTGTTCTGAATGTTGTCTATTTAATGCCAGGCCTTGTGAGTTTGATTGCAAAGAGTTTGACCCACCAGCTACATCTTCGCACACAAGGAAATGCTTCCTTTATTACGCGGAAATAAAAAGTTTCCTCTCCCTGACAGCTGGGACCCACAAGCTTTATTATGATCCATTTCATGAGAATATAGATTGTACCGAAGATGCTAATTTTTTCTCTTTATTCTAACTCGAAATATAAGAAATAAAAAAACAAAAATCATCTTCGCATGCAAGGAAGTGTCACTTATTACGTGGAAAAAAATGATCCCCACTTCTAGCTGGGACCCACCAGATTGGGAGGCTGACTTGTGTGCCTACTAAGTTAACGCGTACGTAGGGCTTTGTCTACTTAGTCAATAAAAATTTCTAGCTGTACTGACTGTTGGATGTTAATCCAACGACCAAGATGTGTCTTCAACCCCTGGTCTTCTTGCTCCGGTCGCCCCAACCTACGCCCGCCGTACCGCCTGCTCTAGCCTCCCATGGCCGGCTGTGCTACCAAGTAGGCCTCACCGCCCGACGATACTACTACTGGCCAGGACTTCCCTCTACTCACACACACTCCTGTTATTCTCCGGCGACGGCAGCCTTACACTGCAGCCGAACCAGTGAACCCTCGTGTCGGCGTTCTGGATATGGGGGTACACAGACTTGCCTGCCTATGACCCGCGGCGTGGCTCCATCGACAGCCTGGTACGGCCCACTTTCGACATCGACAACCCAAGACCCTCGCGAGGGGCCAATCCTCACGAGGCGGACGACACCAAGATCTTCAAGGGGATCAGCCTCCTTAGGTTGCCTCCCTAGGAGCGGAGATTTCTTTTCAGCTCACCTTGTGAGGTTTGGGTGACGTGAGCCATGACGATCGAGGCCAAGCGGGTGCCAGCGGGTGCAGTGTACCAGTTTCCTCTTTGGTGCAAAGGAGGCAAGCAGCAGGCGTGGAGTCCCAAGGAAGCAGCCAAAGATTTCCATTCCTGTGCAACAAGACCAAGACCGCTAGGACAGCAGGACGGAGGCCATCGCCGACCCCACCGCAGCGTCACGACCAAAGGCTTTTACAGGCAAAGACCACTTTAGTTAGGATAAGATGTACTAGTTGTCTCCCTTCAAATTTGGCCGTTGTGGGATCCCTTCCCGTCTTCATTTGGGAAGAGGACCAAAGCCACTATAAATAGGACCTGGCCACCATGGGCGAGGGGGACGACGGATCAAGTCAACCACATCCACTCCACCCTCACCAGCTCACTTCAGCTCAAGAACACACCACCTGACGTTGTTCTCCACTGTATTAGTTCATCTTCAGCCCCTCGAGGCAAATCCACCACAAAGCAAGAGTAGGGTTTTACACCGCAAGGTGGCCCGAAACTGGGTAAACTGTTGTGTCCCCTTTCCTTCGAGCTTGATGCGCTAGGCCGTAAGATTAGCGAGTAGGAAGACTGGGGAGAGTGAGACCATCACACGCACCTAGAGTTTGAACCTCTCAAGGGTTTGTGGAACCCGAAATCCGACATTTGGCGTGCCAGGTAGGGGTGCGTTGGAGCCTCTCTTCTGTTGATCAACTCGCCGCTTCACCGCTTCCATGGCTGACGCGTTGAGCTCGTGCTGAACGTCGGGCTGCTCTTGCCGCCCGCATCGCTCAGACAGCACCGGCGGGCGACGGCTGCCCTCGCCGACCCCCGTCGCCGGTGGTGAACGCTGCCACGGGCCCTGCAGGCCACGAGCAACATGCCTCTTCATTGCATCCATCTGTGCACCGCGACGGGCACACCGCCACTCCGTTGCTGGCTGCTTCGTCCTCCTACGCTCATCATGGTCCAGCGAACGCGCAGGCCGCTCTACTCCTGGCACGTGAGCTCCTGCGCTAAGGCCCGGTCGACGACCTCAACGAGGACTGGCTCGAGCGCATCGCCGAGCTCGTCAGAGCCGCTGGAGATTCTGCTGCACCATCTCGCTCGCCGCCTCAGCCACCACCTTCTTCCGGAGAGGTAGCTCACAAGGCGCCTCCTCCGCCTCCAAGGCAAGACACCATCATCGAGCCAAGGTGGGTGGTGCCTCGGTGCGATCCGTAGCATCAGGCGCCCGCGCACGATGAAGCAAGCTGTCAGGTGGTCCAGAAGCCACAAGAAGATGGGTTGTGCTCCTGGCGCCGCCACGTCAAGACCGCGCGTCGCCTATGGTGGTGGCGTGCGAACGCCAGGACCAGGCTCCACCTCCACGGCGGGCTCTCATGACCACAGCAAGGTGTCGCGCATTCACTCTGGAGTTGCGCAACGTCATCTGGCCGGGGAAGTTCTAGCCCGACCTGCCTCCACGCTACGACGGCACCGCCGACCCTGCTGAGTTCTTGCAGCTCTACGAGCTGAGCATTGAGGCAGCCAGCGGCGACGAGAAGGTCATGGCGAGCTGGTTCCCCATAGCCCTCAAGGATGACGCGCGCTCCTACTCCTCCTGGGATGAGATGCGGGAACGTTTCATCGCCAACTTCCAGGGCACTCTCGACCATCGGCCGGCCGTGGGTGACCTGCAATGCATCAAGCAGGAACCAGGAGAGACCCTGCAGAAGTACATCGAGTGCTTCAACAGCATTCTCCTCAAGATAAACAAGGTGTCGGACGAAGCCATCATCTCAGCGTTCACCGACGGCGTCCACAACGTCAAGATGAAGGAGGAGCTCGCCATACATGAAGATCTATGCACGGCCCTGGAGATGTTCAATATGGCAACCAAGTGCGCGAGAGCGGAGGATGGATGCCTCTCCCTCCTCGAGCTCCCTGATGCAGACCCAGAAGACAAGAAGGCCAACGCCAAGGACGTGAAGTGCAAGGGACCGGTCATGCTCGCAGCCGAGCCAAAGATGAAGCGCGGTTGTGATCACCCAGAGTCATCCAAGGGCAGCCGCCCGTTCTGCGTCTTCCACAATGTGCACAGCCACAACACCAACGACTGCCAAGAGCTCATGGCCATCCGTGACGGGTGCCTCGATCGTCGCCCCGAGCGCAACGATCGAGGTAATGGTCACGGAGGAGGCCGAGGTGGAGAACGCTGGGACGGCCATGACCATCGTCAAGAGTGGCGCAACCAGCCTCGAGAGGACCGCTGGCAGAGCCAGCCTCGTGAGGGAACCTGGTGGGATCAGCCTCGCGAGGACTGACCTCAAGGCAACGCTGGTCTTCCCCCGCTGCCGCCGCCGCCAAGAAGGAACGAAGACCACCATCAGGACGAGGGGGCTGGGGGCTTCCAAGAGCCTCGTGCCATCGCCTGCATCCAGGGCAGCTCCCAAGCCCCAGCCTCTCATTGCATCTTCAAGCAGTTCGCGCTTGAGGTGAACGCAACCCTTCCCAAGCTTGAGGCGACGCGCCCGCTCAGTGGTCCAAGTACGCCATCACCTTCGACTCCTCCAACCAGCTTAAGTGCATGGCCATAGCCGGCGCGCTCCCGATGCTCTGCCCGCCCATCATCAGCAATGTACTCGTCACCAAGATGCTCATCGATGGCGGTGTAGGGCTTAATGTTGTCTCTGTCCAGACGTTCAACAGGCTCCAAGTGTTGTATCATCAGCTTCAGCCTACCAAGCCCTTCTCAGGAGTGACCGATGGCTCCACGCATCCTATCGGGCAGGTCCGCCTCCCCGTCACCTTCGGCAAGCGCGACAATTACTGCACCGAGCTCATTGACTTCGACGTCTCCGACATTCGCCTGCCATACAATGCCATCCTCGGGTACCCAGCTCTCGCCAAGTTCATGGCGGCAACACACCACGGCTATAACGTCCTCAAGATGCCAGGAAACTGCGGCATCATCACGGGCGCTTGCAAATAAAAGGACGTGGTGTGCTCTCTCAAGCACGCCTACCAGGCTGCAGTGGTCGAGAACCCTGACGATGAGGGCACCATTCTCCCTCTTGAGGCTGTTCCCAAGAAGAAGAAGCAGCTGCTCCACCAGGGATCTCAGGAGGATGGGGCGTCCGGCGGTGCCGCCTCAAGCCTGGCGTCCGTGGACGGGGCGCCTTCCCCTCTCACATAGGAAGGCGCGCCCGGTGCCTCCCTTAGGCTGGGGTCGAGGGCTCTCCTCTGGAGGGCCTCTGACCTGGCCAACATCACGAGGGAGGCGCTCGGGCACCATGTGAAGGCGTGCTTCGGTGCGCGCTTCTGCGGAGAGAGCGCAGGGCGCAAGGCACGTGGCGCTCAGGAGTTTGTCAACGAGGCAGCCACGAGATTCAGGAGGCAAGAGTTATGCGGGGCGATCGTCGCCCACCACCAGGCGCGGCTCCTCGCCCAGACGAGGACGGGGAGCTTCGCGTCTGCGTCGACATCCGGGGGCTCAACAAGGCCGCATCTCAGGAGCTTTTCTAGCCGTGCTGTATTGGCTGATGCGAGGGCCCCCCTCACAACTACATCTGCATGCCCTTTGGTTTGCTGCACGCGGCTGCTGCATCCCAGCACCACATGCGGGGCGTCCTGGCATCTCAGGAGGCCAGGTGCCACGCGATCCAGGCGGAGATGGCGATGGGTCCTCATGAGCCCCCCGGACCTCCAGAGCTTCCTGAGGTTCAGGGCCAGGGCGGCTCGTGAGGAGCGACTTCTATAGCACACGCCTTCTGCTACTCCAACACCTCTTCAACAACGGTGCCAGGTGACATCTTTTAGTTTGTTCAATTGGGGGCGCCCCTTGGGCTGCACTATCCCCAAGCCGCATGGGTCCGTCCCTACGGCATGTATCCTTCTTGCATTTATCAGAACTGGCTGTCACGCCCAAGATGCGACCCTATCCTAAAGGAACTCAAAGGTCCCACCAAGGATAGAAGCGCATCTTGAAGACGCTTTTGCAAGGTGGATATCATTACATCAACATTACATAATAGTGGGGATACATCCGATACATACAATGTCACATGAATACAACAATACAACATACAAGAACAACATCCGACTACGGATGAATCATAAACAAACTCAAACAATATCCACCTCGCTAGCCCAGTCAGCCGACCGAACCTATCCCCGATCGAAGAAGCGTAAGAAGAAACTCCAAAACAAGCAACATCGCTCGCGTCAAGATCATCGCACAACCTGTACCGCAATCGTTGTTGTAGTAATCAGGAGCCACGAGGACTCAGAATCCCATTACCATGGGTATCAAGACTAGCAAAGCTTAATGGGAAAGGAAGGGGTAAAGTGGTGAGGTTGCAAAGAGCGACTAAGCATATATGGTGGCTAACATACGCAAATGAGAGCGAGAAGAGGAGCAAAGGAACGGTCGTCAACTAGCAATGATCAAGAGGTGATCCTCGAACACCTACTTACGCCAAACATAACACGTAAACCGTGTTCACTTCCGGACTCCGAGAAGAGACCATCACGGCTACACACGCGTTGATGCGCTTTAATTCGGATCTGTGTCAAGTTATCTACAACCGACATTAACAAATTCCCATCTGCCACATAACCGTGGCACGGCTCGAAAAGTTTATACCCGCAGGGGTGTCCCAACTTAGCCCATGAGAAGCTCTCGCGATCAACAAAGGAATAGACCTTCTCCGTGAAGACCCGATCGACTCGAATCCCGGTTTACAAGACATTTCGACAATGGTAAAACAAGACCAGCAAAACCGCCCGATGTGCCGACAAATCCCGATAGGAGCTGCACATATCTCGCTCTCAAGGCACACCGGATGAGCCAGACGCCGGGTTGGCATAGACCTGTCGCCCAAGGGCGCCGGACATCGCCGGTTTGGACCAAAGACTGGAGGAGAACCGCCCGGGGTAATAAAGATGACCCTCGGCCCTAAACCCAAGGAAAAAAGGGCTAGGTGAGGCAAATGGTAAAACCAAGGTTGGGCCTTCTTTGGAGGAGTTTTATTCAAAGCGAACTATCAAGGGGTCCCATAAATCACCCGACCGCGTAAGGAACGCAAAATCAGGGAACATAACACCGGTATGACAGAAACTAGGGCGGCAAGAGTGGAACAAAACACCAGGCATAAGGCCGAGCCTTCCACCCTTTACCAAATATATAGATGCATTAATTAAATAAGAGATATTGTGATATCCCAAAAAAATCATGTCCACCATGGAGCAATCTTCAACTTCACCTGCAACTAGCAACGCTATAAGAGAGGCTGAGCAAGCGGTAACATAGCCAAACAACGGTTTGCTAGGAAGGGTGTCAAAGGTTAGAGGTTCATTGCAATTTGGGAGGCTTGAAGAGCAAATGATAGGTAACGCAGCATAGCGATAGAACGAAGCAACTAGCATAGCAATGATAGTAGCGAGATCCAGGGTAGCGGTCATCTTGCCTGAAATCCCGCTAGGAAGAAGAACGAGTCCATGAAGAAGACGAACGGAGCAATGAACGAATCCTCACAATCGCAACATTACCGAACTAAGAAGCAACACCGGAAAGAAACAAACAACATGGTAAACAACCATCACATAAGCATGGCATGATGCACAATCAAGTATGATGCATGGTTGATGAGTTATTAAATGCATGAACTCTAGGGACTTTTCTGTAAAACGACGTTCTCTGGATAATGTATAAATTCGCAGAGCTGAAAAAATCATCCACGGGTTGAATCTGGCTGGCCCGATAGTGCACAGGAGAGGCTGGGGGGCTTTCTCACCATGGGCTTCGGCCCGGTTCGGTGGAGGAGCTGGCAGGCCGCGGCTGGAGAGGCCCAGGCAGCAGGACAACGGGTCAACGACGCGAGCGAGCGGCCCAGGCGCGTGAAGCAGAGGGCGATGAGCGTCGTGCTCGTTCCCGAGCAGAGGATGCCGGCGAGGGGCTTGGCGCGACGCGGCAGGAGATCCGGCGAGGCGGCCGTGGCTGGAAGAGGAGACGGATCCAGCCGGATCTGGGGCGGGGAAGGGCGCAGACGGCGTCTTGGTCCATGGCGGCGGCTCTGTGAAGAATAACACCGAGAGGCCCCATGAGAGAAAGAGAGAGCTTGAAGAGATGGGGGAAAAGGAGGGAAAGAGAGAGGCGACCGTCGTGGTGCTCCAACGGGTCTTCAGTCGGTTGCCGGAGACAGACGGGGAAGCGAGGCAGCGACGAGGTGGAGGCGAGGGGAGCTCGAGGCGGCTCGGGTAGTTGGGCAGGTTCGGGCGCGGTTCTAGAGACAGCAGGGGAGCGAGGGACGCCCAGGCAGAGGAGCTTGAGCATTGGGCGCGCGAGAGGACCGGCGAGATGGCGCCCCGGTGGTCGTGCTCGCGAGGGCGAGATGGAGGGGAGCACGGGGCTTCGATCCAGCGGTGCGGAGGAGGCTACCGGACGGAGGCGGGGAGGAGGCTGCAGGCGCTGTTGTTGGTGGATCGAGAGGGGTGGCTGGTTGGTTCGGTGGCAAAATCGAGGAGGGGAAGGTGGTGCTGCTGATTTGGAACGGGGGAGATCCCGACGAATAGGATTTGGTAGAGAGTGGCGGCGGGCAGGAGGATGGATGGGACAAGGGGGCTAGATTTTAGGGATTGGTCTAGGGTTGGACTATTTATATAGGTAGGGGATTAAGGCAGGGTTAACACGATCGGTCCGATCGTAATCGGGCAGTCAAGAATAAATAGGTAGGGAGTCCAAATAATAAAACGGAGATGTTTTATAGATGTTAGGGGATGATCCGGATCCAACGGTGATGACAGCCCGGTCGGGTCCGGGAGAAGTTTCGAACACGCGCGCGAGGGGGCTGCGAGCTGGCAAGAGAGGTTAGGTGGTCGGACAAGAGTGAACCGAAAACACGGTTGGTCTCGGGACGGTCAACAAAAGCAAGGGGGGACGCGGCAACTACGAGCGGATGCAAGTTTTATGAAAATATGCGGATGCAATGCACATGATGCCATGAGATGAGATGCATGACAAGAACAAAATGCAAAACAAAAGACAAAAACCCAACCACGGAGAAAATAAAATATCACAAATCCGGAAATGGCAAGAATTGGAGTTACGATTATGGAAAGTTGTATCTGGGGCGTTACAACACTCCACCACTACGAGAGGATCTCGTCCCGAGACCTAGGATGGCACCGGAGGGAAAAGGAAGAGGAAGATAAGAGGTAAACTAAGTTGCTTCTTTGATGAACGAGTGAAACCACGAACCATGAGAGGTTGAGCAATGTGAAAGAAAGAGTACAACAGAGATGAACGAGATTGCAAACGATCCGTTAGAAAAGAGGAACAAGCAGTATTACGAGAACTTGAAGGTTGAAAGACATGGAAATGTGAGCTTCACGAACGAAAAGAATGACCACCTCGGTATAATGAGATAGCCAAGGAACAAGAATGACATAATTTGGATAGCACTCCAGTAGAAAAGAGAAGAAAACTTGATGAGATGAAAAGATATTGAAGAGATGACACCACACTCTGGTTAAATGGATAAGCAAGAAAAGGAACACGATCCTCACAATTCGAGATGATGAGTGAAGAGAGCAACATCACCATGCCTCCGAAAGAAAGAATAGAAGATAGATCATCGCATAAAAGAATGGAGAAGAAAATGCCAACTTCTGCCACAAATGAGCTTGGAAAGCACCCTTCCAGGAAGGTTAAAACGGAGTTGTTGGAAAAACCAACAATGAAACGAATAAGTTTGTAGTGGGCTTATAGAAAACTTCTCAAAATTATGAGACGAAACTCTGCCACTATGGAAACAAATAATCGCTTGGGATCAACCAAATGATGAAAAATTTCTTCCACCAAGATGATAGAGAGATAACTTGGATCGTTGATAAACACCACGAATAGCAACATTCCTTAGGGAAGGCTTTAGGTGAAATATGACACAAGATAACTCCAACAACGAGGTTGATGGTTGAAAAGATCTCTTGAACAAAGATAAAATGATGGATTTAACTATGTCGCTCTTGAAAATTTGTGAATCATGAAACGCGAAGGGAAATTGTCAAGAATGATATAACACCATCTCAAAAGACAAGGTAGAAAGAATTGTACTTTGGAATGCAAGATGAAGAATACTTGAGCTCCTCAAAACAAAACATGTGTTGAGCACCATGTTTGTTTTAGAGTATAGCTTGGCGGGTCATAACTTCAAGAGAAATCTTGAAGAACAATTGAAGAATGAAAAGAATCCTTGATGAACCACCTATAGAGCCTCAATGAAGAACTCCGGTAATAAAAGGATGATAAAAAGAAAGAGAAGTTGAAAAACACAAGCTGAAGCCTTGCAATGATTTAGATGGAGCTTCGCGACGAGATAATGCGGAAAACTTGGAACTCCGAAAAAGGAAAAGATGAAACACTAGAACCGAGAATTACTTCATCATGAACAATCTCCGGAAGAAAAGAATTGAATCACCTCAAGGAAATAAGAATAAGATTTATTGTATGCTTATCCTTCATCAAATTAAATTGATGACAAGCAATGGATTTGCATACTACTTATTCTCGTAGAAAGGATTAAGAGAGATATAGCGCAAACTTGAGAAGGTATTGATGGAACCACCGGTGGGATTTGGAAACAACGAATGAATTGATATGATAACAAAGGAAGTGAAATCTTGAACGAACCACCATAAAAATTGAAAAAGAGAGTAGCAAGGGCACAATTCACCGGAAAGAATTTGAAAACGATTGAAGATACTTGAAGGGATTTAGATACATGAGAATGAAGAGAACATGAACTGATTAGAGGATATTTGAACGATTCACCGGTAAGATTTGGAGAACGATAGCTACACGCTAAGAATGAAGAATTATGACATGATGGCCTTCGGAGGAAAGAAACGGAAACAACTCATGACATGCTCCGGATGGGTGAAAAGAATTCTCACAATCGAAAATAATTTTGAGAGGATGGCATCAAACTAGAACCATGAATCTTGAAGAGAATGGAGCAATATTTAGAGGAAACACTTCTTCGGTCTTCACATGCTGAGAATGATGACGAGAACCACCAAAATTACTGAGGTACTCCGGTAGAATGTAAAGCGAAGAGGTTGAGCCAAAGATGAAAAGAATTTGAAAGCGATCTTGGAAAACATCTGACTGATGAAATTCATTCTTACGTCAAACTTTGAAAGGAATTTGAGAATAGCTCCTGATAATTCGAAGAGTCAGGTAAGATCCTGGGAAAAGACCTGTGGGTTAGGGCCCACTCAAGAGAAACACCGTTGAAAAAGGATTGTTGAACAGATAGATGATGCACCGGAATAATTGAAATATTTGAATGAGGTGACACCCTCGAAATAATTGGAACACAGACGAATCTCCTGAGATGTCTTCCGAACTCCGGAATGATTGAATGGCGAGAGGCAAATGAGCAGGGAAAACACTTGAGCCGAGGGAAAGAATATAATCAACCCAAAAATTGGAATTGAATCCACCGGAGAAGAAAAAAGAACGAAGGATGATGAACTTGAAGCTCGTCAGCATCTTCACGAGGGATCACCGGATCAGAACATTGATTGAAAAGAGTGAAGTGACTTCACATGAATAAATGGATACTTGATTAAAATAAATGAATCCTTGAAGAAAAAGGGTGGGATGGTGGGGAAAAACAAAGACAACTTGGGATGAACGAAACAAACACCATTGAGAAAACTCAGAATTGACCTTGCGGATGGGGAGAATGATGGGATCATCTCGAAGAGAAGCGCACCGGTTGGAAAAGAATTGACATGACAATCTCGATGATCAAAAGGATTAGTATCCCCATAGGAATATGAGAACACCGCTCAGAATAAGGTATGGAATCAACACTTGACTTCGAAGCAACTCGAATACCACAAATAGAACAAAACAAAGGATTTGGCTTGCAGAATAAGCCGGAACAAACATATGATAGAGATTTACCCAATCCCATATCATGCATCTGTCGGAAAGATATTCTAGGAGCTACTTGAATTCCCACCTATAAACTCCCAAACTTTCTCGTTATACAACTGTGTTGGGGATACAGGAAGCAATATATCTCAACCAAACTAACAATCCCTACATCCATCTCAGATCCATCCGTCAACACATAACCAAGAAAACTCCGAAATCGTGTACCTCAACCTTCAAAAGCATCCGTTATACGAAGCTATGGCAATACTCCCGAACTCCCCAAGATCGGGTGACGCCGAGGTTATCTCACCAACAACTGCATAAAAGAGATTTTCGATGTCGGCAAAACTCAGGTATTCCGGAACTGCAACGATAAAATTATGACGACAACACCTTGGAGCTCAACTCCCCGACACCGCCACAACCCCTAAATGTCGAGGCACCAAGAACAATGTTCTCGCTATAAGAATATCGAACGATCCCAAGATACCCGCGAGATCCTAAATTTTTTTTAGTGAAATTTGAGGAGAGGAAAGACAAAACATCTACGTTAGGAGTCCTCACCAGAGCGACGAAGGGGGCTGAGGAGTAAAAAGAATCCTACTCTCCGATATATATATAATCCTAAGACTCAAAATAGTTTTCTTCTAGACTCAACAATGCCAACAATCAAGGGGCTCCTATGGTCGGTCGAGGCTCGACACCAACTTGTCACGCCTAAGATGCGACCCTATCCTAAAGGAACTCAAGGTCCCACCAAGGATAGAAGTGCATCTTGAAGACGCTTTTGCAAGGTGGATATCATTACATCAACATTACATAATAGTGGGGATACATCCGATACATACAATGTCACATGAATACAACAATACAACATATAAGAACAACATCCGACTACGGATGAATCATAAATAGAAACTCAAACAATATCCACCTCGCTAGCCCAGTGCCCGACCGAACCTATCCCCGATCAAGAAGAAGAAGAAGAAACTCCAAAACAAGCAACATCGCTCTCGCGTCAAGATCATCGCACAACCTGTACACCGCAATCGTTGTTGTAGTAATCAGGAGCCACGAGGACTCAAAGAATCCTATTACCATGGGTATCAAGACTAGCAAAGCTTAATGGGAAAGGAAGGGGTAAAGTGGTGAGGTTGCAACAAATGACTAAGCATATATGGTGGCTAACCCACGCAAATGAGAGCGAGAAGAGGAGCAAAGGAACGGTCGTCAACTAGCAATGATCAAGAGGTGATCCCGAACACCTACTTACGCCAAACATAACACGAAACCGTGTTCACTTCCGGACTCACCGAGAAGAGACCATCACGCTACACACGCGTTGATGCGCTTTTAATTCGGATCTGGTGTCAAGTTATCTACAACCGACATTAACAAATTCCCATCTGCCACATAACCGTGGGCACGGCTCTCGAAAGTTTATACCTGTAGGGGTGTCCTAACTTAGCCCATGACAAGCTCTCGCGATCAACGGCGAATAGACCTTCTCCCGTGAAGACCCGATCGACTCGAATCCCGTTTACAAGACATTTCGACAATGGTAAAACAAGAGCAGCAAAACCGCCCGATGTGCCGACAAATCCCGATAGGAGCTGCACATATCTCGCTCTCGGCACACCGGATGAGCCAGACGTCGGGTTGGCATAGACCTCGTCAGCCCAAGGGCGCGGACATCGCCGGTTTGGACCAAAGACTGAGGAGAACTGCCCGGGTAATAAAGATGACCCTCGGGCTCCTAAACCCAAGGAAAAAAGGGCTAGGTGAGGCAAATGGTAAAACCAAGGTTGGGCCTTGCCGAGGAGTTTTATTAAAAGCGAATCGTCAAGGGGGTCCATAATCACCCGACCGTAGAAGGAACGCAAAAATCCGGAACACAACACCGTATGACGGAAACTAGGGCGGCAAGAGTGGAACAAAACACTGCATAAGGCCGAGCCTTCCACCCTTTACCAAATATATAGATGCATTAATTAAATAAGAGATATTGTGATATCCCAACAAAATCCTGTCCACCATGGAGCAATCTTCAACTTCACCTGCAACTAGCAACGCTATAAGAGAGGCTGAGCAAGCGGTAACATAGCCAAACAACGGTTTGCTAGGAAGGGTGTCAAAGGTTAGAGGTTCATGGCAATTTGCGAGGCTTGAAGAGCAAATGATAGGTAACGCAGCATAGCGATAGAACGAAGCAACTAGCATAGCAATGATAGTAGTGAGATCCAGGGTAGCGGTCATCTTGCCTGAAATCCCGCTAGGAAGAAGAACGAGTCCATGAAGAAGACGAACGGGAGCAGTCCAACGAATCCTCACAATCGCAACATTACCGGAACTAAGAAGAAACACCGGAAAGAAACAAACATCATGGTAAACAACCATCACATAAGCATGGCATGATGCACAATCAAGTATGATGCATGGTTGATGAGTTATTAAATGCATGAACTCTAGGGACTTTTCTGTAAAACGACGTTCTCTGGATAATGTCTAAATTCGCAGAGCTGAAAAAAAATCATCCACGGGCTGAATCTGGCTGGCCCGATAGTGCACAGAGAGGTCGGGGCTTTTCACCATGGGCTTCGCCCGTTCGGTGGAGGAGCCGGCAGTGTCATGGCCGAGAGGCCTGTGCAGCAGGCGACGGTCAACGATGCGGGCGAGCGGCCCAGCGCGTGAAGCAGAGGGCGATGAGCGCCGTGCTCGTTCCCGAGCAGAGGATGACGGCGAGGGGCTTGGCGCGACGCGCAGAGATCCGCGAGGCAGCCGTGGCTGAAGAGTAGACGGATCCACCGGATCTGGGCGGGAAGGGCACAGACGGCGTTTTGGTCCATGGCGGCAAGGCCAGGAAGAATAACACCGAGAGGCCCCATGAGAGAAAGAGAGAGCTTGAAGAGATGGGGGAAAAGGAGGGAAAGAGAGAGGCGACCATCGTGGTGCTCCAACGGGTCGTCAGTCGGTTGCTGGAGACGGAAGGGGAAGCGAGGCAGCGACGAGGTGGAGGCGAGGGGAGCTCGAAGCGGCTCGGGTAGTTGGGCAGGTTCGGGCGCGGTGGTGGAGACAGCAGGGGAGCGAGGGATGCCCAGGCAGAGGAGCTTGAGCATCGGGCGTGCGAGAGGACCGGCGAGATGGCGCCCCGGTGGTCGTGCTTTCGAGAGGCGAGATGGAGGGAGCACGGGCTTCGATCCAGCAAGTGCGGAGGAGGCTGCCGGACGGAGGCGGGGAGGAGGCTGCAGGCGCTGTTGTTGGTGGATCGAGAGGAGTGGCTGGTTGGTTCGGTGGCAAAATCGAGGAGGGGAAGGTGGTGCTGCTGATTTGGAACGGGGGAGATCCCGAGGAAGAGGATTTGGTAGAGAGTGGCGGCGGGCAGGAGGATGGATGGGACAAGGGGGCTAGATTTTAGGATTGGTCTAGGGTTGGACTATTTATATAGGTAGGGATTAAGGCGGGTTAACACGATCCGTCCGATCGTGTCGGGCAATCAAGAATAAATAGGTAGGAGTCCAAATAATAAAACGGAGATGTTTTATAGATGTTAGGGATGATCCGGATCCAACAAAGGATGACAGCCTGTGTCGGGTCCGGAGAAGTTTCAACACGCTGCGAGGGGGCTGCGAAATGGCAAGAGAGGTTAGGTGTTCGGACAAGAGTGAACCGAAAACACGGTTGGTCTCGGGACGGTCAACAAAAGCAAGGGGGGACGCGGTAACTACGAGCGGATGCAAGTTTTATGAAAATATGCGGATGCAATGCACATGATGCCATGAGATGAGATGCATGACAAGAACAAAATGCAAAACAAAAGACAAAAACCCAACCACGGAGAAAATAAAATATCACAAAGCCGGAAATGGAAAGAGTTGGAGTTACGAATATGGAAAGTTGTATCCGGGACGTTACACTGGCTAACCTTCTTCCATAAGTTGCTTTATGATTATCACCCGCTTGCTTCAAATCCTATACCCCTCGCGGCCTCCCCGCATTGCTTACTCGCCTTTTGCTCATCCCGCAGCGGGGGCTACACATGCTGGCTCAGCGCTTGTGATCGGGTCCGTCCCTGCAACACCGAGAAATCTGAGAGACCGAGCTCTGGCTCGCGGCCTGCCCCGCACACGCCACCTCACCAGGTCCTCGGTACCTTCATCTTCCTATAGAAAGATCATTGGACAGGCAGCAAGCACGGTTGGGGGTCGTATTCTCCTCCACATGCTAACTCGCAGGAATATCCGGAGCTTAACTAGGGGCAGGCCCGACGGCCACCCCCTTCTCACGCAAGTCGCTTGCACGTTAAAGCGGGGCTCTCGAGCATCGCGCCAGAGTTTCTTCGCTCTCCACCCTCACCCATCGGCCTCGACCACGCAGTAATGACTGCATACCAACAAGGGCCGAGCCTCGGTCAAGAGCTGGGACCCGAGGATGTAGAGCATCTAGACGAGCAAGGAAAGGGGATGGCCGTCGTGAGCCTAGAGGCGGCACCATAAGGCATGAATGGGCACCGCGCAAGGGAATTGTCGCAAACTCACTAAGATAAGTCACTTGTGCATATCAGCGTGAACCGCACGACTCAATCCCACGACCCTCGCTTCCCCGCTTGGGCAATGTCGCTTTCCTTTCCGGCCCTTAGGGAGTTGCTTGCATGCCAAAGGGGACCTCTTGAGCATCGCGCCACAGGAGCTCTCACCGGACCTCGGGTCGCTCACCTCCTGGCCTTGACCACGGCATCGTGACCTGGCATACCAGCGACGGCTGAAGCCTGCCTGGGGACTGGTTCATGTCGGCATAGAGCGTCGAGCTACCTTGGGGATAGAAAGGGGGAACCTTGCCGGAGCGGGTTACGCAATTTCAACACTATGACGCCCCCGATTCAATCGTATACTAATCATGCACGCAAACGTGTACGATCAATATCAGGGACTCACGGGAAGATATCACAACACAACTCTAAAAGTAAAAATAAGTCATACAAGCATCATATTACAAGCCAGGGGCCTCGAGGGCTCGAATACAAGTGCTCAAACATAAATGAGTTAGCGAAAGCAACAAATATCTGAGTACAGGCATAAATTAAACACGGTGACGTAAGATGGCTAGCACAAACTGGGATACAGATTGAAAGAGGCGCGGGCCTCCTGCCTGGGATCCTCCTAAACTACTCCTGGTCGTCGGTGGCCTGAACGTAGTAGTAGGCACCCTCGGTGTAGTAGGGATCATCGTCGATGGTGGCGTCTGGCTCCTGGGCTCCAACATCTGGTTGCGATGTCCGAGAAGAAGAGGAAAAGGGGGAAAAGAGGGAGCAAATCAACCATGAGTACTCATCCAAAGTACTGGCAAGCAAGGATCTACACTACATATGCATGGGTATATGTGTAAAGGGGCAATATCGGTGGACTGAACTGCAGAATGCCAGAATAAGAGGGGGATAGCTAGTGCTGTCGAAGACTACACTTCTGGCAACCTCCATCTTACAACATGAAGAAGAGAGTAGATGATAAGTTCACCAAGTATCAACGTATAGCATAATCCTACCCGGCGGTCCTCTCCTCATCGCCCTATGAGAGAGCGATCACCGGGTTGTATCTGGCACTTGAAAGGGTGTGTTTTATTAAGTATCCGGTTCTAGTTGTCATAAGGTCAAAGTACAACTCCGGGTCGTCCTGTTACCGTGGACACGGCTATTCGAATATATCAACTTCCCTGCAGGGGTGCACCACATTACCCGACAGGCTCGATCTCTCTAGCTGGGCACACTTTCCTGGGTCATGTCCGGCCTCGGGAGATCAACACGTCGCAGCCCTACCTAGGCCTAGCAGGGAGGTTAGCACGCCGGTCTAAATCCTATGCGCGCAGGGGTCTGGGCCCATCGCCCATTGCACACCTGCACATTGCGTACGCGGCCGGTGAGCAGACCTAGCAACCTCCATTACAAAGGAAGTTGTGTTACGCGGTCCAACCCGGCGTGCGCCGCTCAGTCGTTGACGTCTAGGAGGCTTCGGCTGATACCACGACGCCGGTTGCCCATATCGTGTCCCACGTGGCGGTTAGTGCGTATAGGGTCAACGACCCAACTCAGATCAAATACTAAGATCTCGTTAGGCGTGTTATTTTGAAGTACCCATGGACGCCAACCAGGACCAGGCCTACCTGTCTCCTAGATGCTCACAACCTGCCCTGTCGCTCTGCCTCAAAGTAGCACTCGGCGGCCGTCGGGAACCCAGGCCCACCACTACCTGGATGGAGCCACTTGTCCTTTCAGCCCCCATATCCGAATCACTTGCGGGTACTCCACGAGCCGACCCGACTTTAGCCACCATCTGTATGGTATGTATGTATGTATGTATGTATATACCCGTGGTCACCTCTCGAGTGATCACGACCCGATAGTACAGCATGGCAGACAGACAAGAATGTAGGGCCACTGATGAAGTAGTAGCAACCTATACTAAGCATGTAGGATTGCAGGTAAAGGTTCAACAGTTGTAGCAACAATGACAAAGGTGCAATGTAATAGGATTAACCAAAGTCAGAATATGTTACACAACTCTAATGCAAGCAGTAGAGAGAAGGAATAGGCGATATCGGGTGATTAAGGGGTGAGGGGGGGGGGGCTTGCCTGGTTGCTCTGGCAAGGAGGGGTCGTCGATACCGTAGTCGATCGAGGCAGCAGCGACGTCAGTCCCATAGTCTACTGGAGAGAAGTGGGGGAAGAAACAATAAATATAATGCAAACATAAGCATGACGATGCATGACATGACAATGAACGGTGTTAGATGTGCCCTAACGTGGTAGTAGGTGATACCGGCGAAGGGGGGAAACATCCGGGAAAGTATTCCAGGTGTTTCGCATTTTTGGACAGATGATCCAGAGGTGGATTGTTGCAAGTTCGCTGTGCTCGGGATGTGTGGCTGACAAACAGACCGCGTACTCGGATTCGTCTCGTCATTCTAAGCAACTTCCATGTACAAAGTATTTTCATCCGAGCTACAGTTTATTTTACATTAATTTTCTAAGTTTTAAATGATTTTCTAATTTATTATTATTAATGAATTCCGCATTATTGCATCAGCATGACGTTAGCGGTCAAATCTGACTATTGACCAGTCAAACTGACATGTGGGTCCCATTTGTCAGTCACAGTTTCACTAAACATAATTAATTAGTTAATTAAGTTAACTAATCAGAGTTAATCATGTTAATTAATTTAACCAATTAATTAATCATTATTTATTTAATTATTATATATCTATTTTTTCTCTTTTTTGTTTTCCTTTTGTTTTTACCCAGGGGTGGGCCCCTGTGGTCAGAGGCCTAGGCTAGCCAATCGGGCGCTGTGCTATCAGGGATCCAGAGCCGGGCGGACCTGGGCGATTGTCCGGCCGGCGACGACGACGGAGCTCGGCGGCAAGGGTGTGCACGGGAAGGCCAAGGGGTCGCCGGTGTGGCAGAGGAGGCAAAACCCGTGGCGGAACACAGGGCTGGCCGGAGTGGGTGGCGCGGTAGCAGCATGCAGCAGCAGCCATAGGCGGGGCAGAGAAGGCGGGCGAAGCGCGACGCAGTGCGACGGCAAGAGCGCGCGGCACGGAGGTGCGCGCGGGCATGCGGGGAGGCGAACACGGGCGGCCGCCGGCGGGTGCCGCGCGAGGCGGGCAGCGGACGCGGGCTGCGTGGGCGGGCTGCTGCGGCTTGGCGAGGGCCGGCGTGGCACATGGCAGTGGAGCATGCCGCGGGACGGAGGTGGAGGTGCGGGCGGCGCGCCGGCTTGCAGATGTGGGCATGGCAGGCGCCACCAGAGCAGGTTGCGGGGAGGCCTCGCATGGGCGAGGCGCGGCCCGGGCGTTTGCGTGCACGAGCGGGGTGAGGAGAGCAGCAAGATGCGGTGCGGGGAGCACGACCTCATCTGCAACGAAGGTATGGGGCATGGAGGATAAATGGTAGAGGTCATGGAGGACTGGGGCTCACTGCAGGAGGGCTCGAGGAGAAGCTCGGGGAGGCCGAGGCAGCGCTGTAGCAGCGACACGGTGGCGCGGCAGTGAACGATGTCGTCGGCTTGGGCGAGGGAGATCCAGTGGAGGGGGCGCCGCGCAGTCCAGCGGACGCCATGTCCGCGAGGAGAAGGGCTCCAGCGCCAGGACGACGGGTGGGGCTTCGGGGCGGCACAACTCGCCGGCGACAGAGGGTCGGGCGAGGATGAACGGGATCCGCGGCGTGAGGTGGGGGGTCGAATGGATCAGACGAGAGGAGTGGGGGAGATGGGGATCGAGCGAGGGGACCGGCTAGGGGGAGCTCCTAACCGGCGCCTTAAGCGCCGGTTCAGGCAGCTGGCGCTCGCATGCCGCACCCCATGGGCCGGCCCACCGCGCGCAGTAGAAGGTAAAAACGTCTCGCGAAAAAAAGTGCACTCCACCTCACGACTTGCGGCTACAACAAAGGAACAGTTTCGCTAACCACTACGGCTTGTGAGGACTAGTGACTACAAAGAACGCGAAATAATTATGAACCAATGCATCAGCGCTATTTATTAGATTTGCGAATTATTTGCAAACAATTTCGAAAATTTGATTTTTTTTATGAAAAAGACTTCATCAAATTTTGAAAAAACTTAACGAAATTAAAAAAACAGTTCATTGATGTTTAATAAAAGTTGAGTGAATTAGAAAAAAGTTCATTTATTTTCAAAAATGCTCATCGAATTTGAAAGAAAAGTTAATCAATTTGAAAAAAGTTCATCAAATTAGGAAAAAAGTTCATCGAATCTGAAAAAAGTTTATCGGTTCTACGAAAGTTCATCAAATTTGAAAAAAAACGTTCATCAATTTTGAAAAAAGTTCATCGATTCTGAAAAAAGTTCACCGATTTTGAAAAAAAAGTTCATTGGTATTGAAAAAAAGTATACAAAGTTCAAAAAAAGTTCACGAATTTAACAAAAACGTTCAGTGTACATCAAAATATGTTCATGGGTATTTAAATGGTTTTTCAGCGCATATCACAAAATTGTTCAATGTGTAGTTAAAAATTGTTCAGATTATATTACGAAAATGTTCAATGGGTATTTAAATGGTTTTTCAGCGCATATCACAAAATTGTTCAATGTGTAGTTAAAAATTGTTCAGATTATATTACAAAAATGTTCAATGTATAAAATTTCTTCATCTTATATAAAAAAATGTATAATATGTTTTAGATTATTTCAATGTATATCACAAAAATGTTCGCTGTGTAGTTAAAAATTGGTCATCGTACACCGAAAAAATGTTCAGTGTATATTTGAAAATCGCTCGTCGTATATAAATTTTTGTTCATGTTCTCAATAATTGTTCACGTTTTAAAAAGTTCATGTAATTTTAAAAAATTTGTCGAATTTTTAAAAAATTTCATCGATTTGATAAAAGTTCATTCAATTTTAAAATTTTCACGAATTTTAAAAAGTTCGCATTTGCTTGTTGGTAGAAAGGAAAAAAATAGGAAAAAGAAAAGGAAGAATAAAATGAAGAAATGATAAAGCTGTGGAAAGGTGGGACGCGATATGGGCCGGCCCATCTCAGCGCTGGGGGTGTGCGCCCGTTTGCGTACACCGAAGGAACGGGCGCAGAGGGCGCCGTTTAGGGTTTGCCCCGGCTAGGGTTAGCTCGCTGGTGGGGGCGGCTGGGCCGTTAGCTTTTCTAGATGGGCCAAGAGCCGAGTAGGTTAGAGTAGGTTAGTTTATTTTTCAACTTCTTTTCTGTTTATTTAATCTTTCAAATTGTTTATTTTTTGTACAAAACATATAGTTAGCACCTAAATTAGTAATAGTAGTTATACCACTGCGACAATTATTTTTGTATATAAAAAGTGGTTTGCAGTAATTTAATCATTTAAGAGACGTTTAAATAATTGTTTCAGCTACTATTTTACTTATCTTAGAGCATTTAATTATTTTATAAAAATGTGGTTTCTTCACCAAACTAATGTATGGATTATTTGCCGCAAACAGAACATTTTAGTTTTAATGATTGAAAACTTTTGATGTTTGCCATTAACTCAGATTTGAATTCGAATCGTTTTGAACTAACGCGAGATTAGCAACAGTAATAATGGTGACGTGGCATCATTAACAGAGGTTCACTGTAGTTTAATTATCCGGGCGTTACAAACACAGTACTAGGAAGAATAACGTTGGAACGAAAGCATTATGGTTTTTTACATACCCCCATGGGTCTTGTCATAATTCTACGCAGGGAAACAAAAGAAGGAAGGTCTCGAAGGGGGGCAATGGGCATCACCGGCTACGCCGGTCGGATGGCGCTGCCGCACTACGAGCGCGGCGAGAGCTCGGCGGCACGCAGCTATTGTCGCTGGACTCCGGCGAATCACTGAGCTCGGGAGAGTCGCTGGACTCCCAGGGGTCGTCGTTGCTGCTGGAAGGGATGCCAGCGAGTTCGAAGGCAGGCTCGACGCTCGCAACCATGCCCCCGGGCTGCTTCCTCCATGGCAGCACTCCAACCGCCAGCCCTCCTCGTCGAAGACCTTGAAGAGCAATGTGGAGGCGCTGTCGTACTCGAAGTGGATGGCGAGAGCCCCTTTTGCGCGACAGGCGCGGGCAACCTCGCCCCATCCGCGGGTCATGAAGATACCGCCCGGAGGCACTGCCTCGACCTGAGCTCCGGTGGCCAGGCTGCAGCACCCCGCGTGTTGCAACCACAGCTCAAGTGGCCCCCTTGGCGGCATTTTGCCGGCTAAGAACCTCGGGAACCGGATCGACGAGCGAGGCGGCATCACCTCCCACACCACGAACTCACGCGAGCCACCCTCGGCATGGGTTCGCGGCCCTGCCGGCCGCTCGACTTCGACTCGCCCGCTGCTGCCTCGAATCGCTCAGCGGTGGGCATTGCTGCCCTGTGTGCGGGCGTACAAGGGAAGTGGGAAGCCGAGCGGAGGCCGTCCGTGCCAAGGCCGGGTCACCTTCTGCCCCACACCGGCGTCGCAAGGACAGACAAACCTTTTCTTCGGCGGGAGCGGTTCTGGCTCCTCCCGAGGAGCTTTTCCCTTTTTTGCCGCAGAGAATCTCGTGATTGGTGCCATGGACGCTACGGCTAGGTGGAGAAGAAGAAGGAACGGGCAGCAAGAAGATGAAGATGGAGATTAGCGAGGGGGGCTCCGCCCCTCCCCTCATTTATAGCCAGAGGGAGGCCACCCGCCGACCTCCATGATCCCACGTAATGATGGTTTTCTCTGCATGCAGCAGCGA
Organism: Aegilops speltoides; assembly: GCA_021437245.1. Taxonomy (NCBI): domain Eukaryota; kingdom Viridiplantae; phylum Streptophyta; class Magnoliopsida; order Poales; family Poaceae; genus Aegilops; species Aegilops speltoides. Next base: position 132,343,884 of record CM038144.1, read on the forward strand.
CTCGTCAAGTCGGGCAGTTGCCGAGGCAGCATGGGAAAAGCGGAGACACCCACGTCCCATCAGGCGCCCTAGGCCGCAGGCGATTAGGGCCCACGGCGCTTTGCACTTGCCCATTGGCTTCGCCTAGAAGCAGGGTCCGAGCGCTCCTTGGGCCCGAGGGATACTGTCGGCATTCTCGATATGGGGGTACCCAGACTTGCCTGCCTGTGGCCCGCGGCGTGGCTCCATTGACAGCCTGGTATGGCCCACTTTCGACATCGACAACCCAAGACCCTCGCGAGGGGCCAAGCCTCGCGAGGCGGACGACACCAAGACCTCCAAGGGGATCAACCTCCTCAGGCTGGCTCCCGAGGAGCAGAGATTTCTATGCAAGGCTCACCTCGTGAGTGTGACCGGGTAATAAAGCTACCATAACCCTCTCGTAAGGATGCCACGTCACCGCGATTACTGTTGCTAGTCTCGTGTTAGTTCAGAACCGATCCAAATTCAAATTTGAATTAAATGCAAACATCAAAAGTTTTCAAAAATTGAAACAAAAATGTTTGGTCTGTGCCGAATATTACATAGGTAATTATAGTGAAGAAAGCACATGATTAGAAAATACTTAAATGCCCTAAATTAATTAAAACAGAAAAGGAAAATAAATAAAAGAAAAGAAAACACAAAAATAGAAAACAAAGCTAAAAAGAGAAGCCCCACCCATTGGGCCAATCGCCCAAAGAGCCACCAGCCCGCCCACCACCGCCATATACCCCCCCACCGCCTCCCAAACCCTAGAGCCCCACCCCACTACCCCCCACGATCCCCACCCTCTCCTCCAAGGCCACCACAGAGAGGGCGACGATCCCCATCCTCTCCCCACTCTCCTCGCTCTCTTCCCCACCCGAGACTCGATCTCGATCGGGCGCCGCCCGATCCCGGTGACTTGCCGCCCCGACGCCATGAGCTTCACACCAACCCGCTGGATGCCGCGCCTCGACCCGTGCAACCTCACTGAGCTCCTTCGCCTCGACCCCGCTGTCGCCGGAACGCCACTCGCTCGGACCGCCTCCTCATCTCCGTGGAACGCACGCGTCCTCGCCCTCCTCCTCGACAACCGCTGCCATCGCCCTACGCGTCATTGTGAGGACCCTCTTTCCCTACGTCCCGCCGCACCACCGTAGCTCATCGCCGCCCTCGCCGACTGCATGACCTCGACCGCGTCCGCCTCCGGTTCCGCTCGTCACTCGCCCGCGTCGAGGTCCCGCCACCGGCCGCTCGCCTCGCCGACCCACGCGCCGCCGCCCCTCGGCCGATCTACCACCGCGCCCCGAGCATCTCCGGACACCGCCGCCACCTCCCCGAGCCCATTGCCTCCCCGCTGCGGCTCCTTGTGAGGACCCCTTCTATCCTCCTTCCTCCTCCTCGCGTCACTGCAGGCGCCGGCACACCACGACGCCTCGTTGCGCCTCGGCCCGCTGCTTCGCCTCCTGCTGCCTCGATGGCAGCCTTGCCACCACGCCACGCTGCTTTGCTGCCACGGCTAGTTCCCGCGATCGCAGCCTCGACCCCACGCCCGCCTCCTGGCCAGGGCCCTCGGCCGTCAGCACCGCCTGCTTCGCCATCGGTGCCCGTGCCTCGTTCTCGCCAGGCGGGCGAAGGCTCGCTTCGGGTGCTCCCGCACCTGCCCGCCTGGTGCTCAAGTAACGCCGGGCGCCGCTAACGCCGGGCGCCCGCCAAGGCCCCTATGGCCCTATGACATGTGGGGTCCGCCTGAACATAATTAAGAATAAAATTAAAATTAATTAATTAATTAACTTAATTAACTTAATTAATTTTGATTAATTAAATTAAACAACTAATTAAACTAATTACACATTAGTTACCTAATTAACCCGATCCGCTAATTAGTTAATTAAGTAGTTAATGATAGTGGGCCCACCCCCATTAATACTAATTAGGTTAATTAAAATGTTTAATTAAAATGTGTCATCCACTGCTGGGACCCATCGTCAGTTGACCACCAACCCCTGCCGATCGTTGACGTCAAGATGACATCATGCGATGTCATAAATCCAATTTCGAATTAAATTAAATAATTCATTAAATTCCAAAAATTAATAAAATCTTTAGAAAATCATATCTTTTAATCCGTAACTCGAATTAAATTATTTTCAACATGAAAGTTGCTCAGAACGACGAGACGAATCCGGATACGCAGTCCGTTCGTCCGCCACACATCCGTAGCATAGCAAACCTGCAACATTTCACCTCCGGTTCATCTGTCCAAAAACGCGAAACACCGGGGATACTTTCCCGGTTGTTTTCCCACTTCGCGGGTATCACCTACTACTGCGTTAGGTCTCCTCTAGCACCGCGTATTGCCATGCTATACTTTGCGATACTTTGATTGCTCTGTTATTTATTGTGTTCCTCCGCTTACTTCTTTCTCGTAGACCCTAAGGTCGCCAAGACCCCAGTTCGACTACGGTGTTGACGACCCCTCCTTGCCAGAGCAACCAGGCAAGCCCCCCCCCCCTTGATCACCAGATATCGCCTATTCTCCTCTATACTGCTTGCATTAGAGTAGTGTAGCATGTTACTGCTTTCCGTTAATCTTATTATGATGCATAGCCTGACATTGTTGCTACATCTGTTGATACCTTACCTGCAATCCTAAATACTTAGTATAGGATGCTAGTTTATCATCATTGGCCCTACATTCTTGTCAGTCTGCCTTGCTATACTATTGCGTCGTGATCACTCGGGAGGTGATCACGGGTATATACTATACATACATACATGCTGCATGAGATGGTGACTAAAGTCGGGTCACTCGCTGAGTACCCGCAAGTGATCCCGATGTGGGGCCGAAGGACAGTGGCTCCATCCCGGTAGAGGTGGGCTGGGTTCCCGACGGCCCCAATCACACTTTGTGGCGGAGCGACAGGCGAGTTGAGACCGCCTAGGAGACAGTGGGCTGGCCTTGGTCGGCGTTCGCGGTTGCTTCATAATAACAAGCTTAACGAGATCTTGGTATTTGATCCGAGTCCGCTATTGGCCTATACGCACTAACCAACTACGCTGAACAGCTTATGGGCACTCGACGTCGTGGTATCACCAAGCCTTCGTGACGCCGAAGAATCGAGCGACGCTACACGGATTGGAACGTAAGCCCGCTCTTGTATTAAGGGGCTAGTTCGCTTCGGCCGCGTTCAAGAACGTCTTGTGTGTGCTAAGGCGATGGGCCTGCACCCTGTGCACTTAGGTTTAGACCGCGGTCTTGACCTCTCTGTTGTGCCTAGGTGGGGCTGCGACGTGTTGATCTTCCGCGGCGGGCATGACCCCAAAAGTGTGTCCGCCAAATGGGATCAAGCGTGTTGGGTTATGTGGTGCACCACCGCAGGAAGTTAATCTATTCAATAGCCGTGATCTTCGATAACAGACGACTTGGAGTTGTACCTTGACCTTGTGACAACTAGAACCGGATACTTAATAAAACACACCCTTCCAAGTGCGATACAACCCGTGATTGCTTCTCTAACAGTATGCCGAGGAGAGGATCGCGGGTAGGATTATGCTATGCGATGCTACTTGGAGGACTTCAATCTACTCTCTTCTACATGCCGCAAGACGAGGCTGCCGTAGCGTAGTCTTCGATAGGACTAGCTATCCCTCTTATTTTGGCATTCTGCAGCTCAGTCCAATCGATATGGCCTCCTTACACATATACCCATGCATATGTAGTGTAGTTCCTTGCTTGCAGTACTTTGGATGAGTACTCACGGTTGCTTTCTCCCCCTTTTCCCCTTTCCTTTCTTTACGTTGTCGCAACCAGATGCTGGAGTTCAGAGCCGACGCCACCGTCAACAACTACTTCTACTACCTGGAGGTGCCTACTACTACGCAGCCTGCGACGATGACCGAGAGTAGTTAGGAGGATCCAGCAGAGGCTTGCGCCTCTTCGATCTGATCCCGCTTTGTGCTAGCCTTCTTAAGGCAAACTTGTTTAACTTATGTCCGTACTCGATATTGTTGCTTCCACTGACTCGTCTATGATCGAGCACTTGTATTCGAGCCCTCGAGGCCCCTGGCTTGTATTATGATGCTTGTATGACTTATTTATGTTTTATAGTTGTGTTGTGATATGTTCCCGTGAGTCCCTGATCTTGATCGTACACATTTGCATGCATGATTAGTGTACGATTGAATCGGGGGCGTCACAAGTTGGTATCAGAGCCAACTGCCTGTAGGAATTCCCCTTTCAAACTCCTTGGCCGAAGTCGAGTCTAGACATTGCAAAACTTTTACTAACATGGCTGTGTGCCTTACGGGCCCACGTCGCCATTTGGGTGGTACTAGGATCTTTTACTCCTCGACCTTTACTCTGGGACTCTGAACTCTCTTCTACTCAGGTTAAACGATTTTACTAACTCTGACTCTAGGTTCTCGTAACTATTTCCACCCGGAGAACCCCTTATTACAGGTGATGGCCTGCTTCACCAGAAGATTCCGAAGATACTCTTTGATATTCTCACGAGACTTTGTGCCCATCACTCTTGCTATTCCCGACTACCGATAAATCCTTATGGACAACTACTTACACTTGCCATTCATACGATCATCCCCCCATTGATCTTGTTATTACAAGATACCCCGAAGTTTTCTCTATTGTTCCAAGAATACTTTGTGCCTACTGCCTAGCAGTTCTTTGCCACATGAATACCCCTTCTAATAAATCCTCGCACTTGTCGAGTATCCGCTCATCCTCAGTTGTTCTTGTGTTTCACAAAAGTCTTCAAAATACTATTCGATCTTCCGAAAATCCTGTGGAGCCTTTTGCTCTTGAAATTCTTGCTTGCTTGCATTATGGTTAATCCCATAAGTCTCGTAGTCTTATTGACATTCCTTGTCATTATCATTTTGAGTCTGTTGACTCAATATGTTTCGTAATCACACGCAATCATCATTGATCCTTATAAATTACCTTTCCGGCTGAGCTGACATTCTTTTAACTGGAATTGGTTCTCGACCAATCCAATTGTCGTTGATTGTACCCTAAGGCTATTCAACTTATCCATCCCTAATCAGAGCATTGCTTATGATCCTTTGTTTTGGAAATCAAAATTCCTTTGTTATCTAAGCATCAAATTATTCCGATGTTCTATAATATGATGCTCGTGCATTCTTTCTTCCTCTGATGGAGTACCGATACTCACACCAGCTCCGCTGTGGATCACCCGAACCATTGTTGGATTATTATCCGATAGTGTCCTTCATAATCAATCACCTTGTGAGTTCTTCCCCTGATACTTAGTGCCTTTGGTAAATTGTATCATCTGCTTGGCCAACCATGCTATGCTTTCGAGCTGGTGGTATTTACTATTGAAGCTTGTGGTATATGTTTCCACGATCCCCCGATGGGTCGAACCTATGCCTTCCATAATATGTGTGAACTCGAAAGTTTTCATGAGTCATACTCTTCTGGTATTTGGCCAGATAAAATTTCAACACTGCAACTTCATCAAACGCGGGAAATGAATGAAAGGTTATGCATTGAAGAAGTGGGAGTCAACCTTGAACTTTGCGTTCATGCCCATGGACACGATGTATATCCTATCATTGGAAGCTTCTTGCAATAATAACTATTTCCTTGAAAATATGATCTGGATCTGTGAATTGATCCTTTGCAATCATGGTTCCGACCATAATTTCTTCCTTTGATTCCATTTCTCAGACAAGTAAAAGTGCTTGTCTTCTATAGATCAATACACCCCACATCAACCTTTAATTTGATATGCCTTCGAGTATTATCTCCCTGGTATCTCGAGGATATCATGCCATTGCACTACATCTTCTGAATTTGTGCCGGAATAATACCTTTCCCTATCATAGTCACTCCATGAGTTATGGGTTGTCGTCAACCGAGAACACCGAATAGTGAATCGAGTCCGCACTGCGATTCGACATCTCTTAGTAATCTTCATTGCTTACGAGTTTAATACTCCATCATGTCGTTCCTAGCCTTATCGGCTACATCATTATCGTGCTAAATTTAATCGCGCTATCTGGTTCTTCCCGGAGCACAAATTTTGACGGTGAGCTAATCTTACGTCGATCTTCCTCGTCATATCATTTCTCCTTGAGCAACAAACTTGATTTCGAGTTTGCGTCGTACCCATGGTTCCAATAACCTTTCGCTTCATCATTGCTTTGATCTGATGTTGCCGCCGATCGATTACATCTTCATGAAATCTCGCGACAAATGTGTCGTGAACATCATCAACATCCCGAGCTCTTCCAAAATATCTATTGAATTCTTGATGAGAAATACCATCCTTGCCCTCGATGATTTGTGTTGTCATCATCCACTTTATTGCCTTCCCTCCAACACAAACTTGTTCGTGTTCTGTGTTATACCTTGAGTTCCTTGCTATCCAGCATTTGTTCTTCTTTACCTTGGAGTGTTACCATCTTTTATGTCAAGAATGTCGTGAGGATTACTCCACCTCTTAAGAATTCTTGGTATAAGTGATACTTCTCATCATCACCATTCTTTCTTGGTCCCCGTGTTGTTTCTAACCGGAATACCGACAATTGAACTATGATGTGTGAATTCAAAATTCCTAGCAACCCTATTGCTTTGAAGTGAATGGTCGATTGATTCATTTTAACTCTTTTGTTCATTAAGTCGTCGTCCTAATAATTATCGTGCAACCCATCCCCATATTTCGGGTGCACCTGTCAAGTAAGTTTAATTGTGGATGTTTTCCTCGAACATACATCATTATATCATTTGATCTGACAATTGTTATCTCCTTGTTCACATAACTGTGGAAATCCATCTTATTGGAAACCTCGAGGAATTGTCGTTGATTCCATCGTCCACCTCCTCATCCTCTCGTTGGTTTACTGATGAACTCTTGTTTCAGAACTCGCTTCCATAGTTCATTTCCCGAGAATTTTACAATGTCATCTTGTCAATTTGTGTCGCACCTTTTCTTCTCGGGCATCCTGAGTCCGAGGTATCCTAACACCGATCAGATCTGAATCTCGGTCAGATATGATGGTTGGAACATTTTTCCAAGAGTTATAACACTGGTCTTTTATGACCCGATAAGGTGATGTCATGCCCAGTACACCTGGCCGAAGGACCTACTGTTATAGTTTCCTTTTTAGCAAGGTTAACCATTCTTCCTGGAGGAAATTGTAAGACTTATTTTATAAGTTGCTCCTGATGGATCATTTGTGTATCCAAGGTCTGGGCCTTGATTGAAGCACCATATCATTGCTACCTCGAAGCACGACTATGATACCCCGCTCATCAACAAGAGCATTTGAAGCACAATGCTAAATTTTCCTTATCAATTATCCAAACACCTTTGTATGGGTAATATCATGAAATTTCTCTCATCTTACCTAAAGGGTTTTCTATGTTATATCCTGTCATGGATATCATGCCCTGCTTGTCCTTGGGAAGAATATACCCCTGTAGTATGTGTTTAAGCACATTTCCCTTCTATTGATTTGTTTAATCTGATAAACACATTTTCCTTTTCATTGGTTTGTTTGACCTTTCTTGTGATCTATATATTCTAAGCAGTAAAGATTCACTGCTTATCTAAACACCTCGGTGTACAATTTTGCCAGCAAGACCCTGTTACTATTGTTGATGACATTCCGGTAGCCGCCGATGGATGAGAACTTTGCCTATTGGTCCGCCTCATTCAACGAGCAGGAAAATGGTTCTCTTCGTCCCTCGCCCTTGGTACCGACGTTGTTGCCGACATAACCGACATGCTATCCTCTTACATGCCTTGCTTACATGATCGTGCAAGAAACATCGCCCTTCCTACTTTTAAACCACATGGTGGGCCCATAACCCATAGTTCCACAGGATCGAAACCTGACTCTCCTGTACACCCTGTTGTCGAAGTTATTCCTCGCGCTTGACTTGTATGTGATTCACGGGCCACATTCCTAGTGATCTATTCTGGTATCAGAGCAATACTTATTCACGTTGCCCTGAGACCCTTTCACCTTTTGACTAGGCATTGAACGATTGCCTATGCGCTTGAAACTTCTATTTTGCGCCTTCTTACTTTGCTCCCGATAATTTCTTAAGTTTCAATTCGAGAGTTACTTCCGCCACCTTCCCCGATGTTATAGACCCGATAGTCAACCTTGCAGAGGTTTGCTCCCCCGGAATACCCACCCCCTTTATTCTTTCGTAAGTATGATGGAATTCTCGAAGAAAGGACGCCGACTTCATCATGATGAACTGAAGCTGAGAAATGGAGACCTCAAGTAATGGATTGACCTCTTCAAGAAGAGCAACCAAGACTGAGAAGGCTCGTTAGAATTTCGCAACCAAATCCCTTCCCCCTTATTCCCTCTTAAATCTAGGGACGAGATTTCTTGTAGTGGAGGAGAATTGTGACACCCGGGTAATAAAGCTACCATAACCCTCTCATAATGATGCCACGTCACCGCGATTACTGTTGCTAGTCTCGTGTTAGTTCAGAACCGATCCAAATTCAAATTTGAATTAAATGCAAACATCAAAAGTTTTCAAAAATTGAAACAAAAATGTTCGGTGCAGGCTTAATATTACATAGGTAATTATAGTGAAGAAAGCACATGATTAGAAAATACTTAAATGCCCTAAATTAATTAAAATGAAAAGGAAAATAAATAAAAGAAAAGAAAACACAAAATAGAAAACAAAGCTAAAAAGAGAAGCCCCACCCATTAGGCCAACTGCCCAAGAGCCACCAGGCCGCCCACCACCGCCCCCATATCCCCCCATCGCCTCCCAAACCCTAGAGCCCCACCCCACTTCCCCACGATCCCCACCTCTCCCTCCAACACACACAGAGAGGGCGACGATCCCCATCGCTCCCCACTCTCCCTCGCTCTCTTCCCCACCCGAGGACCCGATCTGGATCGGGCGCCGCCGGATCCCGTGACCCGTCGCCCCGACGCCATGGAGCTTGTCACCAACCAGCACGAAGCCGCGGCCTCGACTGGTGCAACCTCATTGAGCTCCTCTGCCTCGACCCGCCATCGCCGGAATGCCACCTCGTCGGACTGCCTCCTCATCTCCGTGAACGCACGCGTCCTCGTCCTCCTCCTCGACAACCGCCGCCATTGCCCTACGCGTCGCCGTGAGGACCCTCCTTTCCCTCGTCCCGGGCACTACCGTAGCTCACCGCCGTCCTCGCCGACGGCCGTGCGACCACGACCAAGGCCCGCCTGTTCTCGCCACGTCACTTTCGCCCGCGCGAGGTCCGCCTCCACCGGCGCTGCTCGCCTTGCCAACCCATGCACCTGTCGGCCCCCTCGGTCGATCTACACCACCGGCCGCCCCGAGCATCTCCGGACACTGCCGCCACCTCCCGAGCCCATTGCCTCCCTGCTGCAGCTCCCCTGTGAGGACCCCCCCTTCTATCCTCCTTCCCCTCCTCCCTCGCGTCGCGCGCGCGTGCGCCGGTGCACACCACGACGCCTCGTTGCGCCTCGGCCCACTCGCTGCTGCCTCCTCTGCCGTCGAGCGACCCTTGCGCCTCCTCGCGCCACGTTGCTGCCGCCACGGCTAGTTCCCGCGATCGCAGCCTCGACCCCCACGCCACCGCTCGCCAGGTTCTCGGCTGGTCACAGGCCTGGCCACCGCCGGGTGCCCAGCCTCCTCGTCTCGCCAGTCTGGGCGAGTGCCCGCTCGGGTGCTCCCGCACCCGTTCCGCCCGTGCCCGCTAACGCTGGCGCCCGCTAAGGCCCCTATGGCCCTATGACATGTGGGGCCCACCCGAGAACGTAATTAAGAATAAAATTAAAATTAATTAATTAACTTAATTAATTTTGATTAATTAAATTAAACAACTAATTACACATTAGTTACCTAATTAACCTGATCTATTAATTAGTTAATTAAGTAGTTAATGATAGTGGGGCCCACCCCTTATTAATACTAATTAGGTTAATTAAAATGTTTAATTAAAATGTGTCACTGACCAGTGGGACCCACTGGTCAGGTTGACCAGTCAACCCCGGTTGACTGTTGACGTCAGCATGACATCATGCTGATGTCATAAATCCAATTTCGAATTAAATTAAATTATTAATTAAATTCCAGAAATTAATAAAATCTTTAGAAAATCATATCTTTTAATCCGTAACTCGAATTAAATTATTTTCAACATGAAAGTTGCTCAGAACGACGAGACGAATCCGGATACGCATTCCGTTCATCTGCCACACATCCCTAGCATAGCAAACCTGCAACATTTCACCTCCGGTTCATCTGTCCAAAAACGCGAAACACCGGGGATACTTTCCCGGATGTTTTCCCACTTCGCGGGTATCACCTACTACTGCGTTAGGTCACCTCTAGCACCGCGTATTGCCATGATATACTTTGTGATACTTTGATTGCTCTGTTATTTATTGTGTTCCCCCTCCGTTACTTCTTTCCGGTAGACCCCAAGGCTGCCGACGACCCCCAGTTCGACTACGGTGTTGACGACCCCTCCTTGCCAGAGCAACAAGGCAAGCCCCCCCCCCTTGATCACCAGATATCGCCTATTCTCCTCTATACTGCTTGCATTAGAGTAGTGTAGCATGTTACTGCTTTCCGTTAATCCTATTATGATGCATAGCCTGACATTGTTGCTACATCTATTGATACCTTACCTGCAATCCTAAATACTTAGTATAGTATGCTAGTTTATCATCATTGGCCCTACATTATTGTCAGTCTGCCTTGCTATACTATTGGGCCGTGATCACTCAGGAAGTGATCACGGGTATATACTATACATACATACATGCTGTACAGATGGTGACTAAAGTCGGGTCAGCTCGTTGAGTACCCGCAAGTGATCCCGATGTGGGGGCTGAAAGGACAGGTGGCTCCATCCCGGTAGAGGTGGGCCTGGGTTCCCGACGGCCCCCGACTATTACTTTGTGGTGGAGCGACAGGGCAGGTTGAGACCGCCTAGGAGACAGGTGGGCCTGCCTTGGTCGGCGTTCGCGGTTGCTTCATAATAACATGCTTAACGGATCTTTGTTGTCGGTGTACTAAGGTAGGGTACCTCAAGACTTAACTTGTGCACGGGCGCCCTGACTTCCGTAGTGGATCCACCAAACGCTTGCCGGAGACCATCTCCGCTCCATACCAAGCCATTCAAGAACAAAGTATACAAAACAGAAGGTTAAGACCCCGGCAAGAGGAGCTTGCCGGGAAGGCCGTTCCAGGCTCAAGGCTATATCGCTCATGCAAGCCCCTGGCGAGAGGAGCTCGCCGGGGAAGCTAGAAGATCACATCACAGAAGGCACGCCTCGACGCCATGCGCGTCCCGGCGAGGGCCCGGGGAGCGACAAGTTAGAAGCCCGACAAGCTCCGGGCCCGCAAGATCAAGACCCGGCAAGGTACTTGCCGGAGAGCTGTGACGCTGCGTGCGCACTCCAGCTCATCTCGCCACGCGTCGCCTTCAGCCTTTCTCGAGAGACGCGGCGGTGGTCTGTCTTGCATGAAGGGTGCGGTGGCACTCCACGGTGGTGGCTCCATCGCCGTGGCAAACGGAGACGCAAGGGCGGGAGCTTTTGGGGCGACGGCGACGGCATTTAATGCTCTTGTCCCCTCTGTCAAAAGTAGGTAGAATCCACCGTAGTCTGCCTTTGTTCCAAGACTGCTCCAACTACCACCTCTTTTACATTTTACCCCTCTACCCTCGCTGACACTGTCGGTGACCCCTTGCCCTATAAAAGGAGGCCCATGCACAACGTAGAGGGGGGTTCCGATCATTCGCTATTCCCGCGGGAGGTTCGACTCTTTCGCAACTCTCACGCTCGGTGTGGCTACTCTCCGGGCTCCCAAGCGCAATACAACACAAAGCAGCAGTAGGGTTTTACGCGACCATCGCGTCCGGCCGGGTAAAATCCTCTCGCCCGCAGCGCGACGCCTCGATCGCTCTCTGGCGCCCTCCCCTCGTGCGAACACACGAAGGGGCCGTCCCCGGCGGCCCCATAGGTGACGCGCCACCCATCGCGCGCGACATCTTTGGCGCGCCAGGTAGGGGGCGTCGAGATCGTGCGGACCTGATCCGGCGTTCGCGCGCCGCTTCTTCATCAACCTCTCCGGTTTAAACTGGCGGCTTCATCAACAATCTGCGCCATGGCCTCAAGACGAGAGCTTGAGGGTCGAGATCCGTCTACATCTCAACCGCCGCCACCGGAGCCGGCGGTGGGCGGAGGGGACGCCAGCGGGAGGGTGGACACCGGCGAGGGCGCTCGCGGTGCCATCAGATCCAGGGGCAGGACGGATGACCGCGCCTCGGTCTCCGCTGACCCACGCCCATCCCAGCAGCGCCATGCCACGAGAGGTGGTATCCGCCTGCTGGGGCAAGAATATGCCGGAGGCTCGCGGGATGCTCCGGACTGCTGTCCGGACATGAGCAAAGCGAAAGTGCCGGAGCAGGGCCTTGCTCCTCCTATCGCTACTAGGAGTCCGAGCATGACCTGTTCCCTGCGCCGCTCACTCCCGCTCCCCTCCGCGCCGGCAAGCGTGTCCCCTTGGAACGCCACGCTGTCGTCGAGGACGCACCATCGAGCTCTAAGTCCGGCGAGGATGGCTCTGGCGCTCACTCCGACAAGCACGGCTCCTCGGAACGCTATAAGCCCGGCAAAGACAGCATTGGTGCTCGTCCCGGCAAACGCACCTCCCCGGAGTGCTGCGCTGTCGTCGAGGACGCGCCATTGAGTTCTGCCAGCAAGCGCGAAGAAGCAAGAAAAAGAAAAGCTAAGTCGCTCGAGCCTTCGTGCAGAGCACTCCTTAAATCCACGCTTTTATTCGTTATATCCCTCTCGAAGTTCGCTGCTTGTGCACAAAACCTGTGCGCCGAGGAGCTCGCCAGAACAGCCGCACCCTTACTTTGCTTCAACACACTCAACGAGTAAAGAGTGAGCAGCGACCAGCCGCTCCCTCGCTTGTTTCGAGTCCGCTCGGCAGGATAAGCGCGTCATGAGCTGGACACGCAAGGTTGCTTGCGGAAGCGACGCCACCAGCGGGCTGCCGATGTCCCAGACTCAGAAGCGCGTTAAGCGCGCAAGTTCCCTAAAAGCGTGGGGTGAAACGCACAAAGGGCGTAAAGTAGAGGGTGTAACATAGCAAGCCCATGCCGTGAGATGCCCTTCAGATGAGAGGCTTGTCGCGAGAGGAGCCAAGTCGTGGTCCAGCTTCGTGCGTTTGTTTTGTTTCGAGTTCGCTCAACAAACACAAGTGTGCTGCTGCACCCTTATCTTGCTTTCGAGCCTGCTCAGCAAGTTAAGCGTCGCAACTGGCCCGGCAAGGTTGTTTGCCGGAAGCGACGCCACCAGCGGGCTGTCCCGCGGTCGATAAGCGTGTTCGCCCCGGCAAGCTCCCCAAGAGCGTAGAGTACAAACATACGAAGGACAAAGCTCGGCATCATATTGCGTTGTCAAGATTTATATACACATACATGTGCGTTGAGCAATCGCATATCTACCTCAGCTGTTTTTATGACTGCAATTGCAGCGACAAGGAGGAACCAAAAGATCGCACCAGCACCTGGGGCCCGGCAAGCCAGGGTCGCCGGGGGCTGCGGGTGCCAAGGTTCTTCTTCGGCGAGCCAGCCTCGCTGGGGGCTGCAAGCATCGAGATTCGTCTCCGGCAAGCTAGTGTTGCTGGGGGCTGCGATTTCAGATAAGTCTTTCATCCCTCGTCATGCATCCTCTCATGGACCGGGAGATGCGGGACTACGTCTTTGAACGAGCGTGTCTTGTAAAAACCCGTACGTGGAGGAGCCGAGTCGTGGCCCAGTTGCGTACTTGGTTTGTTTCTGAGTCCGCTCAACAAACACAAGTGTGCCGCTGCACCCTTATCTTGCTTTCGAGCATGCTCGACAAGTTAAGCGTCATAATCGGCCCGACAAGGTTGCTTGCCGGAAGCGACACCACCAGCGGGCTGTCCCATGGCCGATAAGCGTGTTACGCCCGGCAAGCTCCCGATAGCGTAAGAACACACAAGGCACGCAATCAAGTAAAAGACTCGGTCCGCAAGCTTTCCCTCTTTTCACTAAAAACATCCAGTTTAGTACAAGTCCATAGAGGATGAAAAACATGATAGAGAGGATTACAAGTTCTTAAATGCAGCTAATGCCCGAGGGCTTACAATTTAAAAAGATAAGGTGCCGTGATCCCTCTCCTGTTTCTCTGCTCAGAGTTCAGAGGTAGGTCAGGAGCCCCGGCAAGATAAGCTTGCCGGGAGAGAGACCCGGCAAGAGGAGCTTGTCGGGAAGGGCGAAGGAGCGCCTAGGAGGCGTGGCGGTGGCGCCGCCGTGCCGCAGAGCTGCGCAAGGTGATGGGCATGGGGAACGATGCCCGAGAGCTGCGACAAGTCCTGAAGCCAGCGGAGAGCCACGGGCGCCAGAAGACACCAAGAGAACCCCGAGCCGGCCAGAGTTTGGCGGGCCGGAGGCGCTGGAGGCGAGCTTGAAGACGGAGTGGTGGGACATCGGCACGAGGGCACCTCGCCTCGTACTCCGACTTAGCGGCCTTGCCGCCGTCCCCTCTTCCTCTTCTGCTGCTTTCACGCCACCGCCAAGGAGACGGCCCCGGGAGTTCAGGAGCCCGCAACCCGAAGATGGGGTTGCCGGTGGCCGCGAGGCAGCGGTGTCCGACGCCTAGTCGGGCCCGCCATCCCCTCGCCGCCGCTGCCGCTCTCCTCCTCGTCACTTTCGCTCGGGAGGAGCTCGCTATCCGAGGAGCTGTCCACACAGCAGCAGCACCGGGTTCGTGGTCGCCAAGACCTTGACGGCGAGGAGGTCACCATCCAATAACTTGAAATGGAGGGTGAACCCCGCCGTCAAGCTATGGATCCGGGCGAATGTCTTCCACCCTCGGTCGAAGAACATCACGCCGGGGGCTGGGGACACGACACTCACTCGAGTGCCGCTGATCCCGCAGCCCCTCATGCGCAACTCCATCACGTCGGGTGGATCCAGTCCCATCGCATCCGCGAACGGGACCGGCAGCCGGAGGCGACGACGAGGCGCCCGGCGAAGCTTGATGAAGAACTCCTAGGGGTCATCTCCGGTGTGGACCGCGCCGTGGTCAGGAGACGCCGGGGGAGATGGAGGAGGCACGTCGCCTCGGCCGCCTCTCCCTCGACCGCCTCGGCCACGCCCTCGGCCTCGTCATGCCACGCCCCTCCTCTCTCGTGGCTCGTGGCGGCCCGCCACGGGAGCAGGATGGGGAGTGGTGCGCTGCCTAGAGGCGACCCTCGCCGCCACCGTTGAAGAGCCGGGATTTCCTCCTTCCATGGCGGCAAGAAGAGCAGAAGATAAAGGTGAAGAGAGAAGTGGATGAGTGTGGCCATTGTGCCCCCTTCCGCCCCTTTTAAAGGGGCGGGTGGGGCTCAACCGCCTGGCCAGCCAATCGAAGCGAGGAGGCCAGAGGAGCGGGCCGACTCGCCCTCTCCGCCCGTGACGGCTCGGCCTCCCACTTTCGCCGCACCGACCCCCATGCATGAGGGCAGCGTGGCAGCGGGCGCGGAGCCGAGCGACGGGTGAAGCGACCCGCTCTGCGCCACGATCACGGGTGGATGCCTTAAAGGCTGCATCGCGCGCCCGCCTCCCACGACGCCGCAATCGACGCGTGCCGTTTGGGAAGCGGCGGATGCAGAAACGGATTCGACGCGCCATGGGCTTCGCGTGTGCCGCAGACGCCTTTGGGCTGGCCCAACAGCGTTCGGCACCGTGTATGGCCCAGGCCCGGGGGCTCCTGTCGGTGTACTAAGGTAGGGGTACCTCAGTACCCCAACTTGTGCACGGGCGGCCACAGCTTCCCGTAGCTGGATCCACCAAACGCTTGCCGGAGACCATCTCCGCTCCATACCAAGCCATTCAAGAACAAAGTATACAAAACAGAAGGTTAAGACCCCGGCAAGAGGAGCTTGCCGGGAAGGCCGTTCCAGGCTCAAGGCTATATCGCTCATGCAAGCCCCTGGCGAGAGGAGCTCGCCGGGGAAGCTAGAAGATCACATCACAGAAGGCACGCCTCGACGCCATGCGCGTCCCGGCGAGGGCCCGGGGAGCGACAAGTTACAAGCCCGACAAGCTCCCGGGCCCGGCAAGATCAAGACCCCGGCAAGGTACTTGCCGGGAGAGCTGTGACGCGTGCCGCACTCCAGCTCATCGCCCACGCGTCGCCTTGACCTTCTCCGAGACGCGTGGCGGGTGGTGTGCTTTGCATGAAGGGTGCGGTGGCACTCCACGGTGGTGGTTCCATCGCCGTGGCAAACGGAGACGCAAGGGCGGGAGCTTTTGGGCGGCGGCGACGGCATTTAATGCTCTTGTCCCCTCTCACAAAAGTAGGTAGAATCCATTTGTATGCCTTTGTTCCGACTGCTCCAACTACCACCTCTTTTACATTTTTACCCCTCTACCCTACGTTGACACCTGTCGGTGACCCCTTGCCCTATAAAAGGAGGCCCATGCACAATGTAGAGGGGGGTTCCGATCATTCGCTATTCCCACGGGAGGTTCGACTCTTTCGCAACTCTCACGCTCGGTGTGGCTACTCTCCGGGCTCCCGAGCGCAATACAACACAAAGCAGCGATAGGGTTTCTGCGACCATCGCGTCCGGCCGGGTAAAATCCTCTCGCCCAGCCAAGACGCCTCGATCGCTCTCTGTCGGCGCCCGCCTCGTGCCAACACACGAAGGGGCCGTCCCGGCGGCCCCCATAGGTGCCAGCGCCACCCATCGCGCGACATCTCAGATTTGATCCGAGTCGCTCTCGCCTATACGCACTAACCAACTACGCTGAACAGTTATGGGCACTCGACGTCGTGGTATCAGCCAAGCCTTCGTGGCGTCAAGAATCGAAGCGGCGCGCGCCATTGGAACGTAAGCTGCTCTTGTATTAAGGGGCTAGTTACGCTTCGGCGCGTTCGCAATGTGCGGTGTGCTAAGGGCGATGGGCCCGCACTGTCGCTTAGGTTTAGACCGGCGTCTCGACCTCTCTGTTGTGCCTAGGTGGGGATGCAACGTGTTGATCTTCATGCGCGGGCATGACCCCAAAAGTGTGTCCGCCAAATGGGATCAAGCGTGTTGGGTTATGTGGTGCACCCTGCAGGAAGTTAATCTATTCAATAGCTGTGATCTTGATAACAGGATCGACTTGGAGTTGTACCTTGACCTTATGACAACTAGAATCGGATACTTAATAAAACACACCCTTCCAAGTGCCAGATACAACCCGGTGATTGCTCTCTAACAGGGCGTCGAGGAGAGGATCGCCGGGTAGGATTATGCTATGCGATGCTACTTGGAGGACTTCAATCTACTCTCTTCTACATGCTGCAAGACGGAGGCTGCCAAAAGCATAGTCTTCGATAGGACTAGCTATCCCCCTCTTATTTTGGCATTCTGCAGTTCAGTCCACTGATATGGCCTCCTTACACATATACCCATGCATATGTAGTGTAGTTCCTTGCTTGCGAGTACTTTGGATGAGTACTCACGGTTGCTTTCTCCCCCCTTTTCCCCCTTTCCTTTCTTTCTAGTTGTCGCAACCAGATGCTGGAGTTTAGGAGCCAGACGCCACCGTCAACGACGACTCCTACTACGCTGGAGGTGCCTACTACTACATGCAGCCTGCTAACGACGACCAGGAGTAGTTAGGAGGATCCCAGGCAGGAGGCCTGCGCCTCTTTCGATCTGTATCCCAGTTTGTGCTAGCCGTCTTAAGGCAAACTTGTTTAACTTATGTCTGTACTCAGATATTGTTGCTTCCGCTGACTCATCTATGATCGAGCACTTGTATTCGAGCCCTCGAGGCCCCTGGCTTGTATTATGATGCTTGTATGACTTATTTATGTTTTAGAGTTGTGTTGTGATATCTTCCCGTGAGTCCCTGATCTTGATCGTACACATTTGCGTGCATGATTAGTCTACAATTGAATCGCGGGCGTCACAGTGAGGTTCGGGTGACGTGAGCCATGACGATCAAGGCCAGGCAGGCGCAAAGCGGGCGCAGTGTACCAGTTTCCTCTTTGGTGCAAAGGAGCAAGCCGCAGGCGTGGAGTCCCGAGGAAGCAGCCAAAGGTTTCAATTCCCGTGCAACAAGACCAAGACCACCAGGACGGCAGGATGGAGGTCATCGTCGAGCCCACCGCAGCATCATGACCAGAGGCTTTTGCAGGCGAAGACCACTTTAGTCAGGATAAGATGTAGTGTGATACGTCTCCAACGTATTTATAATTTTTGATTATTCGATGCTATTATATTACCCCTTTTGGATGTTTATGGGCTTTATTTTACACATTTATATTATTTTTGGGACTAACCTACTAATCGGAGGCCCAACCCATATTGTTGTTTTTTTTGCCTATTTCAGTATTTCGAAGAAAAGGAATATCAAACGGAGTCCAAACGGAATGAAACCTTCGGGAGCGTGATTTTTGGAACGAACATGATCCAGAGGACTTGGAGTGCAAGTCAAGAAGCAACCGAGGCTCCCATGAGATAGGAGGGCGCCGCCCATATGGCGCACCCCCTGTCTCGTGGGCCCCTCGGGCGTCCACCCACGTGCTTCTTCCTCCTATATAAGCCTACGTACCCCGAAAACATCCGGGGGGCAGACGAAACACAATTTCCACCACCGTAACCTTCTGTATCCGCCTGATCCCATCTTGGAGCCTTCGTCGGTGTTCTGCCGGAGGGGGAATCGACCACAGAGGGCTTCTACATCAACACCATAGCCCCTCCGATGAGTTGTGAGTAGTTTACCACAGACCTACGGGTCCATAGTTATTAGCTAGATGGCTTCTTCTCTCTTTTTGGATCTCAATACAATGTTCTCCCCCTCTCTTGTGGAGATCTATTCGATGTAAACTCTTTTTGCGGTGTGTTTGTCAAGATCCGATGATTGTGGGTTTATGATCAAGTTTATCTATGAATAATATTTGAATCTTCTCTGAATTCTTTTATGTATGATTGAGTTATCTTTGCAAGTCTCTTGAATTATCGGTTTGGTTTGGCCTACTAGATTGATCTTTCTTGCCATGGGAGAAGTGCTTAGCTTTGGGTTCAATCTTGCGTGTCCTTACCCGAAGAAAGAAAGGGTTGCAAGGCACGTATTGTATTGTTGCCATCGAGGATAACAAGATGGGGTTTATATCATATTGCTTGAGTTTATCCTCTACATCATGTCATCTTGCTTAATCGTTACTCGGTCTTATGAACTTAATACTCTAGATGCAGGCGTGAGTCGGTCGATATGTGGAGTAATAGTAGTAGATGCAGGCAGAGTCGGTCTACTTGTTGCGAACGTGATGCCTATATATATGATCATGCCTAGATAATCTCATAATTATTCGCTTTTCTATCAATTGCTCGACAGTAATTTGTTCACCCACCGTAATACTTATGCTATCTTGAGAGAAGCCTCTAGTGAAACTTATGGCCCCCGGGTCTATCTCTTATCATATTTGCTTCCAATCTACCTTTATTTGCATCTTTACTTTTTTGCATCTATATTATAAAATACCAAAAATATATTTATCTTATCTTACTATCTTTATTAGATCTCACTTTCGCAAGTGGCAGTGAAGGGATTGACAACCCCTTTATTGCATTGGTTGCGTTTGTTTGTGTAGGTGCGTGGGACTTTTGAGGAGCCTCCTCTTTGGATTGATACCTTGGTTCTCAAAAGCGAGGGAAATACTTACGCTACTATTGCTGCATCACCCTTTCCTCTTCAAGGAAAACCAACGCAAGCTCGAGACATAGCAAGAAGGATTTCGCACCGCTGTCGGGAGGTCTTCGCTCAAGTCAAGACATACCAAGTACCCATCACAAACCCATCTCCTCGCATTTACATTATTTGCCATTTGCCTCTCGTTTTCCTCTCCCCACTTCACCCTTGCCGTTTTATTCGCCTCTCTTTCCCAATCTCCTCCTCTCTTTTTACTTTGCCTTTTTCTCATTTGTTTGTGTGTGGATTACTTGTTGCCATGGCGCAAGATAATACCAAATTGTGTGATTTCTTGAATAACAATAATAATGATTTCCTTAGTACTCCGATTGCTCCTCTTAATGATGTTGAGTCTTGTGAAATCAATACTGCTTTGCTGAATCTTGTTATGAAAGATCATTTCGCCGGCCTTCCTAGTGAAGATGCCGTTACTCACCTAAACAACTTTGTTGATTTGTGTGATATGCAAAAGAAGAAAGATACGGATAACGATATTGTTAAATTGAAGTTATTTCCATTTTCACTTAGAGATCGTGCTAAAGTTTGGTTTTCGTCTTTGCCTAAAAATAGTATTGATTCTTGGAACAAGTGCAAAGATGCTTTTATGTCTAAGTATTTTCCTCCCGCTAAGATTATCACTCTTAGGAACGATATTATGAATTTTAAACAACTTGATCATGAGCATGTTGCCCAATCTTGGGAAAGAATGAAATTGATGCTTCACAATTGCCCTACTCATGGTTTGAATTTATGGATGATCGTACAAATTTTTTTTGCCGGTTTGAACTTTGCTTCTAGAAATCTCTTAGATTCGGCCGCGGGAGGCACGTTTATGGAAATCACGTTAGGAGATGCTAGAAAACTTCTTGATAATATTATGGCTAATTATTCTCAATGGCACACCGAAAGATCTTCTAGTAAAAAAGTGCATGCTATAGAAGAAATCAATGTTTTGAGTGGAAAGATGGATGAACTTATGAAATTGTTTGCTACTGAAAATACTCCTCTTGATCCTAGTGATATGCCTTTGTCTTCTTTGATTGAGAATAATAATGAATCTATGGATGTGAATTTTGTTGGTAGGAATAGTTTTGGAAACAATGCTTATAGAGGAAACTTTAATGCTAGACCGTTCCCTAGTAATTCCTCTAATAGTTATGGAAATTACTACAATAATTCTTATGGTAATTTTAATAAGATGCCCTCTGATTTTGAGAATAGTGTGAAAGAATTTATGATTTCTCAAAAGAATTTTAATGCTTTGCTTGAAGAAAAATTGCTCAAAGTTGATGATTTGGCTAGGAACGTTGATAGACTTTCGCTTGATGTTGATTCTATTAAACTTAGATCTTCTCCTCCTAAGCATGATATCAATGAGTCTCTCAAAGCAATGAGAATTTCCATTGATGAGTGCAAGGAAAGAACTGCTAGATTGCGTGCTAAGAAAGATTGCTTTATAAAGGCGTGTTCCTCTAGTTTCCATGAAAATAATGATGAGGATCTTAAAGCTATTGATGCGTCTCCTATTAGATCTATGTTTTGCAATATGAATCTTGATAATTATGGGATTGATGATGAGTCAACTTTACCTAGAAGGCGTCCCAAGAATTCGGAGTTTTTAGATCTTGATGCTAAATTTGGTAAAAGTGGGATTGGAGAGGTCACAACTTTAAATAGCATTGAACCCACTATCTCGGATTTCAAGGAGTTTGATTATGATAATTGTTCTTTAGAAGGTTGTATTTCCTTGTTGCAATCCGTTGTTAATTCTCCTCATGCTTATAGTCAAAATAAAGCTTTTACCGAACATATTGTTGATGCCTTGATGCAATCTTATGATGAAAAACTTAATTTGGAAGTTTCTATACCTAGAAAACTTAATGATGAGTGGTAACCTACTATAAAGATTAGAATTAAAGATCATGAGTGTTTTGCTTTTTGTGATTTGGGTGCTAGTGTTTCCACGATTCCAAAAACTTTATGTGATATTCTAGGTTTCCATGATCTTGATGATTGCTCTTTAAATTTGCACCTTGCGGACTCCACCGTTAAAAAGCCAATGGGAAGGATCAATGATGTTCTCATTGTTGCAAATAGGAATTTGGTGCCCGTGGATTTTATCATTCTTGATATAGATTGCAATCTTTCTTGCCCTATTATTCTTGGTAGACCTTTCCTTAGAACGATCGGCGCGATTATTGATATGAAGGAAGGGAATATTAGATTCCAATTTCCATTAAAGAAAGGCATGGAGAACTTTCCAAAAAATAAAATCAAATTACCTTATGAATCTATCATACGGGCTACTTATGAATTTAGTGCCAAAGATGGCACTCGTTAGATCTATCTTCGCATTCATGCCTAGCTAGGGGCGTTAAATGATAGCGCTAGTTGGGAGGCAACCCAATTTTCTTTGTGTTTTTGTTTTTGTTCCTGCTTAGTAATGAATCTTGCATATACCTTCTGTTTAGATGTGTTTTTACCTTTTAGTTAGTGTTTGTGCCAAGTAGAACCTATAGGATAACCTATGATGATAGTTGATTTGATTCTGCTAAAAAACAGAAACTTTGCGCACACGAATTTAGTTTTGTTAAATCACAGAAACGTGATTTTGCATTGATTCTTTTTTTCTGCTGATCAACAAACAAATTTTCCAGGACTTCCTAGTTTGGTAGGATTTTTAGAGTTCCAGAAGTTTGCGTTAGTTACAGATTGCTACAGACTGTTCTGTTTTTGACAGATTCTGTTTTTCATGTGTTGTTTGCTTATTTTGATGCATCTATGGCTAGTAAAATAGTTTATAAACCATAGAGAAGTTGGAATACAGTAGGTTTAACACCAAAATAAATAAAGAATGAGTTCATTACAGTAACTTATGTGGTAGTTTTGTTTTCTTTCACTAACGGAGCTTATAAGATTTTCTGTTGAGTTTTGTGTTGTGAAGTTTTCAAGTTTTGGGTAAAGCTTTTATGAACTATGGAATAAGGAGTGGAAAGATCCTAAGCTTGGGGATGCCCAAGGCACCCCAAGATATTGAAGAATAGCAAAAAGCCTAAGCTTGGGGATGCCCTGGGAAGGCATCCCCTGTTTCGTCTTCGTTCATTGGTAACTTTACTTGGAGCTATATTTTTATTCGCCACATGATATGTGTTTTGCTTGGAGCGTCGTGTATTATATTAGTCTTTGCTTTTTAAGTTTACCACAATCATCCTTGCTGTACACACCTTTTGGGAGAAGCCTATTTGATTAGAATTTGCTAGAATACTCTATGTGCTTCACTTATATCTTTTGAGCTTGATAGTTTTTGCTCTAGTGCTTCACTTATATCTTTTAGAGCACGGTGGTGACTTAATTTTGAAGAAATTGCTAGTATCTCATGCTTCACTTATATTATTTTGAGAGTCTTTTAGAACATCATGGTATTTGCTTTGGTTATAAAATTGGTCCTAGAATGGTAGGCATCCAAGTTGGGTATAATAAAAACTATCATAGGAAGTGAATTGGATGCTATGATCAATTTGATACTTGATAATTGTTTTGAGATATGGAGGTACTGATATTAAAGTCATGCTATTTGGGTGATTATGAATTTAAGGAATGCTTGTGTTGAAGTTAGCAAGTCCCGTAGCATGCACGTATGGTTAAAGTTGTGTAACAAATTTGAAACATGAAGTGTACCTGGCTTGTGCATCCCTATGAGTGGCGGTCGGGGACGAGCGATGGTCTTTTCCTACCAATCTATCCCCCTAGGAGCATGCGCGTAGTACTTGATTTTTGATGACTTCTAATTTTTTGCAATAAGTATATGAGTTCTTTTGACTAATGTTGAGTCCATGGATTATACCCATTTTTACCTTTCCGCCATTGCTAGCCTCTTCGGTACCGTGCATTGCCCTTTCTCACCTTGAGAGTTGGTGCAAACTTCGCCAGTTCATCCAAACCCCGTGATACGATACGCTCTATCACACATAAACCTCCTTATATCTTCCTCAAAACAGCCACCATACCTACCTATTATGGCATTTCCATAGCCATTCCGAGATATATTGCCATGCAACTTTCCACCGTTCCGTTCATCATCATCATGACATACTTTACTCTTGTCATATTGCCATTGCATGATCATGTAGTTGACATCGTATTTGTGGCAAAGCCACCATGCATTATTTTTCATACATGTCACTCTTGATTCATTGCACCATCCCGGTACTCCGCCGGAGGCATTGATATAGAGTCATATCTTGTTCTAGTTTTGAGTTATAATTCATATGTTGTAATCAATAGAAGTGTGATGATCATCATTATTAGAGCATTGCCCAAAAAGAAAAGAAAAAAGAAAAAAAGAAAGGCCAAAAAAAGGCCCAAAAAAAAGAAAAAAGAAGAAAATAAATAAAAAGGGCAATGTTACTATCTCTTTTTCCACACTTGTGCTTCAAAGTAGCACCTTGTTCTTCATGTAGTGAGTCTCATATTTTGTGCTTCAAAGTAGCACCTTGTTTTTCATATAGTGAGTCTCATAAGTTGTCTTTTTCATACTAGTGGGAATTTTTCATTATAGAACTTGGCTTGTATATTCCTACGATGGGCTTCCTCAAATGCCCCAGGTCTTCGTGAGCAAGCAAGTTGGATGCACACCCACTAGTTTTCTTTTGTTGAGCATTCATTTATAGCTCTAGTGCATCCGTTGCATGGCAATCCCTACTCCTCATGTTGACATCAATTGATGGGCATCTCCATAGCCCGTTTATTATCCTCGTCAATGTGAGACTTTCTCCTTTTTTTCTTCTCCACACAATCCCCATCATCATATTCTATTCCACCCATAGTGCTATATCCATGGCTCACGCTCATGTATTGCGTGAAGGTTGAAAAAGTTTGAGATTATTTAAGTATGAAACAATTGCTTGGCTTGTCATCGGGGGTATAGAAGTTGGGAACATCTTTGTGTGACGAAAATGAAGCATAGCCTAACTATATGATTTTGTAGGGATGAACTTTCTTTTGCCATGCTATTTTGAGAAGACATGATTACTTTGATTAGTATGCTTGAAGTGTTACCATTTCTTTTATAAATATGAACTTTTATTTTGAATCATTTGGATCTGAACATTCATGCCACAATAAAGAAAATTACATTGAGAATTATGCTAGGTAGCATTCCACATCAAAAATTCTCTTTTTATCATTTACCTACTCGAGGACGAGCAGGAATTAAGCTTGGGGATGCTTGATACGTCTCCAACGTATCTATAATTTTTGATTGTTCCATGCTATTATATTACCCCTTTTGGATGTTTATGGGCTTTATTTTACACATTTATATCATTTTTGGGACTAACCTACTAACCGGAGGCCCATTCCATATTGCTGTTTTTTTGCCTATTTCAGTATTTGAAGAAAAGGAATGTCAAACGGAGTCCAAATGGAATGAAACCTTCGGGAGCGTGATTTTTGGAACGAACGTGATATAGAGGACTTGGAGTGCAAGTCAAGAAGCAACCGAGGCCCCCACGAGATAGGAGGGCGCCCCCCCTATAGGGCGCGCCCCCTGTCTCGTCGGCCCCTCGGGCGTCCACCGACGTACTTCTTCCTCCTATATAAGCCTACGTACCCCGAAATCATCCGAGGGGCAGACGAAACACAATTTCCACCACCATAACCTTCTGTATCTGCGAGATCCCATCTTGGAGCCTTCGCCGGTGTTCTGCCGGAGGGGGAATCGACCACAGAGGGCTTCTACATCAACACCATAGCCCCTCCGATGAGTTGTTAATAGTTTACTACAGACCTATGGGTCCATAGTTATTAGCTAGATGTCTTCTTCTCTCTTTTTGGATCTCAATACAATGTTCTCCCCCTCTCTTGTGGAGATCTATTCAATGTAAACTCTTTTTGCGGTGTGTTTGTCGAGATCCGATGAATTGTGGGTTTATGATCAAGTTTATCTATGAATAATATTTGAATCTTCTTTGAATTATTTTATGTATGATTGAGTTATCTTTGCAAGTCTCTTCGAATTATCAGTTTGGTTTGGCCTACTAGATTGATCTTTCTTGCCATGGGAGAAGTGCTTAGCTTTGGGTTCAATCTTGTGGTGTCCTTACCCAGTGACAGAAAGGGTTGCAAGGCATGTATTGTATTGTTGCCATCGAGGATAACAAGATGGGGTTCATATCATATTGCTTGAGTTTATCCCTCTACATCATGTGATCTTGCTTAATGCGTTACTCTGTTCTTATGAACTTAATACTCTAGATGTAGGCAAGAGTCGGTCGATGTGTGGAGTAATAGTAGTAGATGCAGGCAGGAGTCGGTCTACTTGTTGCGGACGTGATGCCTATTTACATGATCATGCCTAGATAATCTCATAATTATTCGCTTTTCTATCAATGGCTCGACAGTAATTTGTTCACCCACCGTAATACTTATGCTATCTTGAGAGAAGCCTCTAGTGAAACCTATGGCCCCCGGGTCTATCTCTTATCATATTTGCTTCCAATCTACCTTTATTTGCATCTTTAATTTTTGCATCTATATTATAAAATACCAAAAATATATTTATCTTATCTTACTATCTTTATTAGATCTCACTTTCGCAAGTGGCCGTGAAGGGATTGACAACCCCTTTATTGCGTTGGTTGTGAGTTCTTTGTTTGTTTGTGTAGGTGCGTGGGACTTTTGAGGATCCTCCTACTGGATTGATACCTTGGTTCTCAAAAACTGAGGGAAATACTTACGCTACTATTGCTGCATCACCCTTTCCTCTTCAAGGAAAACCAACGCAATCTCAAGACGTAGCAGTTATCTCCCTTCAAATTTGGTCGTTGTGCGATCCCTTCCCGCCTTCATTTGGGAAGAAGACCAAGGCCACTATAAATAGGACCTAGCCACCATGAGCAAGGGCGACGATGGATCAAGTCGACCACATCCACTCCACCCTCACCAGCTCACTTGAGCTCAAGAACACACCTCCTAAGGTTGTTCTGCACTGTATTAGTTCATCCTCAGCCCCTCGAGGCAAATCCACCACAAAGCAGGAGTTGGCCCGAACCTGGGTAAACTGTTGTGTCCCCTTTCCTTTGAGCTCGACGCGCTAGGTCGTAAGATTGGTGAGTAGGCAGACTGGGGAGAGTGAGATCTTCGCACGCACCCTAGTGTTCGAACTTCTCAAGGGTTTGCGGAACCCGAAATCCGACACCTCACACTCCCCTCCGCATGGGCACCCACATGCCTCATCTTCCCTGGGTGAGTGTCGTTCCCTTCCTAGGCCTCGCCATCGTCCATCGCTTGGGTGTTGTCCGCACGGCGTGGTCAAGGTGGTCAACAAACGACAGCCATCAGAAGAGTAGTGTATGCGGTGAGGCTGATAGATGGACCCACCGACTACATCTTCACACGCAAGGAAGTGCCTCCATATTACGCGCGAAAAAATGAATCCTCCCCCTGACAGCTCGGACCCACCATCAATAACTTCGCATGCAAGGAAATGCCTCCTTATCTTCCCTGATAGCCGGGGTGCACCTAGTTGAAGCATATGTAGCGTTGTCATTCTGGCCGCGAACGTCTACATACATACTGGTAGATCTGTCTCTCTACAGCGATAAACCGTGGCCGAGCAAGCAGCTGCACGTGTAGTGTAGAGCCCCCGATGTAGCAGTTCAGGCAGTCCCTTCTAAACCGTGTACATGTACGTACAACCACATTCCAAAAAAATACGGCCACGTACGTACATACGGGAAGGGTCTTGAACGCCTACTCGCACATACGTAGGACCAGGGCTCATGTACATGGAGGGGCAACGGACGGCATCAACGGTGTCCTGTTCATCGGGAGGCAACAGACTATATCAGAATGCGTCCTATTCAACGGGAGCCAACCGGCTTGGACGGAACAGCCGAAACGGGGTCTGGCATACCGCAGTACAAAGGAAACGGCCTTCTGTTCGACCGGCTACAGTCGAAACAGGGATCCTGTTCATAGGGAGGGGTGTGGTGTACCGCAAAACGGAGGAAACAGACTTGTGTTGGAGCTCTACGGTCGAAACGGGGGTCCTGTTCATCGGAGGGGTGTGGCGTACTGCAAAACAGGACTCCACGGGCTACTGTTCACCCACCGTCGACTTCCTTCAGCCTCCACCTGCACTGTTCGTCCACCGCATTTTCCTCCTGCCTCCACCCGCTACTATTCATCCACGGGCTACTGTTCATCCAGCCCTCCACCGGCTACTGTTCAACCAGCCCTCCGTGGGGTCCTGTTCTTCCACTCCCAACCAGCTCGGCTATGGTGGCCTCCTCTCGGGGTCCTTTTCATCCAGCGGCAAGGGCCTACTACTACTACTACCACGGGGTCCTGTTCATCCAACCCCCACCGGGAACTGTTCATCCAAACCCAACCACGTACGTCACGACTCATTCAACCAACCCCCACATTCACTATTAATCAAGAGGCGACACGTTCGATCGGCTTCAGTTGGCAGCAGTAGCGAAGGAATCCCTCTATCGGGTTCAGTTAACAGCCAGGGATCGATCGATCACTCGGGTTCACTAACGTAGCTAGTGCAATCGCTCGGGATCAGTTAGAGCCCAATGCCTCGCACACACGCATGTACACATATGAGAGAAAACGTGCAAACGTCCGTGCATCGCTCGGCCCCCACCACCCACTCTAATCGGGAACTCCCCGAAATTTTTTGCGCCCTTGCTTCTACCATGATTTTTTCCGTCATGGATGGCCCAAAGAATGTCATGCAGGTTCATCTCCGGCCTGCCCAGGACGAAAAGCCGATTTTCCATCATGATTTTTTGTCATAGAAGTAGGAGCCCACCACATCTATGATGATGCCTGGTTTTGTCACAATTTTCGTCATAGAAGTGTCATAAGCATGACAGAAAAAATTCATTCGGCGCAAAATGTCACAGATGTGTCTTTGTTTTGTAGTGTCCCACGGAAAGAAAATTCGATCTAGTCGGCCTAACTAAACCAAAGATTCGAAGAAGAAATATGAGGCTATAAATAATCATGCATATAATAGATCAAAAGAAGACTCAAATAATATTCATGGATATAGATCCGATCGTAAACTCAAAGCTCATCGGATCCGAACAAACACACCGCAAAAAGAGTTACATCAAGTAGATCTCCAAGAGACCATTATATTTAGAATCAAAAGAGAGAGATGAAGCCATCTAGCTTCTGACTACGGACCCGTAGGTCTATGACAAACTACTCACGCATCATCAGAGAGGCACCAATGAGGATGATGAACCCCTCCATGATGGTGTCTAGATTAGATCTCGTGGTTCTGGAACTTGCGGCGGCTGGAACTGTGTTTCATCGACCCCCTAGGTTTTCTGGAATATTTGGGTATTTATAGGTTGAAGAGGCGGTGCGGGAGGCCACCAAAGTGGGCACAACCCACCTGAGCACGCTTGGGCCCCCAGGCGTGCCCTGGTTGGTTGTGCTCCCCTCGGAGCCCCCCTCTGGTACTTCTTTGGCCCATCTGGTATCTTCTGGTCCAGAAAAATTCTCCAAAAAGTTTTGCTGCATTTGGACTCCTTTTGGTATTCATTTTCTACGTTGTAAAAAACAAGCAAAAACAACAACTGGCACTGGGCACTTTGTCAATAGGTTAGTCCCAAAAAATGATATAAAGTTGCTATAAAATGATTGTAAAACATCCAAGAATGATAATATAACAGCACGGAACAATCAAAAATTATAGATACGTTGGAGACATATCAGCATCCCCAAACTTAATTCCTGCTCGTCCTCGAGTAGGTAAATGATAAAAACAAAATTTTCTATGTGGAATGCTGCCTAACATGTTCCTCACATATTGTTTTCTTTTGTAGCATGTACGTTTGGACTTTTATATGGTTCAAAGAAATAGTATAGTTTTGACATGAAGATTTCAAAACACAAGCATATCAACAAGTAACCATGTCTTTCAAAATATCAACACTAAATAAAGTTATCCCTAGTCCATCATGCTCAATCATTGATCCATTCATGAAACACACTCGCATATTAGCTACATCCAATTATGAAGTATGATCATAGTGCTCCCTAGTTGGTGCTTTTTAAGAGAAGATGGAGACTCAAGTAAAAATAAAAATTGCATAAAGTAAATAGAAAGACCCTTCGCAGAGGGAAGTAGGGAGGATTAAGAGGTCTTTCTCTCTTCAACTAACATGTCTTTCCCCTCTAAAAGACATGTGGCTTCTCTCCTCCTTGTTTACCAAGCATCTGGGAGGATTAAGAGGTCTTTCTCTCCCATACGGTCTCTTTGGCCCATAAGATAATCTTTGATGTGATCTCTCTCCCCCCCTTTGACATCAATTTCCAAGAAGGGTTCTTGTAGAGTACAAGTCAAATAGGTTCGGTCCTTGAGTCACATGGCAAAGCAGTGTGAAAAATGTGATGCTGGTAGAGGATAAGAATCATCGAGTGGAGCTGGATAAGAAAAGCAGGATGCAAATGGCAAAATGTTTCCACTATGGTGAAATCGGTAACACCGAGCCTTTTTCATCGATGACACCGAATTGTTTTGGTTTGTCCAAAAAGAAAAGATCGGTGAGGCCGAGTTCATCACAGAGAATGGATTTTGTCATCTCAGCTCACTAGGCAAATTGGTTCTCACAAAGATTTGCAGGGGATTAACTAAAGAACTTGCAATGAATTAAATGCAGAAAGCAACAGAGAAGAAATGAAATCTAGATGAAGTTTTTTTTGAAAGGGGAAAAATCATGCAAGAAACAAATGCAAGAACACAGAAAAAACTCAAGAGAACTTCATCTAGAATTGGTCGGTGACAAAGTCACCTATGTTAGAGTATATTGACTTAGGATTCAAGTGAAGACACTTGATCATAGGTCATACTCATCGTTTAAGCTCAAAATGGGGTTGAGATTTTTCATTTAAGCATTTTGATGTATTCACATCTTGTTGAGTTTCTTTGACCCATGTCTTGGGATAAAACTTCTCTAAGATGGAATGACATACCTTGGTGGTGATGATCTTGATCATGTAGTTGAACTTGTGTAGGGTGCTCAAGGTTGATGTAGTTCATCAAGAGTTGGGAGCATCGCTTGTAGTTGGGGTTCATCTTCCTACATGGGTTAGTTTTGCAAGGAAGATCACTTGTGTATCCAAAATGACAATCATGAAATTTGATATGTAGAAGTTGTCAAAGGATATATTGAAAGGATTCATGCTTCCTTGACTTCAACCACCATATTGTAGAGACTTGGAGATGTAGAGATTGCTTAGAATGTGATTGAGTTGCAATCTCATAGAATTGATCTTATCCAAGTACCTACATGGGTTACATAGCATTCAAGGGTACAAGTACATCCAAGACATATGATCATCATCATAAGAGAAATATCAAGGATTAGTCATAGAAAGGCTCCTGCCTTGCATGCATCCACATGGAGTTTCTACTACAAGTTTGAGGCATCAATGATGTTCAATTCACCTCTCAAACGGCAAAAAACTTTCTCATCAAGTGGTTTGGTGAATATATCTGCCAATTGCTTATTGGTACGAACATGCTTAAGTTTGATATCTCCCTTAGCAACATGATCTCGAATGAAATGATGATGAACTTCAATATGCTTAGTTCAAGAATGTTGCATGGGATTATGAGCAATCTTAATAGCACTCTCATTGTCACAAAGCAATGGAACATGTTTCACATATATCCCATAATCTTTAAGAGTTTGGGTCATCCACAGTAATTGAGCGATACATGAACTGGCGGCAATATATTCGGCGGTGGATAAGGATACCGAGTTTTGTTACTTGGAGGACCAATATACAAGAGATCTACCAAGAAATTGACAAGTACCCGAAGTGGACATTCTATCAACCTTGTCACAGGCATAGTCCGAGCCGGAGTAGCCAACAAGATCAAAAGAAGACCTCTTAGGATACCAAATGCCAAAGTTTGCTGTGTGAATTAAGTATCTCACTATCCTTTTCACAGCCTTAAGATGACATTCTTTGGGGTCCGCTTGATATCGTGCACACATGCACACACTTAGCATAATATCGGGACGAGAGGCACATAGATATAACAATGAACCAATCATAGAGCGGTAAACCTTTTGGTCAGCCATTTCGCCATCCTTTGTCAAGTCAAGGTGTCAACTAGTAGGCATGGGGGTACTCATACCTTTGAATTCTTGCACGTTGAACTTCTTGAATAATTCCTTGGTGTAATTTGTTTGAGAGATAAAGGTACCCTCCATAGTTTGCTTTATTTGCAAACCAAGAAAGAACTTGAGTTCACTCATCATAGACATCTCAAACTTCTCCGACATTAGCTTTCCAACTTTTCACTAAAATGAGGGTTAGTTGAACCAAATATGATATCATCAACATAAATTTGGCACACAAATAATTCACCATGAACCCTTTTAGTAAAAAGTGTAGAATCAATTTTTACCAATTTCAAAGCCGTTTTCAATAAGGAACTTAGTCAAGCATTTATACCACGCTCTAGGAGCTTCTTTAAGACCATAAAGAGCTTTGTGAAGTTTGTAAACATGATCGGGTTTCTTGGGATTAACAAAACCGGGAGGTTGTTTAACATAAACTTCCTCCTCAATTTCACCATTAAGAAAAGCACTTTGATATGAAGTGATCTCATGATGATTGGCATAAGCAAGTAAGATGTGAATGGATTCAAGTCTAGCAACGGGGGTATATGTCTCACCATAGTCCATACCTTCGACTTGAGTGTAGCCTTGAGCAACGAGACGAGCCGTGTTGCGTACAACTTGTCCATCTTCATCTTGCTAGTTCCAAAACACCCATTTGGTTCTAATGACATTATGCTTCTCATCGGGTTTTTCAACCAACATCCACACTTGGTTCCTCTCAAAATTGTGTAGCTCCTCATGCATGGCATTCACCCAATCCGGACAAGGGCATCTTCAACCTTCATAGGTTCAATGCTAGAAATGGATGAGTAATGTTCACAAAAGTTATCCAAACGAGTTTTAGAATGACTCCCGGTTTGAATATCATCAAAGATTTGTTCGACGGGATGATCTCTTGAGAGCTTTTGTTTGGGTCGGGGTGGAACATCATCTTCATTTTCTTGCTCTTCCTCTTGTCTTTCTTCATAGTTGTTGGCGTTGTTGTTCTCCCATGGAGGTGGAGAAGGAGGTCGTCGAGGTTCATCTTGTTGTACATCCTCGTTTTCATCATCTTGATGTGTCCCACTCGCAGATGCCTCGAAGTCAACTTGTGGTTCACCTTGGCATGAGGTTGAGGCTTCCCCCTGGACGGACGAGGTACTCTCCTTCACCTTTGTTGGGCGAATCTTGCCAATAGACAAGTCTTATATGGCTTCAGAAGGATCTTTGTCACATACATCAATTGTCAATTGCTCTTTGCGAGCCGTTAGATTCATCAAACTTCACATCTACTGTCTCTTCAACCTTTTGAGTGAAATTGTTGTAGACACGGTATGTGTGAGAGTTTGAGCCGTAACCGAGTAGAAAACCTTGATGAGATTTAGGAGCAAATTTTGAATGACGGTGCTTATCAAGAATGTAGCACTTTGAGCCAAATACTCGAAACTATCCAACTTGGGGTTTGTTACCGGTGAGAAACTCGTATGTCATCTTGCCGAGTATCTTTTGAAGATATAGACGATTCGTTGCATGGCAAGTTGTCTCAACCGATTCCACCCAAAAGTGTTTTGGTGTCTTGTACTCATCAAGCATCATTCTCTCCATTTCAATGAGCGTCCGGTTCTTCCTCTCAACAACTCCATTTTGTTGAGGCATGTACATAGCCGAGAACTCATGTAAAATCCCTTCTTCGTCAAGAAAGGTGACCACATTGCCATTCTTGAACTCCGTTCCGTTGTCTCCGCGAACCTTCTTGATCTTCACTTCAAATTGGTTTTGGGCCTTCCTAGCGAAGTTTTTGAAGATCTTTTGGACCTGTGATTTATCATCAAGAAAGAACATGCACTTAAATCTTGAAAAATCATCAACAATGACCAATCGAAATGAGTTACCACTGAGACTCTTGTAGGCATTGGGACGGAAAATATCCATGTGAAGTAGCTCAAGTGGTCTTCTCGTGGTCATGATGTTCTTCACGGGGTGACTCCCTCCAACTTGTTTTCATGCTTGGGAAGCACTACAAAGTCTATCCTTGTCAAAAACATCTTTAAGACGAAGGATATGATCACCTTTAATAGGATTGTCAAGATTTCGCATACCCACATGACATAACCGTCTATGCCACAACCAGCCTTTAGAGGATTTAGCAATTAAGCAAGTTCTAGGTTGAGCCTTTTTAGAGAAATCTACAATGTATAGATCACCTCTACGTATGCCGGTAAGGACCATATTATGATTATCTCTTCAAAACACTTGGCAATCTACTTCAGTAAATAGGACATTGAAACCAAAATCGGCTAGTCCAGATACAGAAAGTAAATTGTAACCAAGAGATTTGACGAGCATAACATTTTGTATGGAGCTGCCATATGAGATGGCCACCTTACCAAGGCCAACCAACTTACCCTTTGAGTTGTCACCAAAAGTGACATACTTTCGAGGGTCGTTGTTTTCAGCAAGCTTGTCGGTTTTCTGGGAACGGGGGTCCCCAGACTTGCCTGCCTGCGGCCTGCGGTGTGGGTCAGCAGTGGCCCAGTATGGCCCGTATTCATCAACCCAAGTTCAAGACCCTCACGAGGGGCCAAGCCTCGCAGGGCGGACGACACAAGGCTTCCTCAGGGGCGGCCTCACCAGGCAGGCTCGCGAGGAGGCAGAGAGATCAAGGCAAGGAGTACCTCGCGAGGTGCTCGTGACGCAAGCCATGACGATCAAGACCAGGCGGGCGCCAGCCAGCGCAGTGTCCTTGTTTCCTCTTTGGTGCAAAGGGGGCAAGCGCAGGCGCGGAGTATCGAGGCATCAGGCAAATGTTTCCATATCAGTGCAACGAGACCAAGACTAGCAGAGCGGAAGGATGGAGGTCACCATGGAGCCCAAGACGGCGTCATCACCAGTGCCTTTGGCAGTCGATGACCACCTTTAGTCAGGATAGCTTGTACTAGTTGTTCCCCTTCAAAATGGTCCTTGTTGGCTCCCTTCCGGCTCAATATTTGGGAGGAGGACCAGGGTGTAACGCCCCGGATTCGATGCGCCAGGTGTCTGCCAGTTATTCGCCATCATTGCCATGTCATTTGCTTGCATGTTGCATTTTGTCATGTCATCATGTGCATCTTATGTTGCATACGTGTTCGTCTCATGCATCCGAGCCTTTTCCCCGTTGTCCGTTTTGCAATCCGGCGCTTCTACGTCATCTGGCGTTCCCCTTTTTGCCTCTTCTCTTGTGCGGGTATTAAACTTTCTCGAAATGGCCCGAGGTTTGCCAAGCGGTCTTGGTATAGCACCGGTAGACCGCCTGTCAAGTTTCGTGCCGTTTGGGGGTCGTTTGATACTCCAACGGTTAACCGGGTAACCGTAAGGCCTCTTTTGTGTGCAGCCCAACACCCCTTTCAAAGTGGCCCAAAACCCAGCAAACTCCCCTCCATGCTCTCGGTCGTTCGATCACGATCGCGTGGCCGAAAAACCGCTCCTCATTTGGACTCTCCTAGCTCCCTCTACCTATAAATTAGCCCCCTCCCCCAAAATCTTGGGCAAACCCTAGATCAACCTCCCTCTCGCCCGCCGGACATGTCCACCCCGCCGCCGGACGTGTCCACCGCCAGGCACAGCGTCGCCCGGCCAATGAGAGGCCGCCACGTCACCCCACGGTCGCTCCGGCCAGCCGGAGGCGCCACCTCAGCCAGATCGACCCTCTCTCTCCTCCGCCGCCGGAGGCCGTGAGGCCAGATCCGGCCATGGACCCGAGCCGCCGCCGCCGCCGCCCGTGCGGGCCGCGTCTCGCCGCCCTTCGCCGCCGCCTCGGCGTCATGCCACCGCCGTCCGGCGCGCCGTTAGCGCCCGCCCGCCGCCGCTGCTCCCTCGCCGCCGGCGTCGGCCTCGCCGTCTCCGGCCGGCGCCGCGCGCCGAACCCGGCTCCGGCGCGGCCTCCACCGGCCGCCGTCTCCGCCCGTCGCGGGCTGCTCCTCGGCGGCGCCTGCGCCCGCCGCCCGCCAGCAACTCCGCCCGGACCGGCGCTTCGCCCCGGTCCCGCGCCGTCGTCCCCGGCCTCTCCGGCCTCCTCCTCGACCTCCCCGGCCACCTTCCTCCCCAACCCCGGCAGATCTCCGGCGAACCTCGGGTTCCGCGCCAGATCCAGTTTTCCTGAGGTTGACCCCCGAAATCGCGCAGGTCCCCGTATTATTTTGCATAATCATGCCATGTTCATTGCGTTGTATCTCTGCATCCGTAGCTCCATTTCGTGCGTGTATTATGTCATATTGTTCGCCTCGACAAGTACTTCATTTCGTTCCATTGCATCATCTTCATAAGAGTTCATCTTGGTGCCCAAAATGCTGTTGGAAGAGTGCTTGTTGATGTTAATCTGCTGAAACTGTTATAACATGCTCATTTGTCATTTTTGCCATGATTGATGTGTGCATCCTATGAGGTTGATGTCTTCATGTGTTTTGATCTATGCCATGCCATCTTTCCAGGGGTGTATTCCATGTATTTTTGTGATCAATGTGGTGACTAGCACAAGCATGCAAACTAGGCATCGTGATATTGCTGATTTTAGTCCCTGTTCTGCTGTTATTTTGATGCCATGTAAACTTGATGCTACAGAGAGATCCATGCATATTTAGAGATACTTCAGTAAGGGTGTTTTGAACATGTGGTTATTGTCTATCCATTCATGCCCTTGTTTGCAATTATGGAGTAGCCTAGCATGGCATTTGAGTGCTCTACTTTTGCTTCAAAATGTTTCCTGGCAGATTGTTTACTTGTTATTCAATATGGCCAAGCTTGCTATAGTTGATCCTTGCATGCTATGGACTTTTTCTTGACTTGGTTTGTTTCACAAACATGTCTTCTTGATGATGCTATGCTTATCTTGTCATGCAATGACTTGTGGTGAGTGAATCGAGCTTGTTAAGTAGTGTACTTGCTGTTGCTGTTTTGCTAGGCTGAATCTGTTATTTCGTGATGCTATATAAACATGTTGCTACTAATCATTCTATACATAATGTTGTAATCTTGTTGTATCATGTTGTAATCTTGCTCCAAAGTTTCTACATAATGTTGCTGTCAACCTGTTAACATTAAGTTCAATGTTTCCATGATTGTTTCCTAGTGATCCATGCATCCTATGAACTTGTTCTTGCCATGCTTAGCTTCACAAATATGCCTTCTTACTGTTGGCTGCCTTGCCATGACATGTGTTGCTCTGCGGTGAGTGGTACAAGCTCACCAACATGCCTACTTATTATTGTTCCTGCCATGTATGAATCTGTCATATTATTTGCCATGTTTACATGGGTGCCATCATATCTTCTGATCCTTTTTGGCTCATGGTCAGTAAGGGACTGTTGTTCTATGCATTGAGTAGAATCATGCCATGCCTTTGTATGCCATGATAGCTTCCTGTAACATGTTATTTGCTTGCTCTAAACATTGCAACCTGATGTTATTTCCTGATAAGTCTGAAACTATTATTATTTGCAGTCTTACCATGTGTTTTTGAGCATGTTCTAGTTGTTTCTGGAGATAGCTCAGTGTTCATGCCCATGCCTTTTGTTTTCATATTGTGGTACTGTAGCATGTTGTTTTGATGCTTGCAATATGCCTAGTTGCTGTTATGGACAGATTGTTGCTATGACTTGTATAGTGTGTGTGTGTTGAACCGTTCCTCCGTTTTGAGTGTGATCTACATGAAACTTGCTTGTTTTTTTTGCATGTAGCTTCATATTATCATGTTGCATCCTTGTTTTCGTGTGTTTGCTTGATGTTTGTATGCATTTTGCATCGATGCCATGTTTAACTTGTTTTGCTCATATCTTCTAGGCCGTAGCTCCGAATCTAATGAACTTTATATGTAACTTGACTAGAATTTCGTGTAGATCATCTTGGTGCATCTTAACTTGCTGTTTAACAACTTGAACATAAGGTTTATTCAGATCTGGACTAATTTCGAAATTTGCATATGAGGACTTACCGGAATTGTTATATATTGTTCCCGGCCTCATTTAAACTTGCCTTGATGTGTTGATCTCGTTTGCATCGTCTCTTGCCATGAGTAGCTTCATGTAGCTTTGTCATGCATCATGCTTGTTGTGCATCAAGTCTTGGTCATGTGTGGTGTGTTTACCATGTTGTGTGCTTCTTCTCGATAGCTCCTGTTTCGTTGCGATCGTGAGGATTCGTTCGTCTACGTGTGGTTCGTCTTCGTGGCTTCATCTCCTTCATGGACTCGTTCTTCTTTCTTGCGGGATTTCAGGCAAAATGAAAGCTACCCTGGATCTCACTACTATCATTGCTATGCTAGTTGCTTCGTTCTATCGCTATGCTGCGCTACCTATTACCTGTTTATCAAGCCATCCCATATTGCCATGAACCTCTAACCTTTGACACCTTTCCTATGCAAACCGTTGTTTGGCTATGTTACCGATTTTGCTCAGCCCCTCTTATAGCGTTGCTAGTTGAAGGTGAAGTTGAAGATTTCTCCATGGTGGACAGGGTTTATGTTGGGATATCACAATATCTCTTATATTATTAATGCATCTATATACTTGGTAAAGGGTGGAAGGCTCGGCCTTATGCCTGTGTTTTGTTCCACTCTTGCCGCCTAGTTTCCGTCATACCGTGTTATGTTCCCGGATTTTGCGTTCCTAACGCGGTCGGGTGATTTATGGGACCCCCCTGACAGTTCGCTTTGAATAAAACTTGTCCAGCAAGGCCCAACCTTGGTTTTACCATTTGCCTCACCACCACCTACCTTTTTCCCTTGGGAGTCGCTCTCTCGAGGGTCATCTTTATTTTAGCCCCCCCGGGCCAGTGCTTGTCTAAGTGCTGGTTCGAACCGAGTAGACTACGGAGCCCCCTCGGGGCAACTCGAGGTCTGGTTTTACTCGTAGGATGTCTCGTCCGGTGTTGCCCTGAGAACGAGATATGTGCAGCTCCTATCGGGATTGTCGGTGCATCGGGCGGCTTTGCTGGTCTTGTTTTACCATTGTCGAAATGTCTTGTAAACCGGGATTCCGAGACTGATCGGGTCTTCCTGGGAGAAGGTCTATTCCTTCGTTGATCGCGAGAGCTTGTCATGGGCTAAATTGGGACACCCCTGCAAGGTATAAACTTTCGAGAGCCGTGCCCGCGGTTATGTGGCAGATGGGAATTTGTTAATGTCCGGTTGTAGATAACTTGACACCAGATCCGTATTAAAACGCATCAACCGCGTGTGTAGCCGTGATGGTCTCTTCTCGGCGGAGTCTGGGAAGTGAACACAGTTTCTGTGTTATGTTTGACGTAAGTAGGTGTTCAGGATCACCTCTTGATCATTGCTAGGTCACGACCGTTCCTTTGTTTCTCTTCTCGCTCTCATTTGCGTATGTTAGCCACCATACTTGCTTAGTCGCTGCTGCAACCTCACCACTTTACCCCTTCCTTTCCCTTTAAGCTTTGCTAGTCTTGATACCCATGGTAATGGGATTGCTGAGTCCTCGTGGCTCTGATTACTACAACAGCGATTCTGTGTACAGGTTATCACGACGATCTGGCGAGAGCGATGCTTGCTTGTTTTGGAGTTCTTCTTACGCTTCTTCTTCGATCGGGGATAGGTTCGGTCGGCAGCTGGGCTAGCGAGGTGTATATTGTTTGAGTTTACATTTATGATTCATCCGTAGTCGGATGTTGTTCTTGTATGATGTATTGTTGTATTAGTGTGGCATGGTATGCCTTATGTATGTATCACCATCTATTATGTAATGTTGATGTAATGATATCCACCTTGCAAAAGCGTTTCAATATCTTGGGTCTATCCTTGGTGGGACCTTGAGTTCCTTTTGGATAGGGTCGCATATTGGGCGTGACAAGTTGGTATCAGAGCCTCGACCGACCTTAGGAGCCCTCCTTGATTGATCGTGTAGTTTGGCCGTTGTTGAGTCTAGAAGAAAACTATTTTCGGAGTCTAGTTATATCGGAGAGTTGGAATTGTTTTTACTCCTCTGCCCCTTCGTCGCTCTGGTGAGGAATCTTGACGTAGGTGTTTTGAAATACTCCTCTTCCCCTTCAAATTTTTCTTTAGGATCACGCAGTTGTTTTTCTGATCGTTGTTCCCCAGCTCTTTTCATCCGGTGCATTTCTCGTCAAGTTGACTCGAGCCTCTTCTTCTTTCCCAAGTTCAATCCTCAGATGTTTTCTTTTCCCACCCGCCCACCCTTCTTCCTCTCGAAACTGGAGTCCATAATTGAGTGTCCATCCTACTCGTGTGAAGTCTTTGCTTTCTTTCTTCAATGATTTCAACCGGTGTTTTCCTCTTCATGATATTCGTTGTTTTCCCCTTCCAGTTGTCTTTGTTTTACCGCCCTCCCACCCTTTTTTTCTTCCCGGAGTTTGAGTCTGTTTCGACCATCAATTTCATCTGTGCGGAGCCTCTTCAGTCCTTCGTCAATCATTTCTACCGGTGAATTCTCGTCTCGTTCGTCATTCTTCATCTCTTTTCCGGTGGACTCAATTCAAGTTTTTCGGGTTGATCACATTCTTTTCCCTTGGATCAAATGTTTTCCCCTTGCTCGTTCGCCTCTCGCCAGTTTATCATTCCGGAGTTCAAGACATCTCAGAGATTCGTCTGTGTTCGAATTAATTCGAGGTTGCCACCTCATTCAGATATTTCAATTGTTCCGGTGCATCATCTATGTGTTCAACATCCCTTTCCAACGGTGTTATCTCTTCAGTGGGCCCTAACCCACAGGTCTTTTCCCAGGATCTTACCCGACTCTTCTAATTCCCCCGGAGTCATTCATAATTCTTTTCAAGTGTGACGTAAGAATGAATTTCATCAGTCACATGCCTTCTCCAAGATCGATTTCAAATTCTTTTCATTGTTGGCTCAACCTCTTCGCTTTTCATTCTCCCGGAGTACCTCAGTAATTTTGGTGGTGTTTCTCGTCATCATTTGAAGATTGAAGTTGGGTTTCTCTTAAATCTTGTCTGTTCTCCCGGAGATTCATGGTGCTAGCTCGATGTTATCCTATCTAATTGTTTCCAGTCGTGAAATTCTTTTCACCCATCCGGAGTATGTCAGGAGTTGTTTTTCCATTTCTTTCCACCGGACACCATCATCCCGGTGCTTCGTTCAAGTGTTCTTTAATCAGCTCATGATCTCTTTATTCTTTTGCATCTAAATCCCCTCTAGCATATTTGTTCTTATAATTCTTCCCGGTGATTCAGTCTCTTTCATTAGTCATTTTCGA
Source organism: Aegilops speltoides (assembly GCA_021437245.1). Taxonomy (NCBI): domain Eukaryota; kingdom Viridiplantae; phylum Streptophyta; class Magnoliopsida; order Poales; family Poaceae; genus Aegilops; species Aegilops speltoides. The sequence goes on from CM038144.1 coordinate 132,385,002, forward strand.
ATTCTAACGGTGGTTCTTTCAGATTCTTTTTCCTTGTTTATCATATTAATTCATTCGTTCTTTTCAATCCTACCGATGGTTCATGAAGACTTTCTCAAATTTTGCGGCACATTCCCCTTAATCCTTTTCAAGAAGAATAAGTAGTATGTTAAATCCATTGCTTGTCATCAATTTAATTTGATGAAGGATAAGCATACAATAAATCTTATTCTTATTTCATCCAAGTGAGTAATCCTTTCCTTCGGAGTTTGTTCTTGATGAATAAACTCTAGTTCCAAGTGTTTTTCATCTTTTCTTTTCCGGAGTTAAAATTTCCTCGGCCATTTCGTCGGAACCTCCATCTAATTCATCGCAAGGCTCATCTTATTCTTTCATCCTTCAGTTCCATCTCATCATCCTTTTGTCACCGGAGTTCTTCACGGTGGATCATCATGATTTAATTCATTCTTCAAGAGTTCATCAAGTACCATTCCATCCTCTCAAGTTCTTGTTCTAATCCTTCCTTTTTCAGCCGGAGTGCTGCCTAAATCGTTTCAGTCTTATTCGTTTCTTTTCTCATTCTAACCACTCCGGTTAGAACGAGTGGTTTCATAGTCTATCTGATTCCGTGAGCTTTCGGTTCTCGTCATCCTCGGCGTTCCTCTCTTTTTCTCGAGTGCTCTCGATTCTTTGCTTTTTCTCTTGAGTTCTTGTTTCACCTCATTCCTTTTCCCTTCCGTCTCGGTCCTAAGATCTCGGGACGAGATCTCTTGTTAGTGGAGGAGTGTTGTAATGCCCCGGATTCGATGCGCCAGGTGTCTGCCAGTTATTCGCCGTCATTGCCATGTCATTTGCTTGCGTGTTGCATTTTTTTCATGTCATCATGTGCATCTTATGTTGCATACGTGTTCGTCTCATGCATACGAGCCTTTTCCCCATTGTCCGTTTTGCAATCCGGCGCTTCTACGTCATCCGACGTTCCCCTTTTTGCCTCTTCTCTTGTGCGGGTATTAAACTTTCTCGGAATGGCCCGAGGTTTGCCAAGCGGTCTTGGTATAGCACCGGTAGACCGCCTGTCAAGTTTCGTGCCGTTTGGAGGTCGTTTGATACTCCAACGGTTAACCGGGTAACCATAAGGCCTCTTCTGTGTGCAGCCCAACACCCCTTTCAAAGTGGCCCAAAACCCAGCAAACTCCCCTCCATGCTCTCGGTCGTTCGATCACGATCGCGTGGCCAAAAAACCGCTCCTCATTTGGACTCTCCTAGATCCCTCTACCTATAAATTAGCCCCCTCCCCCAAAATCTCGGGCAAACCCTAGATCAACCTCCCTCTCGCCCGCCGGACATGTCCACCCCGCCGCCGGACGTGTCCACCGCCGGCAGCCACGTCGCCCCGGCCAATGAGAGGCCGCCCGTCACCCCACCGTCGCCCCGACCAGCCGGGCCGCCCACCTCGGCCGCGCCGACCCTCTCTCTCCCGCCGCCGCCCGATTCAGGGGCCTAGATCCGGCCATGGGACCCGAGCCGCCGCCGCGCCCGCCCGTGCGGGCCCGCGTCTCCGCTGCTGCTCGCCGCCGCCTCGGCGTCGGTGCCACCGCCGTCCGGCAGCGCCGTTAGCCGCCCGCCCTGCTGCCGCTGGCTCCCTCGCCGCCGGCGTCGCCTCGCCGTCTCCGGCCGGCGCCAGCGCGCCGAAGCCCAGCTCGGCGCGCCCTCCGCCCGCCGCCGTCTCCGCCCATCGCCGAGCAGCTCCTCCGGCGGCGCCCTGCGCCGCCGCCCGCCAGCTCGCTCGCGCCCGAACCGGCGCTTCGCCCGGTCCTGCGCCGTCGTCCCCGGCCTCTCCGGCCTCCTCCGCGCCGGATCCGCTCCGTCCGGCCTCCTCCTTGACCTCCCCGGCCACCTTCCTCCCCAACCCCAGCGGATCTCCGGTGAACCTCGGGTTCCGCGCCAGATCCAGTTTTCCCGAGGTTGACCCCCGAAATCGCCTAAGTCCCCGTATTATTTTGCATAATCATGCCATGTTCATCGCGTTGTATCTCTGCATCCATAGCTCTGTTTCGTGCGTGTAATATGTCAAATTGTTCGCCTCGACGAGTACTTCATTTCATTCCATTGCATCATCTTTATTTGAGTTCATCTTGATGCCCAAATCTTGTTGGAAGAGTGCATGTTGATGTTAATCTCTTGGCTGTTAACATGCTCATTTGTCATTTTGCCATGATTTATGTGTGCATCCTATGAGGTTGATGTCTTCATGTGTTTTGATCTATGCCATGCCATCTTTCCAGGTGTATGCCATGTATTTTTGTGATCAATGTGGTGACTAGCACAAGCATGCAAACTAGGCTTCGTGATATTGCTGATTTTAGTCCCTGCTCATTGCTTATTTTGATGCCATGTAAACTTGATGCTCTGAGAGAGATCCATGCATATTTTGGGATACTTCAGTAAGGGTGTTTTGAACATGTGGTTATTGTCTATCCATTCATGCCCTTGTTTGCAATTATGGAGTAGCCTAGCATGGCATTTGAGTGCTCTACTTTTGCTTCAAAATGTTTCCTGGCAGATTGTTTACTTGTTATTCAATATGGCCAAGCTTGCTATAGTTGATCCTTGCATGCTATGGACTTGTTCTTGACTTGGTTTGTTTCACAAACATGTCTTCTTGATGATGCTATGCTTATCTTGTCATGCAATGATTTCTGGTGAGTGAATCGAGCTTGTTAAGTAGTGTACTTGCTGTTGCTGTTTTGCTAGGCTGAATCTGTTATTTCGTGATGCAAAATAAACATGTTGCTACTAATCATTCTACACATAATCTGGAGATGTCCTATAAACATGTTTTGATCTACATGTCTTGCTCTATCCATTCATGCCCTTGGTTGCAAATATAGCCTGCTGTATCATGTTGTAATCTTGCTCCAAAGTTTCTACATAATGTTGCTGTCAACCTGTTAACATTAAGTTCAATGTTTCCATGATTGTTTCCTAGTGATCCATGCATCCTATGAACTTGTTCTTGCCATGCTTAGCTTCACAAATATGCCTTCTTACTGTTGGTTGCCTTGCCATGACATGTGTTGCTCTGCGGTGAGTGGTACAAGCTCACCAACATGCCTACTTATTATTGTTCCTGCCATGTATGAATCTGTCATATTATTTGCCATGTTTACATGGGTGCCATCATATCTTCCGATCCTTTTTGGCTCATGGTCAGTAAGGGACTGTTGTTCTATGCATTGAGTAGAATCATGCCATGCCTTTGTATGCCATGATAGCTTCCTGTAACATGTTGTTTGCTTGCTCTAAAACATTGCAACGTGATGTTATTTCCTGATAAGTCTGAAACTGTTATTATTTGCAATCTTACCATGTGTTTTTGAGCATGTTCTAGTTGTTTCTGGAGATAGCTCAGTGTTCATGTTTTGTTATGCTTTACCAGTACTTCATGCCCATGCCTTTTTTTTCATATTGTGGTACTGTAGCATGTTGTTTTGTGTCACGTCCCTGGTTCTGGCATGCTCTGAGCTAGCTAGTCATGTGTTGCATCATGTCTAATTTCTTTTAAACTTGAAATGGGGATGTTGAAACCCTAGCATCAAATGAATTCAACTAGGTTCAAACTTAAAACTTTTCAATGAACCCAAAATGCCCTTCATAAATGTTCACCATCTTTGGTCCTCGCTAAACCCTCTGCCAAAAATGGTTTCATATTTTTGGAGGCTATTTTGGATTTCTGAATTAAATCATAAGTATTTGAATTTGGACATTTAAATTCTATAAATATTTTAAATGTCCAAATAATCTTAAAAGCATTTGAGGGCTGTTGGAAATAGTTTCAAAAGTGCCCACAATTATTTTCAGGATTTTACAAAATGAATTAGTATTTTACTAATTCAAAGCAGAAAAATAAAATAGAAAACAGAAAACAATTAAGTAGCGGAGAGGAGGATGCTCACTGGACCTACAGCAGCCCACTGGCTGGCCCAGTGGTGGCCTAGCCCACCATGGCCCATGCCAGTCATCCTCTACCTCTGCCAAGATGGCGGAGGAGGAGGCAGCGCCTTGCCCAGCGTGGCGACACGCCACCTCCACGCTGCCTGCGACCCTCGCCACCATGACGCCTCGGGCCTTCTCTTGGCGCCGCCCGAACCCTGGACCCCTCACTCGTCCCTTCGCCTCTCCTCTCGCACACCCAACCAAGACCGTCGCTGCCGCTGCTTGCTTGCCGCCACCGAGCCACAGCCCTCGCCCCTCTGACGTGCCCATGAGCTCCACCTCCGTCGTCTACGCCTCCTCGAAGACTCACGCGACGCCAAACGCCCCGACGCGGCTTCCCCGACCTCTTCTTCAAGCTTCGGCCGCCGAGATCGCCGGCGACCGTGTGCCCTCCTTGACGCCTCCCCGAGTTCATCGACCGCCCCGTTCAAACCTCTGTGAGCCCCTGCCACTAACCCCTCTCTTCCCCGCGTTATTTGCAGCATGTAGCCACCGATCCCACCGGAGCCGTGAGCTCGGTTCCGCCGGCCAAGTCGCCGCCGTGGCCACAGCCACCGCACTTTGTATCCGAGCACACCACCGTGCTCAGCACGTTCTCATGAGGCCGTAGCCACCGCAGCGCCTCCTTCCGAGCTCATGGCGCCACCGAGAATGCCGGCTGCTGCCGCCGCTAAACCTCGTCGCCGGCCACTTTTCCGGCCACCCAGCTCACCCGTTTACCTTTGTTGGATCGCGGGATCACCAAACTTCGTAGATGCTCTCCGTCGTCGATTTGGCGCCGGAGGAGCGAACCCGACCCATCCGCCCTTTGTCATCGCCCGGCGTCGAGCCGCCAGCGTGTTAGCCCCGATTAACGGGGTTTGACCTCCCCAGGTCGTGACAAGAGGGCCTGGCGAGATAATCTAGATTAGTCTTTTAATTAAGTCTAATTAACTCAACCGACATTTTAGTTTAGTAGTAATTTAACATTAATTAATTAGGTTAGTTAGTTAGTCAGCGGCGTGTGGACCCCACATGTCGGGTTTGACTGGACCGTTACATTGACCTCTTTGAGGTCGGCGTGGCCTAATCTTGACGTGATAACTTATTTTCTGGATTTTTTTTATATAGGAAATTCCAGAAAATAGTCTAAACTTCTAAAATCATATAAAATCAACCGTAACTCCAAATGAAACAAATTATATATGAAAAATGATCAGAAAAATTCAATCTATCCATCTGTACCATTTTCATGCATGTTAGAACAACTTATAGCTTATGTTTAGCATAAGTCATATAAATGGCATTTAAACCTTCACATATGGAGTTTGAATTTGAATCCTGGATTCAAACCAACTCCATTTAACCTGCTGCTAGTTGCATTAGCTCAAACCACATCATATTGCCATGTCATGATCATGCATCATATTGTGCATTGCATTGATTGTGTTTCTTCTCTGTTGCCGGTATTTGTCCCCTCTCGATAGACGTGGTTTCGACGATGAGATTGATAACAGCGATGAAGAGCTATATTATCTTCGAAGTGCCGAAAGCAAAACCCCTTGTTCATTCGATACAATCCCACTCTCTCGCTCCTGCTCTCTTTTACTGCATTAGGACAACAACGATTCATCTGTTACTTGCTGCGGTAGCTGAACCCCTTTATCCTCTGCATGACCTGTCATTGCCATAGTAAATAGATGAAACCCACTAGCATGAGTAGGAGTTGTTTGAGCCTTGTTGTGCCTACTCATTCATGCTTGTTTGTCATGCACTCTCTTGCTTAGAGTTGAGTCGGTCGATTCATCGGGGATGAATCGGAGGTGTGTGAACATGTCCTCTGTGTGTGAGATAAGTGTGTGAACACGATTTGGTAAAGGTAGCGGTGAGAGGCCATGTAGGAGTACATGGTGGGTTGTCTCATTGAAGCCGTCCTTAGGGCCGAGTTACGTGTTTGTGATCCATGATTCAGCTACTACCATGCATTGGGCCTGAAATATGACCCGCTCGACTTCTTATTCACCCTTGTCCTTTGTCCGGGGAGTTGCAAGTAGTTTACGGTGTTTGTAGTATCTTTGGAGGCCATGCATGCAACGTGACCGAAGGGGTGGGCTGTGATCACGGTAGGCACGTGTACGGTGTACCGGTGCCGTTTGGTGTCTCGGGAACCCTGCTCACATCGTTTGGGGCTGTGAGCGAAACTTGACGGATCTCCTCATGGATGGAACCGAATAGGCGATAAACTGGACTAGGGACTTGAGTGTCTAGGTAGGTCGTGGTCTACACCCACGTCGGCTTTAAGCTTGAAGTCTGCCGAGCACATGTCGTGTCTGACGCTAAGTGGTGAAACATGTATGAAGAAGTACACCCCTGCAGGGTTAACATCATCTATTCGAATAGCCGTGTCCGCGTAAAGGACTTCTGGGTTGCCTATAACAGTTCATAGACAAGTGAAAGTGGATACTCTAAAATGCGCAAGATAAGCGTGAGTGCTATGGATGGCGTTCTCGTGAGGGAGGCGGAGCGGATCCATAGTGGTGTATTGGTTGGTGAATATGTGGACTCGTGTGCCACCTCAAAAGAGTTACTTGCGATCGTAGTTTAGGATAGCCACCGAGTCAAAGCTGGCTTGTCGCTGTTAAACTCCACCATCCTTGTTGATAATGATGCATATGTAGTTAGTTACGATGTAAGTCTTCTTTGGGTACATTTGTACTCACGTTTGCCTATTTTATGTTTTTGCGAGAGACTTGGTCTCGCTAGTAGTACCACGTGGACTTGACGTTTAGCTTGTTACCTCAGCTACGATCTTGTGCCCTCGGCGGATCGGTAGATAGTCGGGCTTCTCGGCCTTTTCATTTGTAGATGTCTCAGTACTCGGACATGTTAGCTTCGCTTGTGTTTGACTTGTATGCTCTGAATGTTGGGTCGTGAGACCCATGTTTATAATATCTCGCTCCTCGGGCCTAATCAATAAATACTTGAGTCGTAGAGTCATGTTGTGATGCCATGTTGTATTTGCACATATCGAGCATATTGTGTGTATGTTATTGAAATGCTTGGTATGTGTGGGATCTGACTATCTAGTTGTTTATCTTTAGTAGCCTCTCTTGCCGGGAAATGTCTCCTAGTGTTTCCACGGAGCCATGGTAACTTGCTCTTGCTCCGGAACACTTAGGCTGGCTGGCATGTGTCCTTCTCCGTTCTGTGTGCATCCTTCGGAAATGTCACGCGATGAATACCGAGTCTGTTAGCCCACTACAGCCGGTTCACGGAGTCCTGCTAGCCAGTGCTACAGCTGGATTCACTCGGCGATGACCGACACGTTCGATCTTTGGGTCATGGATGCTGTCCTGTAAGTTTGTGCCACTTTGGGTTTACGACTAGCCATGTCAGCTCGGGCTCCTTATCATATGGATGCTAGCGACACTCTCATATCGTGTGCCAAAAGGCTAAGCGGTCCCGTGCAAAGGTAAGGTGACACCGGTGGAATACCGTGCATGAGGCCGCAAAGTGATATGAGTGTTACATGCTAGATCGATGTGGCATTGAGTCGGGGTCCTGACAGCTTTGGTATCAGAGCTTGACTGCCTGTAGGATTACCAAGCCAAACTGGTCGAAGTTGTGTCTAGAAATGCTTTAGTTATGTAAGGGAATTGATTGTGGGATGGAACGTAAGGCTCTTTTTTTACTCCTTATACCTCATGGCCTTCTGATCTGAGTCATCCTCTTCTCTTCTACGGGGATTAAGAACTAGGCTTTCTCTTCTTTCTATCAGGATGACGTGTTACTAATCCGTAGACCCATAAGATTGTTGGATTTAAGTCTCAGTTTAGTTCCTACTACTTCCATATGTTAACTGTTGATCCCGAAACCTTGATATTGTGCTTCTGAGTGGTTATGCCACCATTTCTGTAGCATGTGTCCAATCTTTTTGAGCATTTACAGTCGTTATGTTGTCCGAGTCATCCCAGGTTTCTAAACAATCTGATGCACTTGCAAATCCTTTCCCTCTGGTTTTTATGTTCCTTTGGGCCAGGTTAATCACACTAATTGCTGAGTTGAGGTATTCTATTGCCTCGACATATATGTTGGAATTATTATTATGATCGTAGGTGTCCTAGGGGATCATCTAGTAATTTAGCCATGATTTGTGTCGATGTGATGATTCTGGCCTTTATTCTCGAAAGCATCCCGTGATGCTACTTAGTACTAGGTATTCTATTCCTGGGTCCTTGAACCCGAGATTCACTCTACTTACTTCATGTTGATAGTGTTTGCTAGTTCCTTTAGGTTATTAGTAACCTTGCGATAGTCCTCGAGGTCCGTGGTATTTCCTTCTTCCAAATACCATGAACCATTCAGGCAGAAGTTATTTGAACCAAAAGATCACAATCAGAGTACTCTTGAGGAGTACTCCATTCATAAATCGTGACTTTGCCAGTCCTACCTCTCTGCATGGGTTATCCGGAAGAAATATGTTGAACTTGGTTCGACATACTAATTTATGCATCCACAACTCAGAAAATTATATGTTGTTTGAGTTGTCCCTCTTAGTTGTCTTTTGACCCTCGTCTATCATTTGATAGTCAAGAGTATGCGTGCATTCCTATTACCCTTGTGGTCCGTCAAGCCATTCTATTCCGGAATGACTAGGAGAAACAAACTCCAGTACCTTGTCCATTTCCAGGATTGGGTCAAAGCAGTCGTACTCCACAGATCAAATTGCTAATCTTGCTTTTGCTCTGTTCTACCTTGGAGTATTACCATCTTTATATCAAGAATGTCATGGGAATTGCACACCATCCTATGAACTCTTGACATAGTGATACTTCTCTCCATCATTATTCATTTCTCGGTTCCCGTGTTGTTGCAACCGGAATGTCGACAAGTGAATCGTGATGTGTGAAATCAATACTCCTAGCAACCTTGTTGCTTGGTAGTTAAAGGACAATAATTTCATTCTTAGCGTGTTGGTTCTTGAATCATCATTCTAAGACTGTTCGTGCTACCCGGTCCTTATTTCTGGTGCACTCTTCGATCAAAGAGTTAGGGTTTCAATCCCTTGCTTAATTGATCACATCATCTTGCCTCGGAAACAAGATTGATCTCGAGCTTAATAGCATATCGGTGGTTCGTGATTTTCCGGATATCTTCTTGGAAGTATCACCAGGTCGTCACCTGACCGCTATGTTGGGTTCGTGATGAAGTTGGTTTTTCATAAACCACCCCCTTCTCCAAAAATCTGTGTTGGATACCCTGAGCCAGTTGGTAAACTGAACAACAACTTGGAGAGTTGGAAGATGAAAGTTTGTCCGACTTAGTTCATTTTCAAAGGGATATCCTTGTGTTTACGTGGTTGTTGAAGAAAGATGATATCTCCACCGATTGGTCCCTGTGATCAGTTGTTGGATTTATTGCCTTGTCAAAATTTTGACTTGAGTATGGGCTATCGTCAAGTCAAGTCAGAACCAATGATATTCGTAATGTTGTCTTACCCGTGGTTGTTTTCCTCGGGCATACACCGTTATATCTTTTGGTCTGACCGATGCTATCGCCTTGTTCACATAATTGTGGAATCCCACCTATATGGAAACCTAGATGAGTTGTTGTTGAGCCCATCGACAACATCCTTGCCTTCTCCATAATTTTGTTGAACATTAAGCTAGTGTTGGAATTTTTTGAAAGCATTTGCTCATGCTAGTTCATGAATCATATGCTTGGATGAAAGAAGTGACTTCCTCTGATTCACGTGCATTTGGTGCAAGTTGTCGCCGTGAGTTCGAGAAAGATTGTTTTTGTTTTCTTTGGAATCATCCCAAGTCAGTCATGCATGTGCGAAGTATTCTATGGTCTGATAGACTGATCATCTTCATTCTATACGTACTCCTAGCACACCAAGCCACTGATTGAGTTGTTTAAAGATAAAGGAGTCTGTCCAAGGTGAACTCTTTGGACTTCCACGCGTGGAGAGTTCGATGTCATTAATGATGGTTCCCCACCTGAACTCGGTAGTGTTTTATTGTAAGACTACCATGTGATAATGTTTTGTCTGGGACAACATGTTCACATGTGTGTAGCAGAACCAGCTCATGTTTTGGAGCTTGCTATCGTAGTTCTTTTCCCGAGAATCTCGCAACTTCATCTCGTCGATTTGTGTTGCAAACTTTAATTTTTCTTTCTAGACTTGACGAGTCTGGAATAATCTGACACCAACCGGATCTGAATCTCAGGCAGATATGATGGTTGGAACTATTCTAAGATCTATGATGTAGGTCCCAACAAGGTTGATGTTGGCCGACACATCCAGCCAGAAGACCTATTGTTGTAGTATCTTGATTGAGGAAGTTGGCCACCTCCCCATAAGGACTTCGTAGGATTTACCCCCTAGTTGTGCCTTATGATTTTTGGTGTTCCCGGAGTCCGACCTTTTACTTGATGTTCTAGATATCAAACCATATCTATGAATGGGTTACACTAGCACATCAAGGAGAACATTAGAAGCGGAGTGCTAAATGTCTCTCGGTCGATCATCCAGATTTTGTTTCCTTGGCCTCGCTAAGGTGAAATCTGAGAAGGTGTTATCTTACTTTGTATCCGCATCGTCCATCACTATTCATCATAGTAGTATGTTGTGTTGCCAGGATCCTTGACCTGGATGTTGGTAAAACCTTGATGAATATGGAAATGCTCAAGTTCTTGAGGGCATGCTCAGACACTAGGTTATATCCTCAGTATCGATTGGAATGTGCCTTCCGTTTGTCGAGTTGTCTTATAACTCTAGCTTCCTTTCCAAACTGAGTATGCCATTCTTTCGAACTTCTCCAAATGATCGATTGTAATTTGCCGTAAGCTGGTATAAAGAGTTTCAATGATCTTTGAATCAAAGGTAATTCTTTTTGCCACTAAAGGGATGATTCTACGAGTCACCTCCTCTAAGATGTCTCATTATGGTATCATGGCAATCCAACTCCTCGCTACGTTGTCAACTGTTCACCACCTTTTTAAGTGTGAAATTGTTGTCTACCTAGTGAACCTTCCTCATCTGTTTCACCCCATCCCTTTGGTTGTTTGCTTCGTGTCTCAGCTCGAGAGATGTTGCCATGTCTCATTTTGTGAGTTGATCCTGAGTTGTTCGACCTTCGATAAGATCGATCCTTCCAGAGTCTTTCTTTCCCTCTCGTTGTCATGTTAGTTGGAGTTCTCAGAGCAAGATGTCAAGACAAGATGATGATCGAATCAAGGTTCTTATGAAGTGCCACCTGGATCGTGAAGATTGTGCTAGCTTCGAGTCCCCTCTGTCTTCTTACCTCACGTCTTGAATCTCGGGTCGAGATTCTTGTTTAGTGGGGGTGAGTTGTCACGTCCCTAGTTCTGGCATGCTCTGAGCTAGCTAGTCATGTGTTGCATCATGTCTAATTTCGTTTAAACTTGAAATGGGGATGTTGAAACCCTAGCATCAAATGAATTCAACTAGGTTCAAACTTAAAACTTTTCAATGAACCCAAAATGCCCTTCATAAATGTTCACCATCTTTGGTCCTCGCTAAACCCTCTGCCAAAAATGGTTTCATATTTTTGGAGGCTATTTTGGATTTCTGAATTAAATCATAAGTATTTGAATTTGGACATTTAAATTCTATAAATATTTTAAATGTCCAAATAATCTTGAAAGCATTTGAGGGCTGTTGAAAATAGTTTCAAAAGTGCCCACAATTATTTTCAGGATTTTACAAAATGAATTAGTATTTTTACTAATTCAAAACAGAAAATAAAATAGAAAAGCAGAAAACAATTAAGTAACAGAGAGGGAGGATGCTCACTGGACCTACAGGCAGCCCACTGGCTGGCCCAAATGTGGCCTAGCCCACCATGGCCCATGCCGGTCATCCTCTACCTCTGCCAAGAGGCGGAGGAGGAGGCAACAAGACGCTGCCAGCCTGTGTGGCGACACGCCACCTCCTTGCTCGCTGCGTCCCTCGCCACGCGGCCGCGGGCCTTCTGTTGGCGCCGCCCGAACCCTGGACCCCTCACTCGTCCCCTTCGCCTCTCCCTCTCGCACACCCGACCGCAACCGTCGCCGCCGCTCGCCGCTGCCGCTCCCTGAGCCACCCCCCTCGCCCCTCTAACGTGCCCATGAGCTCCGCCTCCGTCGTCTACGCCTCCTCGAGGACTCACGCGACGCCGGACGCCCCGACGCGGCTTCCCCGACCTCTTCTTCAAGCTTCAGCCGCCGAGATCGCCGGCGACCCCTCCTTGACACCTCCCCGAGTTCGTCGACCGCCCCGTTCAAACCTCTGCGAGCTCCTGCCACTAACCCCTCTCTTCCCCGCGTTATTCGCACCATGTAGCCACCGATCCCACCGGAGCCGTGAGCTCGGTTCCGCCGGCCAAGTCGCCGCCGTGGCCACAGCCACCGCACTTTGTATCCGAGCACACCACCGTGCTCAGCACGTTCTCATGAGCCCGTAGCCACCCGCAGCGCCTCCTTCCGAGCTCTGTAGCGCCACCCAGAGAATGCCCGAGCTGCTGCCGCCGCTAAACCTCGTCGCCAGCCACTTTTTCGGCCACCCCAGCTCACCCCGTTTGCACCGTTGGATGCGCGGGATCACTAGCAGCTCGTAGATGCTCTCCGTCGTCGATTTGGGTGCCGGAGGAGCGAACCCGAGCCCATCCGCCGCACCTGTCATCGCCGGCGTCGAGCCGCCGGCGTGTTAGCCCCAGTTGACCAGGGGTTTGACCTCCCCTGGGTCGCTGACAAGAGGGCCCTGGCCAGCTAATCCTAGATTAGTCTTTTTAATTAAGTCTAATTAACTCAACTGACATTTTAGTTTAGTAGTAATTTAACATTAATTAATTAGGTTAGTTAGTTAGTCACTGGCGTGTGGACCCCACACGTCAGGTTTGACCTGGACCCGTTCTGTTGACCTGCTGAGGTCAGCATGACGCAATGCTGACGCAGTAACTTATTTTCTGGATTTATTTTTATATAGGAAATTCCAGAAAATAGTCTAAACTTCTAAAAATCATATAAAATCAACCGTAACTCCAAATGAAACAAATTATATATGAAAATGATCAGAAAAATTCAATCTATCCATCTGTACCATTTTCATTTATGTTAGAACAACTTATAGCTTCTGTTTAGCATAAGTCATATAAATGGCATTTAAACCTTCACATATGGAGTTTGAATTTGAATCTTGGATTCAAACTAACTCCATTTAACCTGCTGCTAGTTGCATTAGCTCAAACCACATCATATTGCCATGTCATGATCATGCATCATATTGTGCATTGCATTGATTGTGTTTCTTCTCTGTTGCCGGTATTTGTCCCCTCTCGATAGACGTGGTTTCGACGATGAGATCGATGACACTGATGAAGAGCTATATTATCTTCAGAAGTGCCAGGCAAGCAAAACCCCCTTGTTCATTCCGATACAATCCCACTCTCTCGCTCCTGCTCTCTTTTACTGCATTAGGACAACAACGATTCATCTGTTACTTGCTGCGGTAGATGAACCCCTTTATCCTCTGCATGACCTGTCATTGCCATAGTAAATAGATGAAACCCACTAGCATGAGTAGGAGTTGTTTGAGCCTTGTTGTGCCTGCTCATTCATGCTTGTTTGTCATGCCTGCTACTGCTTAGAGTTGAGTCAGGTCTGATTCATCGGGGATGAATCAGAGGTGTGTGAACATGTCCTACTGTGTGTGAGCTAAGTGTGTGAACACGATTTGGTAAAGGTAGCGGTGAGAGGCCATGTAGGAGTACATGGTGGGTTGTCTCATTGAAGCCGTCCTTAGGAACTAAGTTCCGTGTTTGTGATCCATGATTCAGCTACTACCATGCATTGGGCCCTGAAATATGACCCCGCTCGACTTCTTATTCACCCTTGTCCTCTGTCCGGGAGTTGCAAGTAGTTTACGGTGTTTGTAGTATCTTTGGAGGCCGTCTTGTTGTTGGCCGTAGGGGTGGGCTGTGATCACGGTAGGCACGTGCACAGTGTACCGGTGCCCGTTTGGTGTCTCGGGAACCCTGCTCACATCGTTTGGGGCTGTGGCGAAACTTGACGGATCTCCTCATGGATGGAACCGAATAGGCGATAAACCCGGACTAGGGACTTGAGTGTCTAGGTAGGTCGTGGTCTACACCCACGTTGGCTTTAAGCTTAAAGTCTGCCGAGCACATGTCGTGTCGCGGCGCTAAGTGGTGAAACATGTATGAAGAAGTACACCCTGCAGGTTAACATCATCTATTGAATAGCCGTGTCATGGTAAAGGACTTCGGGTTGCCTATAACAGTTCATAGACAAGTGAAAGTGGATACTCTAAAATGCGCAAGATAGCGTGAGTGCTATGGATGGCGTTCTCGTGAGGGAGGCGGAGCGGATCCATAGTGGTGTATTGGTTGGTGAATATGTGGACTCGTGCGCCACCTCAAAAGAGTTACTTGCGTTCGTAGTTTAGGATAGCCACCGAGTCAAAGTTGGCTTCTTCTGCTGTTAAACTCCACCATCCCTTGTTGATAATGATGCATATGTAGTTAGTTCGATGTAAATCTTCTTTGGGTACATTTGTACTCACGTTTGCCTATTTTATGTTTTTGCAGAGAGACTTGGTCTCGCTAGTAGTACCACGTGGACTTGACGTTTAGCTTGTTACCTCAGCTACGATCTTGTGCCCTCGGCGGATCTCGTAGATAGTCGGGCTTCTAAGCCTTTTTCATTTGTAGATGTCGTACTCGGACATGTTAGCTTCGCTTGTGTTTGACTTGTATGCTCTGAATGTTGGGTCGAGAGACCCACGTTTGTAATATCTCGCTCCTCGGGCCTAATCAATAAATACTTGAGTCGTAGAGTCATGTTGTGATGCCATGTTGTATTTGCACATATCGAGCATATTGTGTGTATGTTATTGAAATGCTTGGTATGTGTGGGATCGACTATCTAGTTGTTTATCTTTAGTAGCCTCTCTTAGGAAATGTCTCCTAGTGTTTCCACCGAGCCATGGTAGCTTGCTCTGCTCCGAACACTTAGGCTGGCCGGCATGTGTCCTTCTTCATTCTGTGTCTATCCCTTGAAATGTCACGCGATGAATACCGGAGTCTGTTAGCCGCTACAGCCCGGTTCACCGAGTCTGCTAGCCCAGTGCTACAGCACTGATTCACTTTCGCTGATGACCGACACGTTCGATGCTAGGTCATGGATGCCTGTCCCTGTAAGTTTGTGCCACTTTGGGTTTACGACTAGCCATGTCAGCTCGGGCTCCTTATCATATGGATGCTAGCGACACTATCATATACGTGTGCCAAAAGGCGCAAACGGTCCCGGGCAAAGGTAAGGCGACACCCGTGGGAATACCGTGCGTGAGGCCGCAAAGTGATATGAGGTGTTACATGCTAGATCGATGTGGCATTGAGTCGGGGTCCTGACATTTTGATGCTTGCAATATGCCTAGTTGCTGTTATGGACAGATTGTTGCTATGGCTTGTATAGTGTGTGTGTGTTGAACCGTTGCTCCGTTTTGAGTGTGATCTACATGAAACTTGCTTGTTTTTTGCATGTAGCTTCATATTATCATGTTGCATCCTTGTTTTGGTGTGTTTGCTTGATGTTTGTATGCATTTTGCATCGATGCCATGTTTAACTTGTTTTGCTCATATCTTCTAGGCCGTAGCTCCGAATCTAATGAACTTTATATGTAACTTGACTAGAATTTCGTGTAGATCATCTTGGTGCATCTTCACTTGCTGTTTAACAACTTGAACATAAGGTTTATTCAGATCTGGACTAATTTCGAAATTTGCATATGAGGACTTACCGGAATTGTTATATGTTGTTCCCGGCCTCATTTAAACTTGCCTTGATGTGTTGATCTTGTTTGCATCGTCTCTTGCCATGAGTAGCTTCATGTAGCTTTGTCATGCATCATGCTTGTTGTGCATCAAGTCTTGGTCATGTGTGGTGTGTTTACCATGTTGTGTGCTTCTTCTCGATAGCTCCTGTTTCGTTGCGATCGTGAGGATTCGTTCGTCTATGTGTGGTTCGTCTTCGTGGCTTCATCTCCTTCATGGACTCATTCTTCTTCCTTGCGGGATTTCAGGCAAGATGACCGCTACCCTGGATCTCACTACTATCATTGCTATGCTAGTTGCTTCGTTCTATCGCTATGCTGCGCTACCTATTACCTGTTTATTAAGCCATCCCATATTGCCATGAACCTCTAACCTTTGACATCTTTCCTATGCAAACCGTTGTTTGGCTATGTTACCGCTTTTGCTCAGCCCCTCTTATAGCGTTGCTAGTTGCAGGTGAAGTTGAAGATTTCTCCATGGTGGACAGGGTTTATGTTGGGATATCACAATATCTCTTATATTATTAATGCATCTATATACTTGGTAAAGGGTGGAAGGCTCGGCCTTATGCCTGGTGTTTTGTTCCACTCTTGTCCGCCAAGATCCTTCGCCATTCCTATTACTGCCATTCAAGAACAAAGTGTTTAACTGAGAAGACACAGCCCCGGCAAGAGTAGCTTGCCGGGAAGGACAAGACCCCGGCAAGAGGAGCTTGCCGGGAAGGCCAACCAAGGCATTTTAAGAGACTTGCCGTGGCGCACCGCGCGTCCCGGCAAGACCCGGCAAGCGGCAAGTTTGCTGGTGCGACAAGATAGCGACCGCGGCAAGGCGCTTGCCGCGGCAAAGCCACCACTCTGCGCCCACGCTCCAGCGCATCCGACGACGTGTCGCCGCAGGATCTTTCCTGGTACACGTGGCGGGTAGCTGTGGAGCCAAGTGGTGCGAGGTGGCAAGTGGAGATGACGAGAAGGCCATCGTGGCGATCGGTGGCGCCCCTAACGGTTGTTTCCTGCACTGTTTGGGCGACCGGACGGGCATTAAATGCCCTTGTCCCCTGCCGTCAGAGTTAGGCAGGGGGCACTATTGATAGCGGTTGTACCAACCCCTCTTTTTACCTTTTTACCCCTCTCTACGTTGCCACCTGTCGGTGACCCCTTTAGCCTATAAAAAGGAGGCCCATGCGCACGTAGGGGGGGGGGGTTCGACTCATTCGAAACTACAACACACCAACGCTCTCGAGCAAGAGTAGAATATAAACAAAAAGCAGCAGTAGGAGTTTCATCTCTCCGGAGAGCTCCGAAGCTAGGTAAAACCCTCGCGTGCTTCGCCTCGATCCGCTCTTCATGCGCTCTCCGCTCCCTTGACGGACGTAAAGGGGCCCTGCCCCATAGGTGTTCGTTTCCCACGACACCCGCGTCCCAGAATTTATCAAGACCTTGTGCCGGCTCTGCCTTGCTGCGCCCCAAGCCGAAGCTCCGCCCTCTGAGGGCCGGCTAGTCCAACGGCCGGCTGCCAAAGGGAGGCCAACCACTACAGACGGAATCATGAGCGGTCGGCTCCGGCTGGCCGGCCTCTAAGGAAAACGGTGTCTAGCAGGCAGCCGCCGTGCGCCCTCAGAGTTTGTGCCCCCGTCAGGAGGACGAGACGGGGGCTTGGCAACAGTGAAGCCCACACCCCCAAATCCTGGGGGCGGCGTGGCCATAGTGTCTCGTACGGGCGGAGATCTCCGCACGGCGTAGCACTGTTGCCACTCTCCCCTGACATCATTCTGGGCAGGCGGAGCCTTGCCCCCCAAGACGGCCTGTCGGTACGGCCCATAGGCGGCAGGCCCTACCAGGCAGTGTCATTCCAGAAGATGGCGTACGCCAAACTAGACGGACCAGAGGAGGGCCGGCGTCTAGCAGGCGGCCGTCCCCTCCCTCAAAGCCCGTGCACCATTAACCTGACGAGACCAGGTGCGGCTACAGTGATCTCCCACCAGGCGGCAGGGCCTGTAGCCAGACTGAGAAGACCAAGCCAGCGTCATCAGCGGCGTGGCAATAGTGAGCGGCCACCAACCAGACCCGCCCGCGGTGTGAGCGGCCTGTCGGCTCCGTACCAGACAGGTCGGCAGGGCCCGCCAGGCGGCGGGCCCCAGCAGTCGGCGGAGAAGCCGAAGACGCTGACAGCCGGGCCCGGCAGCCAGCCAGATTACCATTGTACCCCTGGGAGTAGGCCTATATAAACTCTCCAGGGCACCCATGCAAAGGGTTCCAACTCCATAAGACCTAGCCACATCCCTAGGGCAGGAAAGAGCTAGCCTTGCCTTCTCCTTCCTCTAGCATATAGCTCAAGGAGCAACCTTGTATCACTTGTGCCTTTAGTGATCATGCAGAGCCCCGTAGAGCAGGACTAGGGGTGTTATCTCCTAGGAGAGCCCCAAACCTGGGTAAAGTTCGCCGGCGTTCGAGTCTACGCCTCATCCGGCTTCCCGGCACCGGGGACGTTCTACTCGCTCCCACCATGATAAGCCATCCCTTGGCATATGTCGCACCCAACCCCCGACACTCATACAGATGCATCTTGAGGTTCTGTGCAACGCATATGCATCTTGCTAGTAACCCTCATGTTTGGATACTTTAGGGTTATTTGAGCCCCAACTAGCTCAAACTAACTCTAACCCATGGATCCAAATAGGGCCAAAGTTAGTCTTAGAAAACGCATTAAGCCCTATATACATGGATATACAGAGTACATGATACTAGCAAACACTGACCATTAATTGTAGTTCATTGGTTGGTTTCGATTTTTGATTCAGTTGTTGTGCTGCTACCGTCCAATATTCGCGTGTGGTTTTTTCTAGAATAAAAAAAGAGGTAGTACTTACTGTGGTAAAGGTGAAGTGATGGTTACTTCGCCCGAGCAACTTGTTACTCTGGGAATATTGGAGTAGCACCGGATTCAACGAAGAGAGAAATGATGGTTGCTTCGTCCGAGCAACTTATTGTGGCAAAGGTGGGGCTCTGTGATTTGACTAGTCACTAGTCATTATTACTGTGGTGCAACGACTGGGGTGAATCTTCCCTGCAGCTATGCACTCAATATTGTTGCATGGTAGGTGGAGCCGGATGAAGGATGTCCCACATGTCGGCGAAACAAACTTGAATTGTTTTTGGCATTGCTATCAATCCTTCAGGATTCGTTTATATGTACGCATAATTTTCCAGCATGAGGCTGGTCATAGTGGTAGTAACTTAGACTAGTAACATGCATATGTTACTACTCCCTCCTTCCATCTATATAGGTCCTAACGCTTATTTCGATCCTAACTTTGACCAAATGTTAGAGTAATAATATATGACATACAAGTTACACAAAGCATACCGTCAAATTCGTATGTGAAAGGAGCTTCTAATGATATAATTTTCACATTATACATCATATGTACTATTAATCATATCAATAGTTAAAGGTGATCTTGGAAAACACATTAGGACATATATAGATAGAAGGAGGGAGTAGTTTATGTTACTACCTTCATACTGGGTAGTAAACATATGGATGGTAACATGTAAGTCTTCATTAATTGATATTGACACATTTTACCTCAGAGTGTGTTATGTTACAGTAACATATTATGTTACCACAAGCATTTCTTTCCTCATTAACTCCATGCCACATAAGCAATTTTTTCTTGGGATATGTTATGTTACTACTTAAGTTACTCCCACTATGGCTAGCCTAATGAAATTGTACTATGATGCTATGAAGGTTTCAACTTAGGATTCATGTGTCCTCTTGCCTCAAGATTGTCTCGTTACAACATTCCATCATCAAATAAAAATGAAACAAACATGGCTGCTAATGCATCTCAATGGTTCGCAGATCAGCCCAACATTCATATCACAACTTAAGACAAAGTTGTGAGAAGGTGTACTAATAAAGAAAAATATATAATTGATCGATGTTGTTTGTAGACATGGCTCCATTTCCTGGGCACAATGTTCATTGGTTGGCAGCTAGTTTCACCCAGCTTTGTAGCAAAAAATTGTGTATACAACAACATCACAATCCAATCATTTTGTGCAGCTCCACTAAAATCGAGCTAATCATCCCTGTTTGCAAATATATTCAGTCAGTGTGATTACAATGATAGTGGAACTAGATGGTGAAACATAACACACACAAATAGAAGTCGATCACCTCTGCGATCTCTGTTTTGGACTAACTACTTGTTGGAGAAGATTAGGCAGGGAGTTGGATGAGGAGGATAGCAAAACCAATCTCTCTTTCTACAATCCCACAGAAATGTAAAAATGTTGCCTGTGTGACATTTTGGCAGAACTGCACAAAACACTCTTAAGAAAAAGTGATTTGTGCAGTTCACCAAAAGGTCGCAATAGCAACGAGGTGAAATGGATAGCCCTATTTGCAAAAGGAGGTAGAAAGGAAAATATTACTTCCCAATAACATGAGATGAAGACACATATGCCGACAAGAAAGAAACCTATTCCATGTAATAAGGGAAAGATAACAGCATGGTGGTTTTATCAAAAATAGTTTGAGGACGAGATTGCAAGATGGAAAGTACGTCAGACGAGACACAAGCAACTAAAGAAGATACACATGCAGGGTTTTCCACATGCAACAACATGGGAAGATGGGAAGTGGAGCAAGGCCGGAGGAAGTTGTACCTGAGGGTAATCGGGATGTAACTAGGAGGGCGCCGGCGGCCGGGATCTGCCCATACTTCGGCAGCGAGCAAGTGGCGAAGGCCCTACAGCGCCCGAGCTTGGTCAGAGAGAACAGTGGGTACCGCAGATCAGGACGAGCTGCCTCAACACTGTCAAACGGAGAAACGATGCACATCCTCCCTTTCCGCCGGCGGACGGGATGCGGCCGGATCAATGACCAACTGTCACAACCCTAGTTAGTGAATGCATTAGAGTAACTGCATCATGTTTAAATTCCTCAGAAACATTGAAATGGGGATGGCAGAAACCCCCAACACCACTTAATCCAACTAGGGTTACTAAAATACTTTTTCAATGAACCTGAAATGCCCTTCAAAAATGTTCATCATCTTTGCCTTGGTCTAGAACCTCTCACAAATATGGTTCACATTTTTCTAGGATAGCATTAGGTCACTGAACTAAATCATATTCTATTTGCATTTGGGCATTTCAATGATATATAATACTTTAAATGTCCAAATAATCATGAACTGAAATGTTTGTTGCTGGAAATAATCCAAATAGTGGCCTTGAGCAGTTTCATGATTTTTGGGATTGTTTTGGTATTTTTAATAAAGCCCTAAAGTCGCAGAACAAAAGAAAACAAAAATAAAAAGAGAGAGAGGAAGTGCACATGGGCCAACTTACCTGGCTGACCCAGGTCCTATGCAGCCCAGCTGTGGCCCATCACTGTAGCTGGCTTAACCCAGCCGCCCCACCATCTTCAACCTCCTGCCAGTAGGCAGGAGGGCGTGTGCTCGCCCGCGTGCACTACCTCCACCCTGCCTGGCTGCCCTCCCATTGCCCTGGACCAACCTCACGTCGCCACGCACTTCCCTCGACCCCCTGCATCTCTCCCCTCTCTCTCACTTGACCCCCTCCCCTTTCTCTGCTTGCTTCCGAGCGGAGCCCGTCGCCACGTTCGCCATAGCCACAGCCACCGCCTCCCCCTCGCCTCTCCGACGTGCTCCCGAGCTCCACTGTGCCGCCCTCATCCTCTCTGTCGCCTCACGCAACCGGCAGAGGCCCGACAAGCCTTCCCCGACTCTTTCTTCCTCCTTCGACCATGGAGATCGCCGGCAACCTTCCGCCGTCACAAACCCATCCCTGAGCTTGCTGACCCCCTCCCGGACACTGCTGTGAGCTCCTGCTCCCAACACCTCTCTTCCCCGCCTCGATTGCGCCTTGTAGCTTCCGTTCTCACTGGAGCTGAAGCTCGCCACTGCCAAGCCATGTCGCCCCCGTGGCCATAGCCACTGCAGCTTGCAGTAGAGCACGTCACCGCACTCCACGCGCTCCCAGGAGCCTAACACACACACCCATTCATCTCCCTGTGCCTCGTAGCTCCGTCTCGCTCCACACCCGAACCCCGGCCGCCGCTGAGGTCGTGCCGCGCTCAACTCCGGTTGTCTCAGCCCCTGCCGCTTGCACAAATGGATGTGGAGCACTTGAGCAACCTGTGAGCTCCTCGCCGCTCTTTTGGTCACGGAAGAAGCGAAACCGGCGCCTCCGCCATCCACAGCTCACTGGCGATGAGCCAGCTGGTCAACTCTAGTGAGTTGACCCGGGCTTGACCATAGTTTGACACCCCCTGGCTGACTGACGTATGGGCGAGGCCCCTGTTTAATTAACTATTAGATTAATTTGCATTAACTAACGTAGTTAATTAGTTAAGCCACTGACATGTGGGCCCAGCCCTGCTGACATTTTGTTAGGGTTAGCTTAGCACTAGCTAACTCAGTTAACTAACTGAGTCACTAACCAGTGGGTCCCACTAGTCAGGTTTGACCTGGACCGTCCAGTTGACCTGCTAATGCAGTGCTGATGCAGTAATGCCTCTTCATGATTTATTCTTATTCAAGAAATTCTAGAAATTGTTGCAAACTTCAAAAAATCATAGAAATTAATTTGTAACTCCAAATGCAAAGATTTATATATGAAAATTGATCATAAAAATCCAATATATCTATATGTACTAGTTTCATGCATGTCTAGGCAACTTAACCTTCCTGTTTAGTGAAAAACATGATAAAGCACTATTTAACATCATAAGATGAGTTTGGGGTTGAACCTTTGGTTCAAAATAGCTCAAACCCATCTGGTTGTAGTTGCATTAGCCTAACACACTCATTTTGGCATGTCATGATCATGTATAATATTGTGCATTGCATTGATTGTGTTCTTCCTTGTTTGCTGGTATTTGTCCCCTCTCAGTGGACATGGCTTCGATGATGAGATAGATGAGACCGATGAAGAACTATACTATCTTCAGAAGTTCCAGGCAAGCAAAACCCCCTTGTTCATTCCGATACAATCCCACTCTCTCGCTCCTGCTCTCTTTTACTACATTAGGACAACAATGATTCATCTGTTACATGCTATGGTAGTTGAACCCCTTTCCTTTGCATGACCTGTCATTGCCACAGTAAATAGATGAAACCCACTAGCATGAGTAGGATTGTTTGAGACATGTTGTGCCTACTCGTTCATGCTTGTTTGTCATGCCTACTACTGCTTAGAATTGAGTCAGGTCTGATTCATCGAGGATGAATTAGAATGTTGTGAACATGCATGTCCTACTGTTGAGAGCTAAGTGTGTGAACACGATTTGGTAAAGGTACCGGTGAGAGACCATGTAGGAGTACATGGTGGGTTGTCTCATTGAAACCGTCCTCAGGAACTGAGTTCTGTGTTTATGATCCATGAACAGCTACTACCACACATTGGGCCCTGAAATATGACCTTGCTAGACTTATTAACCGCCCTTGTCCTGAGTCCAGGAGTTGCAAGTAGTTTCTGGTGTTTGTAGTTTGCTAGAGACCGTGCGCAGCGCAGACCCGAGGGGTGGGCTGTGATGCGGTAGGCACATGGCCCGGTGTACCGAGTCGCCCGTTTGGTGACCCGGGAACCCTGCACACATCGTTCGGGGCCGTATGTGGAAACCTCGGCCGGACTCCCTGCAGATGGAACCTATATAGGCAATAAACCTAGACTAGGGACTTGTGTGGTTAGTCAGGTCGTGGTCTACACCCATGTCGGCTTTCGCTTGAAGTCTGCCGAGCACATGTCGTGTGGAGACGCTAAGTGGTGGAAACATGTGTGAAGAAGTACACCCCTGTAGGGTTATAAATGATCTATTCGAATAGCCGCATCTGCGGTAAAGGACCTCTGGGTTGCCTATACAGTTCGTAGAGAATTGAAAGTGGATACTCTAAAATACGCAAGATAAGCATGAGCGCTATGGATGGCGTTCTCGTAGGGAGACGGGAGCGGATCCATAGTGGCATATTGATATGGTGAATATGTGGACCCGTGTGTGCCACCTCAAAAGAGTTGCTTGTAGTCGTAGTTCAGGTTAGTGACTGAGTCAAAGCTGGCTTGCTGCAGTTAAACCCCACCATCTCCTTTGTTGATAATGATGCATATGTAGTTAGTTCTTATTTAAGTCTTGCTGTGTACACTCACATTTGCTTAATTTATGTTTTTGCAGAGAGACTTCAGTCTCGCTAGTAGTACCGCCTGGACTTTGACGTTTAGCTTGTTACCTCAGCTACGATCTTGTGCCCTCTGGAGGGTCTTGTAGATAGTCAGGCTCCTCATCCCTTTTCATTTGTAGATCTATGTACTCATACATGTTAAGCTTCCGCGTGTGCTTTTGGATTGTATGCTCCGAATGTTGGGTCATGAGACCCATGATTGTAATACTTGGCTCCTCAGAGTCTATTGAATAAATACCTTGAGTTATAGAGTTGTGTTGTGATGCCATTTTCTCACATATCGAGCATATTGTGTACATGTTATTGAAATGCTTGGTATGTGTGGGATCCTACAACCTTGTTGTTTATTCTTGGTAGCCACTCTTACCAGGAAATGTCTCCTAGTGCTTCCACTGAGCCATGGTAGATTGCTATTGCTCTTGAACACATAGGCTGGCCGACATTTGTCCTTCTTCGTGCTTGGTCTATCCCTTCGGGGAAATGTCACATGTTGTTCCTTTAAGTCCCTTATAGCTTACTACGACTTGGGTTCGTACGTTGTCGATCGACAGGTTTGTTGTTGGGTCATGTATGTCTGTCCATGTAAGTTAGTGCCACCTTGGGTTTATGACTAGTCATGTCGGCCTGGGTTCTCTGTCATATGGATGCTAGCGACACTATCATATACGTGAGCCAAAAGGCGCAAACAGTCCCGGGCCAAGTAAGGTGGCACCCGTGGGAATACCGTGCGTGAGGCCGCAAAGTCATATGATGTGTTATGTGCTAGATTGGTGTGACTTAGGATCGGGGTCCTGACAGCTTTGGTATCGAGCCTGACTGCCTGTACGATTACCAAGCCAAACTGGTCAAAGTTGAGTCTAGAAATTCTTTAGTTATGAAGGTAATTGATTCTCGAAGGGAATGTAAGTATCTTTTTATTCCTTTACCTTATGCCCTTCTGATCCGAGTCATCCTATCTTTCCTACGGGGTTAAGGAACTAGGCTTTCTCTTGTTTCTAATAGGATCACGTGTTACTAATCCGTAGACTTAAAGGATTCATGGATTCAAGCCTCAGTTCCGCATCTACTACTTCCGTGTGTTCATAGCTGATCTCGAAACCTTGATATTGTGCTCCTGAGTGGTTATGCCAGCATTTTTGTCATGGGAAACGAGCACCTATGGGGCAGGGCCCCTTTCGGTCCGGCAAGGGAGCGGAGGGTGCACGAAGAGCAGATCGAGGCGAGCACGCGAGGATTTTACCCAGCCGGAGCTCTCCGGAGATAATACTCCTCTTGCTTTGTGATTGTATTCATTCTTGCTTGAGAGCATGAGAGTGGTGTAGTTTCGAATGAGTCAAACCCCTTCTACGTTGCGCATGGGCCTCCTTTTATAGGCTAAAGGGGTCACCGACAGGTGGCAACGCAGGCAAGGGCACAAATGTAAAAAGGGTGGTTGGTACAACTGCCATCTGATGCACCCTACCTAACTCGACGGCGGGGACAAGAGCATTTAATGCCCGTCCGCATCGCCTAAATACTGCAGAAAAGCGACCGTTAGGGGCGCCACCGCTTTCCACGATGGCCTTCTCGTCATCTCTACTTGCCACCTCGCACCGCTTGGCTGCACAGCTTCCCGCCACGTGCGTCTGGAATAGTCTCAGGGCGACACGTCGAAGGGTGCGCTGGAGCGTGGGCACAGAGTGGTGGCTTCGCCGCGGCAAGCGCCTTGCCGCGTTCGTTGTCTTGTCGCACCCGCAAGCTTGTCGCTCGTCGGGTCTTGCCGGGACGCGCGGCGCGTCGCGGCAAGTTCTTTGTCTTGCCGCGGTCGTTGTCTTGTCGCACCCGCAAGCTTGTCGCTCGTCGGGTCTTGCCGGGACGCGCGGCGCGTCGCGGCAAGTTCTTTGTAATGCCTTGGTTGGCCTTCCCGGCAAGCTCCTCTTGCTTGGGCCTCGTCCTTCCCGGAAAGCTACTCTTGCCGGAGTCTTGTCTTCTCAGTTAAAACACTTTGTTCTTGAAAGGCATCAATAGGAACTACGGAGGATCTTGGCGGACACCCGGCAAGCCTTGCCGCTGGACGCTGCGACTGCCCGTGCACAAGTTCGGGATACTAAGGTACCCCTACTTTAGTACACCGACAGGAGCTCCCGGACCTGGGCCACACACAGTGCCGAGCGCTGTTGGGCCAGGCCCAAAACAGGGCACGGGCACACGCGGCCTGGGTCCACACCAAATCTAACTCCGTATCCACCGCGCCCTGCCGTAACGGCACGCGTCAAACGCAGTGTCGTGGGAGAGATTGCGGGTGATTCTTTAATCGAAAAAGGCGTAACGTTCGCCTCCTCCTCTTTACAAGCAGAGGAAACAGGGGCCGTTCCCCCACCTTCGCCACTTGCAGTTGCTTCCTCAGAAATTTCCGCCGCTCCCCTCCGCTTCTCAAAGCCAAAAGAGAGCAGCGCTCCGCCGCCCGTCGCCGCCAACGCCCCCGCTCTCCCCCACCGCCTCCGCCATGGCTCCGAAGACTGGGAAGGGTGTGAAGTCGGCCGAGGCGCTGCGGCTTGAGGCGCTGCGCAAGGAGCGAGCACTTTTCCCCCCGAGCTCTCCGCGAAGGAGCTGCGGGAGTGGTTCTATCTCTTCTGGTCGACGGAGACGCGGGCGCATCTGCGCACGCAGGTACTCTCCGCCGAAGCTTCTACCTCGAAACGGTGTCCAAAAGGACACTACTTCTTTCCATTGTTCTTCTATTGCGGGCTCTGCCCGCCCTTTTCCGATTTCTTCTGCGACATTATGAACACATATGGATTCCATCTCCTTGATTTCACCCCAACGCTGTTCTGACCATGGCGGTTTTCGCACACCTCTGCGAGAACTTCGTCGGAATCCACCCAAATGTTGCCCTTTTTCGCCACTACTTCATGCCCCGGGCCGAGAAGGGAGAGCCCTTAGCTGGCGGGATCGCCTGGATCTCGAGGGTCGGCATGAAGGAGGTCTATCTGGAGGGGGAGCTCCATAGCAAATGGGAGGAGTGGCGAGCGGAGTGGTGTTGGATTGTTGATGAGAAACTGCATCCATTCACCAATTTGCACCAAACCCGAGTAGTGCGCGGCGGCGGACGATGCTAGATTGAAGATCGCCACCACCCGGATATTGCGGCTCAGGCTTGCCGGGCTCACGGTTGGTGCTGTTGGCGCAGACTTTCTTCGCCGCCGCATCGCCCCTCTGCAGGAGAGCGGGAGACCCGCCTGGTTGTTCGGGGGTCCGGCGGATATCATGAGGCTGCGCCCAGGCCTCAATTTTAACTTTACTGTCATGGAGTTTGATGGGACGCTGAAGGAGCTGTTCAAGCACGAACCCATCCATCCCGAGTGGTTCAGGCTGCCGCAGGGCGTCGTCCCGTTGTGTAATAACTCCCAGCTCGACCGCATCCGCGCAATGATGCGAGAGTGCGACTCGCATGGGATTATCCCAACTTGGCAGGAGCCCACCTATGACTTCGTGCAGCAATTCTTCGATGACTTGGTGGAGGTGGCGGTCCGCGCCGACAAGCAGAGGCTTCTCACCCGCGACACCACTGAGGATGAGATGCGGCGCATCGCCACCAGGGCGGAGGAGGCGGCGGCAGCTGCCGCCGCGGGCGAGTTCGGGTTTACTTTGGAGGAGGCAGAGGCAGCCGAGGCGGCAAGCCTTGCCGACCAAGAGGATCTTGGCGGGGAGGTCGTTGGCGAGGGAGAGCCCGAAGCCGAAGCGAGCGAGCCTGCCGGGGGCGCAAGTGGCCAGCCGTCTTCAAGCAACTTGCCGCAGACGGGGCCCTTAGTGCAGCCCCCAACTCAACCAAGAAGGCGCCTCCGCAGGACCGGAGACACAGCAGGGCGGCAGACGGGCCAACAGCCGCCGCGCCGCGGGACACGCTCCACCGCGCCAAGCACCGTCGCCACGGGAGCATCTCACGCCGCACCGGCAACTGGGGCGGGGTCTTCTTGGGCCGCTGCTTCCGATCCTGCCGCAGTTCCCGCCAAGCGTCCAAGGGAGCCTACTCCTCTGACTCGTCGCGCCGAAAGGGTACCAGACTTTGATCTCCCCGTGCTCAGCTCCGACGAGGAGGAAGAAGAGGAGGACGAGTAAGTCTTTTCCTTTTGTTGTACTTATGGTTCTTCAATTCTTGTTGTTTATTGTCTTGTTTCTGATCTGCTTTCTTCTGAACCTTGTTCCTTTCCAGGACTCTAGCCCAGAGAGCGGCGAAGAGGGCCAAGGTCCCCGTGGTAGTCATCGAGGACGATCCTGCTGTGACAGTAGAGGACGCGTCCGAGACCACCTTGTCGGACCCGGCAATCTCTCCCCGAAGCAGCCCCCAGCGCAGCCCCCAGCGTTAGTACATAACTTTACTTCCCGCAGTCATGCGCGCCTGGGTGTTCTTTCCTTGATGATATCTTGATTGTGGGTTTGCTTGTGTAGGAGCAGAACAGGCCCATTAGGAACAACCAGAAGCTGCTCCTGAGGTGTTATCTGCTTCGACTACGCCGCCAAGGGGTGATTCTCCGGCAAGGGAGCGCTCTCCGGCAAGGGAGAGGTCCCCGGCAAGGGAGGAGTCTCCGGCAAGGGGCAGCACCAGCGACCCTCCGGTGGTGGAGCCCATGACCGTGGATCCCAGTACTGGTAATTTCCCTTGCTTGAAACTTCCCTTGGATTCTTCTTCTTCTGGTCTTCTTTTTTGGATATTTGCTTGACTTCTTCTCCCTCTTCCTGTCTTTAGATCCTCCCTCCACTGAACCGATGGAGACCGAGGCCACCGGCGAGGAGAACGTGCGCGGCAATGTTGACGAAGCCGCTGCCACCGAGGAAGGGGTCGGCGCTGATGATCCTGCCGACGAAGAGGCCGCCAAGGCTGCTGGTGCTGGAGCTGGCGAGGGATCTGGCGATCATACTGACGACCCTGGGGCCACAGGAGCGCAGGGCGCTACGCCGACCGCCGATCCCTCCGCCGCTGACACAGCGCCAAGCTCCGAAGAGCCCCAGCCCGACGCCTACTTGAAGGCCGGCGACGGTGTCTTCATCAAGCTCCCCTGGGCGTCAAGCTCCAGGGCGCCGGTCGAGGGAGAGGCTTTTGACGGAGAAGTACTCGCCTCCGCTGGGCTGACGGTGGTTGACGCGCCAAGTAGCAGCAGCGGCGAGTCTGAGGAGGAGGAGCTGCTCCGAAAGTTGGTGTCGCTCTACCGCGCCCGACAAGCGAAATTGGAGTCTCAGGAAGCGCTTGTCGTGCAGGCGGGAGTGGACATAGAGAAGCACACGGAGGAGCTCCGGGGCCGCAACCAAGAGGCCCTCCGGTCCATTGCAGAGAAGAGGGCGCAGCTCGTCGAGGCGCGGAAGGCTTTTCTCCTCGAAAAGGCCGAAGCCGAAGGGCAGCAACAGATCTCCGCCGAGGAGATGTCTCTCATGGCAAAACTGGGTTTAAGGATATTTGGAAGCACAAGTAGTATCTCTACTTTTTGAAAGGAATTTTGGCTAGCATGAGGGGGAAAGGCAAGCTCAACATGTTTGAATGATCCATGACAATATACTTTAACTGAGATGTCGGGAAACATAACCCATTACGTTGTCTTCCTTGTCCAACATCAACTCTTTAGCATGTCATACTTAATGAGTTCTCCCAACTATAAAAGATGTCTAGGATAGTATATTTACATGTGGAATCTCTCTTCCTTCAATATTCTTTCATGAATTTTTCAAATGACCAATACAATGCTTGCTAACCTCCAACAAATTTACAACCTATACTTATTAGACATGAAGTCATTACTCCCCACGGGATAAGCAAATGAGGCATATATAATTTCATATTTATGACAATCAACTCATTCAACAATTTACTCATTGGATATAAGTGAAGCACAGGACTAAATGAAAAACTACTCCAAAAATATATAAGTGAAGAACAATGAGTAGCTAAATAATTATGTAACTATGTGAAGACTCTCTCTCATTAAAGAATTTCAGATCTTGGTATTACTCAAACAGCAAGCAAAGCAAAATAAAATTACATTGCAAGGATAGCACAACTCATGTGAAGAAGCAAAGACTTAGGCTCAACCGATCCTAACTGATAGTTGTTGGAGAAGAAAGGTGGGATGCCTACCGGGGCATCCCCAAGCTTAGATGCTTGAGACTTCTTGAAATATTATCTTGGGGTTCCTTGGGCATCCCCAAGCTTGAACTTTTGTATCTCCTTAATTCCTCTCATATCATGGTTTCTTTCTTTTATCAAAAGCTTCATCCACACCAAACTCAACAAGAACTCGTGAGATGGGTTAGTATAAACCAATGCAAAACCTTATCATTTTCTACTGTAATAAATCACTAAAATTATTATTCAACATTGCATACTAAATTCCTCTGCATATTTAATACTCCTATCCTCAAATAGAATCATTAAACAAGCAAACATATGCAAACAATGCAACCATAACAGCAATCTGCCAAAACAGTACAGTCTGTAAAGAATGCAAGATTCACCATACTTCCCTAAATCCAAAAATTACAAAATAAAATTCCCACTGTAGTAAATTTATCAGAGCTCATTATGCAAAACGTTTCATAATTATATCATCCCCTGACTTTTCTAGGGAATTTTTGCAACAGCGGTAAACTTTCTGTTTTCAAACAGCATCATATATACTAGCAAAATAAGCATGGCAAAGGCTATCCTTGACTTTTTATTGAAACTAAAGACTCAAAACACTACTATAAATAACAGCAGGCAAATACTAACAAAAGAAAATGATGCTCCAAGCAAAACACATATCATGTGGTGAATAAAAATATAGCTCCATGTAAAGTTACCGATGAACGAAGACGAAAGAGGGGATGCATTCCGAGGCATCCCCAAGCTTAGGCTCTTGGTTGTCCTTGAATATTACCTTGGGGTGCCTTGGTCATCCCCAAGCTTAGGCTCTTGCCACTCTTTATTCCATAGTCCATCGAATCTTTACCCAAAACTTGAAAACTCCACAACACAAAACTCAACAGAAAACTCGTAAGCTCCGTTAGTATAAGAAAATAAAACCATCACTTAGGTACCGTAAAGAACTCATTCTAAATTCATATTGGTGTAATATCTACTGTACTCCAACTTATCTATGGTTCATACCCTTCGATACTACTCCTAGATTCATCAAAATAAGTAAACAACACATAGAAAACAGAACAGTCTGTAGTAATCTGTATCAAACGTATACTTCCGGAACTCCAAAAATCCTACCAAATTATGAAGTCCTAAGCAATTTGTGTACCAATCCAGAGCAAAAAGAATCAGATCATAAGCACGTTTCCGTGAATTAACAAAACTAATTTACTGGGTGCAAAACTTTCTGATTTTCAGCAGGATCAACACAACTATCACCGTAAGCTATCCTAAAGGTCTTACTTGGCACTTTATTGAAATAAAAGATAAAAAACATCATTACTACAGTAGCATAATCATGTGAACACACAAAAATAGTAAGGGTAAATATTGGGTTGTCTCCCAACAAGCGCTTTTCTTTGATGCCTTTCTAGCTAGGCATGATGGTGACAATGATGCTCACATAAAAGATAAGAATTGTAACATAACGGGAGCATCATGAAGCATATGACTTGCACATTTAAGCCTAATGCATAGGGATTTTGTGAGCAAACAACTTATGGGAACAATAATCGACTAGCATAGGAAGGTAAAACAATCATAGCTTCAAAAATTTAAGCACATAGAGAGGAAACTTGACATTATTGCAATTCTTACAAGCATATGTTCCTCCCTCATAATAATTTTCAGTAGCATCATGAATGAATTCAACAATATATCCAGCACCTAAAGCATTCTTTTCATGATCTACAAGCATAAAATTTTTACTACTCTCCACATAAACAAAATTCTTCTCATTCGGAATAGTGGGAGTATCATAATGGTCTTGAACACTAAAAATTGTTTCCACATTAAAAGAGTAATGTTCAGAAAAAGGGTAATCATAATCATGGCAAGAATTGTAAATATAATCATCACTACTTTTTATATCATAAGTTTCATCACAATAATCATCATAAGTAGCAACTTCGTTCTCATCATAATCGATTGAAACCTCTCCTAAGATAGTGGAACCACTCAATAAAGTTGACACTCTTCCAATTCCACTTTCGTATTCATCACAATAAAATTCAACATCCTCCAAATAGTGGGATCACTACTTCCTAAAGTTGACACTCTTCCAAACCCACTTTCATCAATATAATCAACATAAATAGGAGGCATGCTTTCGTCATAATCAATATTCTCATCAACACTTGGGGGACTAAAAATATCATATTCATCAAACATAGCATCCCAAGCTTGTGGCTTTGCATATCATTAGCATCATGGATATTCAAGGAATTCATACTAACAACATTGCAATCATTCTCATCATTCAAAGATTCAGTACCAAGCATTTTAATGCACTCTTCTTCTAGCACTTGAGCATAATTTTCCTTTCCATCAAACTCAGGAAAGTTATTAAAAAGACGAAGCGTATGAGACAAACTTAACTCCTTTTTTTGTAATTTCCCTTTTATAAACTAAACTAGTGATAAAACAAGAAACAAAAAGATTCGATTGCAAGATCTAAAGATATACCTTCAAGCACTCACCTCCCCGGCAACAGCGCCAGAAAAGAGCTTGATGTCTACTACACAACCTTCTTCTTGTAGACGTTGTTGGGCCTGCAAGTGTACAGGTTTGTAGGGCAGTAGCAAATTTCCCTCAAGTGGATGACCTAAGGTTTATCAATCCGTGGGAGGCGTAGGATGAAGATGGTCTCTCTCAAGCAACCCTGCAACCAAATAGCAAAGAGTCTCTTGTGTCCCCAAGACACCCAATACAATGGTAAATTGTATAGGTGCACTAGTTCGGCGAAGAGATGGTGATACAAGTGCAATATGGATGGTAGATAAAGGTTTTTGTAATCTGAAAATATAAAAACAGCAAGGTAACTAATGATAAAAGCGAGCGTAAACGGTATTGGAATGGTAGGAAATAAGGCATAGGGTTCATAGTTTCACTAGTGTAATTTCTCTCAACAATAATAATATAGATAGATCATATAACAATCCCTCAACATGCAACAAAGAGTCACTCCAAAGCCACTAATAGAGAAGAACAAACAAAGAGATTATGGTAGGGTACGAAACCACCTCAAAGTTATTCTTTCGGATCGATCTATTAAAGAATTTGTACTAGAATAACACCTTAAGACACAAATCAACCAAAACCCTAATGTCACCTAGATACTCCATTGTCACCTCAAGTATCCGTGGGCATGATTATACAATATGCATCACACAATCTCAGATTCATCCAACCAACACAAAGTACTTCAAAGAGTGCCCCAAAGTTTCTACCGGAGAGTCAAGAAAATGTGTGCCAACCCCTATGCATAGCTTCATGGGCGGAACCCGCAAGTTGGTCACCAAAACATACATCAAGTGGCACGTGATATCCCATTGTCACCACAGATAAACACAGCAAGACATACATCAAGTGTTCTCAAATCAAAGACTCTATCCGATAAGATAACTTCAAGAGGGAAACTCAATTCATCATAAGAGAGTAGAGGGGGAGAAACATCATAAGATCCAACTATAATAGCAAAGCTCGCGATACATCAAGATCGTGCCATAGAGAGAACACGAGAGAGAGAGAGAGAGAGAGATCAAACACATAGCTACTGGTACCCTCAGCCCCGAGGGTGAACTACTCCCTCCTCGTCATGGATAGTATTGGGATGATGAAGATGGGCACCGGTGATGGGTTCCCCCCTCCGGCAGGGTGCCGGAACGGACTCCCGAGAGGTTTTTGGTGGCTACAGAGGCTTGCGGCAGCGGAACTCCCGATCTATCTTGATATTCAATGTTTTCGAGTGGTGAAGCTTATATAGGCGAAAGAAGTCGGTAGGGAGGTGCTCGAGGGCCCACGAGACGGGGCGCGCCAAGATGGGGCGCCCCTATCTCCTGGCCTCCTCGAGGATCTTCTGACGTGAACTCCAAATCTCCAGGATCATATTCTTCCAAAAAAGCACGCTGCCAAAGGTTTCATTCCGTTTGGACTCCGTTTGATATTCCTTTTCTTCGAAATACTGAAACAGGCAATAAAACAACAATATGTGTTGGGCCTCCGGTTAATAGGTTAGTCCCAAAAGTAATATAAAAGTGTATAATAAAGCCCATAATCATTCAAAATAGATAATAAAATAGCATGAATACTTCATAAATTATAGATACGTTGGAGACGTATCATTGCCTCGCTGACTTCATCTCTGAGTCTTCTGGTTTGCTTTCGGTCCAAGAAAAATCATCGCGAAGGTTTCATTCTGTTTCGATTCTATTTGGTATTCCTTTTCTGCAAATCTCTAAAATAGGAAAAAAAACACAAACTGGCACTGGGCCGTCGGTTAATAGGTTAGTCCCAAAAATATTTTAAAATAGCATATTAAAGCCCATTAAACATGCAAAACAGATAATATAATAGCATGGAACAATCAAAAATTATAGATATACGTTGGAGACGTATCAAGCATCCCCAAGCTTAACTCTTGCTCGTCCTCGAGTAGGTAAATGATAAAACACAATTTCTGATGTGGAATGCTACCTAACATGTTTATCAATGTAATTTTGTTTATTGTGGCATGAATGTTCAGATCCAAAAGATTCAAGATGAAAGTTTAATATTGACATAAAAATAATAATACTTCAAGCATACTAACAAAGCAATCATGTCTTCTCAAAATAACATGGCCAAAGAAAGCTATCCTACAAAATCGTATAGTCTGGCTATGCTCTATCTTCATCACATAAAATATTTAATCATGCACAACCCCGATGACGAGCCAAGCAATTGTTTCATACTTTTGATGTTCTCAAACTTTTTCAATCTTCACGCAATACATGAGCGTGAGCCATGGACATAGCACTATAGGTGGAATAGAATGGTGGTTGTGGAGAAGACAAAAGGAGAAGATAGTCTCACATCAACTAGGCGTATCAACGGGCTATGGAGATGCCTATCAATAGATATCAATGTCAGTGAGTAGGGATTTCCATGCAACGGATGCACTAGAGCTATAAGTGTATGAAAGCTCAAAAAGAAACTAAGTGGGTGTGCATCCAACTTGCTTGCTCACTAAGACCTAGGGCACTTTGAGGAAGCCATCATTGGAATATACAAGACAAGTCCTATAATGAAAAATTCCCACTAGTATATGAAAGTGACAACATAGGAGACTCTCTATCATGAAGATCATGGTGCTACTTTGAAGCACAAGTGTGGGAAAAGGATAGTAACATTGCCCCTTCTCTCTTTTTCCCTCATTTTTTTATTATTTAGGCCTTCTCCTTTTTTATGGCCTCCTTTTTATTATTTTTTGTCTGTAGTCTCATCTCGACTTGTGGGGGAATCATAGTATCAATCATCCTTTCCTCACATGGGACAATTCTCTAATAATGAAGATCATCACACTTTTATTTACTTACAACTCAAGAATTACAACTCAATACTTAGAACAAAATATGACTCTATTTGAATGCCTCTGGCGGTGTACCGGGATGTGCAATGATTCAAGAGTGATATGTATGAGACAATTATGAAAGGTGACTTTGCCACAAATACGATGTCAACTACATGATCATGCAAAGCAATATGACAACCATGGAGTGTGTCATAATAAACGGAACGGTGGAAAATTGCATGGCAATATATCTTGGAATGGCTATGGAAATGCCATAATAGGTAGGTATGGTGGATGTTTTAAGAAAGGTATATGGTGGGTGTATGGTATCGGCGAAAGTTGCGCGACATAAGAGAGTCTAGCAATGGTGGAAGGGTGAGAGTGCGTATAATCCATGGACTCAACATTAGTCATAAAGAACTCACATACTTATTGCAAAAATCTATTTGTTATCAAAACGAAGTACTACACACATGCTCCCAGGGGGATAGATTGGTAGGAAAAGACCATCGCTCGTCCCCGACTGCCACTCATAAGGAAGACAATCAATGAATAAATCATGCTCCAACTTCATCACATAATGGTTCACTATACGTGCATGCTACAGGAATCACAAACTTTAACACAAGTATCTCTCAAATTCACAACTACTCTACTAGCATGACTCTAATATCACCATCTTCATATCTCAAAACAATCATAAAGAATCAAACTTCTCATAGTATTCAATGCACTTCATATGAAAGCTTTTATTATACCCATCTTGGATGCCCATTACTAGGACTAATTTTATAACCAAAGAAAATTACCATGCTGTTATAAAAGACTCTAAAAATAATATAAGTGAAGCATGAGAGTTCAACAATTTCAATAAAATAAAACCACCACCGTTCTCTAAAAAGATATAAGTGAAGCACTAGAGCAATATTGTCTAGCTCAAAAGATATAAGTGAAGCACATAGAGTATTATAATAAATCACGATTCATGCGTGTCTCTCCCAAAAGGTGTGTACAGAAAGGATGATTGTGGTAAACTAAAAAGCAAAGACTCAAATCATACAAGACGCTCCAAGAAAAACACATATCATGTGGTGAATAAAAATATAGCCTTAAGTAAAGTTACCGATAGACGAAGACAAAAGAGGGGATGCCTTACGGGGCATCCCCAAGCTTAGGCTTTTTGTTGTCTTTGAATTTTACCTTGGGGTGCATTGGGAATCCCCAAGCTTAGGCTCTTGCCACTCGTTATTCCAAAGTTCATCAAATCCTTACCCAAAACTTGAAAACTTCACAACACAAAACTTCAACAGAAAATCTCATGAGCTCCGTTAGTATAAGATAATAAATATCCACTTTATGATACTTTTGTGAACTCAGTATTATTTATATTGGTGTAAAACCAACAGTATTCAACTTCTCTATGATTCATACCCCTCGATACTAGACATAGATTCATCAAAATAAGCAAACAACACGCGAAAAACAGAATCTGTCAAAAACAGAATAGTCTGTAGTAATCTGTAACTTTCGAATACTTTTGTAACTCCAAAAATTCTGAAATACATTTTTGTACGTGAAGAATTTCTCTATTAATCTTCTGCAAAAACAATCAACTTAAAATCACTCTTATATAAAAAATGACAGCTAATCTCGTGAGCACAAAGTTTCTGTTTTTTACAGCAAGATCGCATTAACTTTCACCAAAGTCTTCCCAAAGGTTCTACTTGGCACAAACACTAATTAAAACTTAAAACCACATCTAACCAGAGGCTAGATGAATTATTTATTACTAAACAGGAGAAAAAAGTAAAGAACAAAAATAAAACTGGGTTGCCTCCCAACAAGCGGTATCGTTTAACTCCCCTAGCTAGGCATAAAAACACGAATAGATCTAGGTATTGTCATCTTCGGCATGCAATTCTTTCCTCATCAAATCCTCCAAAACTTGTCTTAACAAATCTATTATTTCCCTTATTTCCCTTTTAGAAGAAGAACTTAAATCATGGAAAGGGCTTTGATTTGTAATCTTAACAATCATAAACCCATAGTCGGGATCATCACCATATATATCATCATATAAAATGTGTAGTTCATTTCTAACGGGTTCCTTCATCATTTTATTCAACCAATCCGTATTGAATCCTACATTAATTCCTCTAGTAATCCAGTCAAACTCCTCGAAAGCCTCAAGGTACCAAGATTGAGATATTTCAGAATGGGGAACTCTCTTCCTAAGATTTTCACTATAAGATTGATAATCTCTAGCTTCCAAACTACGCATGGTTTTTTATCATACAAAATATCTATAATCGGAGGGTGTTCAACATATTTTTTTATAAAGAAAAAATATCCCTAGCTTCTTGTATTATAAAATTAAATTCATGCATAAGGATAATAGTGGCAATCTTTTTAGCTATATGGTGATTGATATTGGGAAGTTCATAAAACACGTTATCCAAAGCAGGATGGATATGCACAAATTTTCTTTCTAATTTCTCAACAAGCATAACAATGGCATCAGCATAACAGTTGGTCTCAAGAAGAATAGACTTTTTGTTAATAGGCATGGATCCTGTGCAATCAAAGAATTCTTGGATAATACTTTTCCAATAATATTACCGTCCCCCACACGAAAGATTTTTGTTTTGTAATTAGGTGGAGTTATAGTTTCATGTTTCAAAGAACAAGACTCAAGTGCTTCTTCAAGATTTTCAATGATAACCTCCCCAGTTTCAGACATGATGGCAACAAACCAAACTAACAAACGAGCACACAAGAAGCAAGCGAAAAGAGACGAACGGAAGAGGGGCGAAGAAAAGGCAAAGCTTTTCGTAAATCGTTTTAGAAGTGGGGGAGAGGAAAACGAGAGGCAAGTGGCGAATAATGTAATGCAAGGGAGAAGAGTTTATGATGGGTACTTGGTATGGCTTGACTTGGCGTAGATCTCCTTGGCAACGATGCCAGAAATTCTTCTTGCTACCTCTTGATCTTGCATTGGTTTTCCCTTGAAGAGGAAAGGGTGATGCAGCAATGTAGCGTAAGTATTTCCCTCAGTTTGAGAACCGAGGTATCAATCCAGTAGGACACGGCGCACAAGTCACCGAATACCTACACCAACAATCAAGAACTTGCAACCAACGTGATAAAGGGGTTGTCAATCCCTTCATGGTCCCTCGCAAAAGTGAAATCTGATAGAGATAGATAAAAGGTAAAGTAAGTATTTTTTTGTATTTTTGGTTTATAGATTGGAAACTAAAGATTGCAAAATAATAGATCGGAAACTAGCAACATGTAAACGAATTCAACAATATGGAAAAGTGACCCGGGGGCCATAGGTTTCACTAGGGGCTTCTCTTGAGATAGCATATATTATGGTGGGTGAACAAATTACTGCCGAGCAATTGATAGAAAAGAGCATAATTATGATGACATCTAAGGCAATGATCATGAACATAGGCATCACGTCCATGTCAAGTAGACCGACTCCTGCCTGCATCTACTACTATTACTCCACACATCGACCGCTATCCAGCATGCATCTAGAGTATTAAGTTCATAGGAATGGAGTAACGCATTAAGCAAGATGACATGATGTAGACGAATTAACTCAAGCAATATGATGAAAACCACATCTTTTTATCCTCGATGGCAACAATACAATACGTGCCTTGCTGCCCCTATGTCACTAGGAAAGGATGTCGCAAGATTGAACCCAAAGCTAACCACTTCTCCCATGGCATCAAAGATCAATCTAGTAGGCCAAAGTAAACCGATAATTTGAAGAGACTTGCAAAGATATCAAATCATGCATATAAGAATTCAGAGAAGAACTAAATAATATTCATAGATAATCTTGTTCATAAATCCACAATTCATCGGATCTCGGCAAACACACCGCAAAAGAGTATTACATCGAATAGATCTCCAAGAACATCGAGGAGAACTTTGTATTGAGAATCAAAGAGAGAGAAGATGCCATCTAGCTAATAACTATGGACCCAAAGGTCTGT
This sequence comes from Aegilops speltoides, assembly GCA_021437245.1. Classification (NCBI taxonomy): domain Eukaryota; kingdom Viridiplantae; phylum Streptophyta; class Magnoliopsida; order Poales; family Poaceae; genus Aegilops; species Aegilops speltoides. Next base: position 132,424,513 of record CM038144.1, read on the forward strand.
GGTAAACTCTCACGCTTCATCGGAGATGTAATGGTGTTGATGTACAAGCCCTCCGTGGTCGAACCCCCCTCCGGCAGATCGCCGGAAAAGGCCCCAAGATGGGATCTCACGGCTACAGAAGGTTATGGCGGTAGAAAAGTGTTTTCGTGGCTCCCCTGATGTTTTTAGGGTATAAGAGTATATATAGGCGAAGGGACTAGGTCAGGGGAGCTACAAGGGACCCTCGATTAATGGGTTAGTCCCAAAAATTATATAAAAGAGCATTTAAAGCCCATTAAACATCCAAAACAGATAATATAATAGCATGGAACAATCAAAAATTATAGATACGTTGGAGACGTATCACATAATCCATAAAACAAAACTACACCTACTTTAATTAATGTACATGGCCCAGTAACACTCTCAAATTGTTTGGTGTCGCTCGTGCCGCTGCTGGTCTATACATTGCTTCCCTTCCCCCTCATAGAAATAAGCAATATAAAGGATTTTATTTTAATCTGTATCCGCTACTTACGTCACCTTTTTATACTGCATGGACCATAACCATGCACGTCAGTATGTATCCAGGTTTTGAGATGCAGGTGTACCAGATGGATGGTGGTGTGTTCGACCCCCGTGATGCTACTAGGGTGCAGATGAACACACTTGAAGAGTACTCGATTTTCATCGGGGACAATAGCCCCACAGTGCAAACGATGCCACCTTCCATCCACAGCGCTGACAACCTGCCATTCACGAAGAACGGGTGTGTTTTCATTGCGCACCGAGGAATTCAATTATTCAACACCCCTATCCATGATTGTCGTGGGAATGAACACCTATGGGGCCGGCGGACCGGGCCCCTTTCGGTTCAGCGGGGGGCGGAGATCGCACGAAGAGCAGATCGAGGCGATGCACACGAGTGGTTTACCCAGCTTCGGAGCTCTCCGGAGAGATAATACTCCTACTGCTGCTTGTCTGATTGTATTGTGTTCTTGCTCGGGAGCGCTAAATGCTACAGTACACAGTGGATGCTAACGAGGCCGAGCATGAGTGCTTTCTGGCCTCCAACCCCCTTCTACGTTGCGCATGGGCCTCCTTTTATATGCTCAAGGGTCACCGACAGGTGGCAACGTAGACAAGGGTAAAACTGGAAAGGAATTGCGGTTGGTACAGCTACTTGTACAGTGTATCCTACCTAACCCTGACGGCAGGGGACAAAGGCATTAAATGCCCATCTGTGTCGCCCAAACAGTGCAGAAAAGGGACCGCCAGGGACGCCACCGCTCGCCATGATGGCAATCTTGTCAGCGTCGCTTGCCACCTCGCACCACTGGCTGCACGGCCTCTCACCACGCGTGCCTGGAAAGGTCCCAGGGCGACACGTTGGTGGATGTGCTGGAGCGCGGGTACAGAGTGGTAGCTTGCCGCGGTCGTTGTCTTGTCGCGTCCGGAAGCTTGTCGCTCACCGGGCCTTGCCGGGACGCGTGGAGCGTCGCGGCAAGTTCCTTGAAATGCCTCGGTTAGCCTTCCCAGCAAATTCCTCTTGCCGGGGTCTTGTCTCCTTGGCTTGAACACTTTGTTCTTGAATGGCTCCAAAGGAACCATGGAGGACCTTGGTGGTCACCCGGCAAGCCTTGCCGCGAGGTGCTGCGACTGCCCGTGCACAAGTTCGGGATACTAGGGTACCCCTACTCTAGTACACCGACAATGATCTATTCCGCTACAGTTTGGATGAGTCTCCATCGTGGGGAGCCACACTAAGAAGCTGCGATGATATGGACTCCCGTTGCCCACTGTTATGGATCGCTCCATCTATGAAGAACACATGGGACAGAAACTACGAGATGGACACGTACCCAGGGATGTACAAACCCGAGTAATGTAGCACAGTAACTGAAGTAGAAAGGCACAAATATAGTATGAACATGCATGGCATATAGGGATTTGTCTTACTACCACTAAATGTTGTATGTGCAATGCATGGTGATATTATGATGTACGTGCCTAAGTACTGTACTACTATTAATTGGAGGCACATATTAGGTTTTATATTTGTTTACATGTATTGCCTGAGACCTTCCAACTAGACACGTCTTTCTCAACGGGTCGCACTTTGTATTGTTACATACTACTAGTACTACATGTGGTCTCCGACCTAGAAGTTGAAGAAGTGGAGACGCTCTACCACGCTCTTCATGACCCACTCCTTTCGCTGACGTGTGGGACATCCAGCATGTGCCGTGTTTGGCACTCCTTCGTCGCAAGATTTGAAATGCTAGCTTTCATCAAAAATAAAAAATTAATATAAATCAATAGTGATACTATACCACGTGGTTTCCTTGCTCCTCGATATCGGAAAGAATACTTCCGTTCGCCGACATGTGGGACGTTGACCATCCTAGTCCACCTGCCATGCACGTAGAACTCCAAGGGAGAGTCACCCTGGTCGTTGCCCTGTAGTAATAATGACTAATGAGCCTTCAAATCACAGGCCCAACCTTGCCCACTGTAAAGTTGCTCGGACGAAGGAACCATCATGACTTCATTGAATTCCGCTTCTTGAAGAAAACTATTATACTAGCAATACTGCTAGCTACAATAGTATTGTACTCCAGCGGAGGCCTCCTTTGGTTCATAGGATAGGAATTTTATAGGAATATGAAAATAATAGGAAGTGAGATGACATGCATCTCAATTCCTATAGACAAAGAGGTGCCATTTGATGCATAGAATAGGAATTTTTCCATTGAGTCTAGGCTAATGCTAGCTGTCGAGCATTCCGGCAACGGAGGCAGCTCCGACAAGGCCAAAGCTGATGACTCCGGCGAGGCTGTGGTAGCCGCCGACAAGCAGGATGGCTCCGGCAAGCGGTATTGCAAGATCCACCGCAACAAGGGCCATGATCTCCAAACCTGCAAGAAAGTCGAGCAGATGGCGGAGCAACAGAAAGCTGAGTACGAGCGCCGCGACAAGGAGAGAGCCCAGGGAGGTGGCGGAGGATCCGGCAAGAAGCTTCCCGCCCGGGGAGGGCACCGCGGCAAGGCCAAGCCGCGGCAAGGAGACAGGCCTCCCCGTGACCGCGACAAGGACGAAGATGAAGATGAGGATGATGAGATGGAGGAAGATGAGACTGATGACCAAGAGTTTCAGAAGGCAACGGAGGTGTTGTGCATCGACGGCGGTGCCTCTCTGCACACCTCGCACCGCCAACTCAAGCAGTGGGTGCGAGAACTGAACGCAGCGGAGCCGTCCGTCGAGTCGCGCAGGCCTCTGAAGTGGTCCAGCACGCCCATCGTCTTCGATGTTGAGGATCACCCTGATCGCATCACTGTGGTCGGGTGCTTGCCCATGTTGGTCTCACCAACAATCCGCAACCTCAAGGTCACGAAGATGTTGGTTGACGGCAGGGCCGGCCTGAATCTGATTTCCTCCGCAGTGCTCAAGAAGCTCCAGATCCCCGACAGCGAGCTCGAAGAAACTGGTACCTTTCAAGGGATAAATCCGGGAAGGGCAAGCGAAGGGAAGATCACACCGCCAAGTGGCGTTTGGCAGCGAGCTGAATTTCAGGACAGAGAGGGTCACGTTTGATGTTGCTGATTTCCCGTTGCCCTACAATGGATACTAGGCCGTCCAGCACTCGCCAAGTTCATGGCAGCCTCTCACTACGCCTACAATGTGCTCAAGATGCCTGGTCCGATAAGTGTCATTTCCGTTCAAGGCAACAAGAAAGATGCACTTATCTGCACCGACAAGATCTACCGGGAAGCAGCAGCCGCAGCAGAGCGTGAGCCACTTGCCGCTGAAGCTTCCCGGGGGAAGAAGAAGACTAAGTCCGGCAAGAGTAGCTCTGGTGCCCACTCCGGCAAGCGCACCTCTCCGGAGTGCTGCGCTGCCGTCGAGGACGCACCATCGAGCTCCACCGGCAAGTGCAAGGAGCCAAAGGCAGTTCTACCAAAGACTAAGTCCGGCAGGAATAGCTCTGGTGCCTACTCCGGCAAGCACACCTCTCCGGAGTGCTGCGCTACCGTCGAGGACGTGCCATCGAGCTCTACCGGCAAGTAAAGCAAAGAGAGCAGTCAGTTTGTGGGGACCCCGACTCATAAGTCGTGATCACCGAATGCACGTGTACAGTGATCCCAGAGATCAATGCTCACTGAACACACAGAAGCTGAATAACAAGAGTCTTACATCCATACATACCGTATTACACAAGTAGGACCGTTATGGTCAAGTCTTGAGTACAACATCGCAGCGGAAATCTCCATCGATAACTTGGACCCATGCCATCTGCCTTAACCCTACGGCATTACGACCGAAGCGTCCTAGCTCAGCGTGCTCGCCACCGAAGAGTTCTTCGTCACATCTGTTCTTTCATGCCCGGTCAATGAAATAACCAAGTGGCAAGCCAATGAGTACTTTGAATGTACTCTTAAGCAACCCATGTTTTGGTTCAACGTCGAAGAATGCATGACATAGGTAAAGTTTTGCATAAAGCTAGTTTTGAGTGCAAGGACATGTTCAACATCCTATAAAGCATGCATCAAGAGAATTCAAGTGACCATAAGAACTGGTCACGGATATCAACATATATAGAATGGGCACCAACCCATTTATCATAAACAGAGAGGGCACCAACCCATCTCGATCGTGTCAAGTCCTCTGACTTGATCCAAGACAACACCATCATCTCACACACACCGGGTTTGAAAACAAGTGGACGTAGCCCAAGAGCGGTTACCCAATCTGTCCATGACCGTGGACACGGCTATTCAATAGTTTTACACTCTGCAGAGGTTGCACACTTTACCCACTAGATCCGGGAACTTCCGTGTCATCCACGACCCGCGGTACCTCAAGTACCCGGGGTAAGCACCCGATCACCGCCTTTCCCTAGACGACACTAACAAGGAGTCCACTCGATTGGCAGTAACCCCCGTGCCCGACATTTCAACATTATTTCCATGGAGCCTTGCTCCTTTTCCATCACATACCACCGCACGGGTACCAACGGTGTGTCCGGTGCCCCATAAAGATGGTCATGGTCGCCCTACAGCACGACCCGTCCCAAGAGAGAGCACCAACTCTCCCCCGTCACTAATAATGCGGGCTCCAAGCTAGTATCGGTCTAGGTACTCAACAATGCCCTTTCCCATATAAGGGTAGAGTGGTTGCGCATGTAAGGTTGGAATAACGGTCGCAACTCCGACCAATCCGTTTTGAAAAAAAACAACACACACTTTCCTTGGCACACCACTTCGTCATCAAGTGGTCACCCATCTCATCATCTCCCTCGGGCATAAGTGGCACCCGACGGGGTTTTCGAAAAGACTTTTGAAATCACTTTGCCTCCTTCACCATGCATATCACCATCCCTTCTTGCATAGCATCTACTTTAGCATCCTATCTACTCCCACCGGCATAACCCTCATAAGAAGGTAGGGCCATGCACAATGCAAGTGTCAACGAGGAAGTAATCGTGGCAACCAACCCACGTGGTTCACCATCTCATCATGATTCCGATGCATTAATAATGAAGAGCTAAAATGACATGCATAAAGAAAGGGGTATCATGGTCATGGTCAAAGGGCTGCTTGCTGTTTCATCGTAGTCTTCAAGTCTTCTAGTCCTTCTCCAAGCACTCCGCCTACTTCGTCAACTATCGCCGAAAGCAACCATAATAAGCAACACAATAAGGCAGGAAATAAAAGTGCTCTAAAAATATGAGTTGGACTTTTCTAGGATACCTCTGGTCATATGAGGGATGACCAAAGTGGTTTCATTGGGATTTGATGAATGGATATCTCTGAACATTTTGACATGGTGGAATCAAGGGGTTTATGGATTTGCAAGAAGTGTACAGAAATATATTTTTGCAAAATGAGCAAAGGCACCCATTTGACAAAGCATGATTTTAGAAGCATCTAGGAATTGGTTTCACTGGATTTGGAGTTCAAATGAATTTCCTATGAATTTGCAAAGCTGATAAATATGAAGAAATGGCTCAATAATTTATGTGGTACAGAAAGCATCAAACAAAATGTTCATAAACTAGGTTATGAGCTTAGATTCATCTAGGAATTGGAATCATGGCATTTGGATCAATATTGAGCTCTCTGTGATTTTCTAAAGTTTATCACGAAATAGGAAAAATAGGATGTGATAATTATTTGTGAAGAAAAGTATCTCGAAAATGTGCATGTTGCACCAACAGGTAGGGCATGATTTATGGAGTCTCTAGAAATTTGAATCATCAAATTTGGAGTCCATTTGAATTGTTTGGGAGATTTTACAAGCTTTACAGAAAAGAAAAAGGAAAGGATCTTTTTTTTACCCAAACGGGCTGGATCTGGCGGCGGTGGCGCGACTTGGCGAGGCATAGCGGCGCAGCTGGGCTGGCCCAGCTCTCGCGGACACCCGACGGGAGGCCACGCCAAGGCGATTCGCCGTTACGCTTCCGTCGAAGGAAGCGCAGAATAGCCGCCCGTCTCCACTTGCCAGCGTGGGCCCGGTGGCTGAGCCATCGACGAGTGGGGCCCGCTGCAGGTCGTCCCCAACCTCCCGCGACGCGACGGAGACAGAGAGAGCGAGGCGGACGGCGCCGGCGCTTCTTCCGGCGACTCGGCCGTCCCGGTGACGTTCGGCATACCTACGGACTCGGAGGCCGAGCCGCACCTGCTCATGGGCGCCACGCAGCTGGGAAGGGCCAGGCGACGGCGACCGACGCCGGCGGACGAGGCTTCAGGAGAAGGTGGTTGCGGCGCACGGGCACCAGAGCAGGAGAAGGCGAGCGGAGAGCTCCGGCGGTCATCTGCAGATCTCGGTGGCCAAAGGAGGCGGGAGGCCTGGTTTGCCGGAGCCGAGAGGAGGCCGACGGCGACCATGGCGGCGATGGAGAGGCAAGGAGAGCGCGAGGGGAATAGAGGGCTTGTTCGGGAGGTTCTTTGGGAGTGAGAGAGGCGAAAGGAGGCTATAGAGAGCTCGGGGCTGGATTAAATAGGAGGCGAGGTGCACCACGGGACCGTCTTGGCCATGCGAGGTGTAGCCGCTGCTAGAGGCCACGGGGCTCGTGTGAGCGTGTCTGGGGTGTTCGTGGGGTTGTTCTAGGGCGAGGGAAGGAGAGAGAAGAAGGGAGTGTCGGCGCCACAGCGTGTGAGCTGCACCATTGGCGCTCTCGGGCGGCCAAGGCAAGCGTCTGAGGAGGCAGCAGGAGGAAGAAAGAGGAGGGGGCCAGCTTGGTGTCGTGTTGCGGACGTCGAGGAGCATCTACTGGCGCGAGGGGGAGGCTCGAGGTGGCCGGGAGTGCGGCGGCAGGGCTCGGCCGCCACTGTAGCGCGCTCCAGAGCAGGCTTTTGGCCGGCATGAGTGCGCTTTGCGTGCTCTGCCGTGTCCATTTGTGTCTTGGAGCTGCAGGGGGGATAAACAAAGGTGAAAGGGGCTTTGGATGCTCTGCAACATGCCAGGAGTGAGAGAGAGATGACAAAGGGAGGGAAAAGTGGATGTCCAGGGAAGAAAAATGGAGCCCTCCCCCCCTTAATCATTGCCTCTCGGGCAGGGAAGCACACCAGAGGTAGAGGGGAACTAGGAGGGGTTGTGGTAAAAAGGAGAAGTCATGGAGATTAGTGGAAGGGGTCCAAATAGTGGTTTTTGCAAAATGCCAGAAGGTGTTTGATGTTGGTTTGGGAAAGTAGATGATCTCCATAAGCCATGAGACTCAACAGGTGATATGACACATATAATTAGGGCCTTCCACCCATTTGGAGATCATTTGATGAAAGTTGACAATGCAACTTTGGTAAACCCTAGAAATTAGCGAAATGAACTTGTGTAGATTTAGTTGAGCAAATCACTTCTCCTTGATGCACCACTTGGTGTGGTGGCCTCATTTGGTCATGTGATCATGCTCACAAAAGTTGGTGTCAAGGAGAGAAAGTTGGTAATGCAAAGTTGTTCAGATATGGTTACGGACAGAAAGGGTTTTGGGGCACTTTGATCAAGTTAAATTGTTCTCCAACTTGTGCCATTTGGTCTAGATGAATAATTAGACCACTTGATCATGTTCACAAGGTTTGAGAACATTTGGACATGTTTGGCAATGTAAAGTTGCTCAAACTTCTAAATGGACAGAAATGGTTTTGAGGGGGTTTGATGATGTTATCTTGTTCTCCAAGACATGGGACTTGGCAAGATCACCAAATATGCCATTTGTGACATGATAGAATTTTCTTGGAATATTTGGAGAAGATCTCCTTTGTAAATATTTCAAAAGCTTGAAATATCCGAAAGGGTTTTTGAGGATTTGACCAATATTTTGAACATGGCCATGTGTTGAAACTCTTATATATGGACAATATATGTCCTATGAGTTTCCTAAATTTTGTCAAATATTTTTGAAGCAATAAAATAATTTTTCCCTATTAAAGACCATTTCTGGCCTTGATAAAAAGCTTTTAAATAAAATAGGAAAACAACTTTTAAAATTATATTTTTGTGGTTTCTGGGTATCCTATATCTAATAGGAGTCAAATACATTTTTAGAAAGATTTTTACTGCCCTTAATTAAGTACTTGCAAGGCAAACCTCAATTCAGGGTTTTTGAAAAACTAATTTTGGAAAATACTATTTGGCCAAATTATTTTGTTAAGAAAATATTTTTATGTCCTATACACATGGCATGATCATTGGCTCAAGGGTTTGGAGCAAGGAGATGAAGTATAGGAGTTGGAGGATTTATTTTATTTTTAGAGCACTTGCAATCAGCAGACAAGAATCAAATCAAGCAAAGTCCAAAACACTCAAAAGTTTTTGTCAAACCACATTTCAGCATGATTAAGAGCTTAAGTCTTTGTGCCATGAAAATCAGGGTGTGACAGACCTACCCCTTTACAAGAATCTCGTCCCGAGATTCCTAGACTAGGCGCGAAAGGGATCTGAAACTTGTATCCGGGGTAGTTTTCAAGTCTTCATGTTGCTTCGCGTGTAGTGCTCCTTGAGATTGAAGTACTTGATGGTGTGGCTTGTATATGACGCCTCGGTTGATCCAGTTCTTTGAGGGTCTCTTGCGTTAGGTCTGGTTGGGCTAGGGTCGGTGGCTCGGTGGTCAACGCCCTTATAGAGATAGGGCAAGTTAGGAAGTTGGAAACACTTCCGGGTTGGGATGCATGGAAAGCGTTGCACCCTGTAGCTCGGTGGCAACTCCAGCTGGTAGCCGTCTATTCTACGTCTTGTAGAGATCTCGGAGGGGGTTGTTAAATCTTGGAGTGATCTCGAAGAAGGCCGATGGATCTTGGGCGAGCTTTCCTTCGACATGGAAGCGCTGGGTTCCTTTGAGAGGGGTGACCCGGAGATAAACATGGTATCCAACCCGGAAGGTCATGTCTCAACGACGTGAGTCAGCGTAGCTCTTCTGTCTTGACTTGGTAGCCTTCAAACGCTCTCTGACAAGCTGGACTTGCTCTTCGGCTTCACGGGGGATGTCGGGCCCAAAGACAAGTCCTTCTCCGGTCTCTGACCACTTGAGGGGTGTGCGGCACTTCCGCCCGTATAACACTTCAAATGGTGCCGCCTGAAGGCTTGACTTCAAGGTTAGTTAAGAATCCTGGTGCAACCAGTTCCAACCCGAAGCTTTCAAGTTCTTCATATAAGACGGGCAGCCTGTCCTTAAGCATAGTATTCAAGGAACAAGCCTTTCTGCTTAATGCATCTGCTACCACATTAGCCTTTCGAGGGTGGTATTGAACACTGAGGTCATAATCTTTGATTAAGTCTAGCCATCTTCTTTGCCTCGTGTTCAATCCCTTTGAGTGAAAATATACTTGAGACCTTCGTGATCCGTGTATATCTCACATCCCTTCCGTAGGAGATAATGTTGCCATGTCTTCAGGGCATGAACCACTGCTGCTAGCTCAAGGTCATGAGTAGCATAGTTTTCTTCATGAGGCCGTAGTTGCCTTTGTGAGGAGTGGCTTGCAGATGTGCACAGTCTTCAATGCGGAAGCTCACTCCTTGACGATGGTGGTTGCTATAGTTCTTCCTCCTTGACATGGCGGTCTTCGGATGTTCCCTAACCAGCTGATCAACTCTTCTTCCATCTTCGTGCGGACATTCATGTCCTCAAGTAAGGATGATGATCACTTGCCCAAGTACTCTATGAAGTATTTGGGGTACATAGAGTGGGTTGAGGTACTGGTGAGGGTCCTGGTTGAGCATTGGTCAAAATCTCATTGATCTAGAGCCAAGGCCCAAGGTCATGATCCAACCGTGTGTGGCTTGGTAGGGCATAAGGGTTTCAAGGATTCTAGTGTACGAATGAAAGTTTATCATCCCATCCTTGAGCACAGTTTCTGAGATGCCAATAGTCTATCTAGTCCTCCAAACAGATCACCTTATACTATTGAAAGCATCATTTCGTATAGGCCAACTCCAATCATCACTCATGCCATTCGTATCCTCATGACTCCCAAGAGGAGGTCTAACAAAATCATACATGTCTATAATCCCCAAACTCATATGTGTGGCTACCCCTAAAATCCATGGGTAGCACATACAAGTCATTCTTGAGCTGGAGTAAAACAGGACAATCCAAGTGCTCATCCTATTCCTCCAAGGTCCATGCTAGCGCATCTCTGTATTAAGGAAATGCGTCGTATGCCACTCCAAAATCTTGTTTCCTTTTCTATGAACCAACTCCAACAACCTGTTAACTTCCATTAGTCACTACATAATCCATCAATTCTACAAATCCAATGCCTATGCTGGTGTTCCACATGATCTCCTAAAGTCCTTATAATCCACAAATAATGGGAAAGCTATCTTACTATAGCTTGTCCACCGAGAAACATGGTATCATGATCGAGATCATCAGTCTAAATCCAATTTACTCCGAACCATGTAGACATACTCAGCATCTATATTCAACTAGAATCACCTACTTAAATCCAAATCTCTTGTCCAACGAGAATTCCTACATGTTTCCCCCAAGTCATTGCCGTAATATCAGCTATCACCTATCAATATTATCTGATCAAGTCAAATCCTTGCACTCCCAGGAGTTTCAGCTTGCGATCATAATTGTCCTATTAAATCCAATTTACTCAGGAGTAATGAAAGCTATGCTACTCTATAATCATGATCCACCAAGTTCATCTACCAACATGGTAGCCTTATAATCCACCAAGAGTCTCGAATAATTCCTCAAAGTCATAAATATAAACTCATCAAGTCATTTGTCCTCAAATCCTATATCCTCAAACTGGTCTTCCCTATGGCATCGTCAGTTCTTGTGCTTTATTAGGATGATAATGTGCTCGTTCACTATGTCCACTAGTTCCCTAATGAACCCAGTGATGAGCAAGGTTACGGAGGCTTAACCGGTTCTCTTGCAATTCCGTAGGTTAAGCTCATGGTTAAGGTTTCGAGCTGGGGTATCTCGTGAAGTCTCGAAGGGTCTAGGGATGGGTTCTAGTCTTGAGGTGCAAACATACGTGGTTGTACTTGGTCGAGGAGGTTGTAGCAAAAGTCTTCAGGGCTTGTTGGTCGCCGAGGCGGAATCCTTGGTGCATATTGTCTTGCTTGCCTTCAGTTGAGGAGAGAGATGAAAGGGAAAAGTAGCATAGAGGAGGGGAACGCCTAAAGGGGGTTCTATAGTGCAAGTGCGAACAAACAAGTGCCAAAAAGGGTCAAACACAAACAACAAAATAAGGCAGGTGATATAGTCGCATACTTGTTGCCTAGGGCAAAAGTACGACTTATATCAAAACATAAACAAATAAAAACAAGCAACACACAATCATGGTTCTACTCGAACCATCATACGGACTCGACTGCGCATAGGGGGGTACACGACTCATCCTACCCTAGGGGTTCTCGGACTCCGTAGTCGTGCCTTGTGCCTCGTGCAGTCTCCCGGGTTTTCCTCAGGTGCTGCTACGTCTCTTGTAGTTGTCTGATGAAACGACCCCGGTCGAGCTTGAAGAGTCTTCAGCAACTTCTTGCCTGTTGAAGTGATGGGTGAAGGTGGCTTCTCATAGCAGGCATTGTCTCGGTCTTCTGTTGTCTTCTTAATCATGACGATCCCCTTTTGTCTTCTATGCCGTCGATGGTACCAGGTAAGTAATCCTTTATGCAATGATATTATCAAGGCGTACTAGAGGTCCACCATGTCGGTTACGTTGATGAAAACTTCGACACCAAGAGCGGGGAATGAGGAGAACCGTTTTCCTGCCCACTATGGTGAGGCGGACCAAATGGCTAGGTTCTCATCCATCGGTGGTTGCCGATACAACAACGGTAGTGACATGGTTACTCTATTAGCGATCATGATCTTGCATATCCTATGCCCTGATCATCGCGCTAAGGTTGTATCATCTTGGGGCGAGGTCAAGGGTGTCACCATCTCCTGGGTCTTCAGGTCCTTATTCCTCGAGGATATATCTTCTGTTGGTATCGTCTTGTTGTGATGTCGCCTATCTTGTGTTCAGGAGATGTGGGTGAATGTCTGGCAAGGCATCATCCTTCCATATTATCCACAAGGATTTCAAGGAATCCAGTGGTCAGGGGCATAAGGGTTCGGCACCAAAGGTTTTGAAGGGGAAGAGATCAATAAGGAAAGTATACCTTAGGTTTTGAAAAACTCAGAAGGGGAAGAGAAGTATAGATAGTTTTGAAAACTAGTAGTAGTTTTGGAAATAGTTTTACCCTAACTAACGACCATGCTAACTAAGGCTTCCTACAGTCAGGATGGCTCTGATACCAGCTCTGTGGGGACCCCGACTCATAAGTCGTGATCACCGAATGCACGTGTACAGTGATCCCAGAGATCAATGCTCACTGAACACACAGAAGCTGAATAACAAGAGTCTTACATCCATACATACCGTATTACACAAGTAGGACCGTTATGGTCAAGTCTTGAGTACAACATCGCAGCGGAAATCTCCATCGATAACTTGGACCCATGCCATCTGCCTTAACCCTACAGGCATTCTGACTGGGAAGCGTCCTAGCTCGCGTGCTCGTCACCGAAGAGTTCTTCGTCACATCCTGTTCTTTCATGCCTGGTCAATGAAATAACCAGTGGCAAGCCAATGAGTACTTTGAATGTACTCGCAAGCAACCCATGTTTTGGTTCAACGTACAGTAATGCATGACATAGGTAAAGTTTTGCATAAAGCTAGTTTTGAGTGCAAGGACATGTTCAACATCCTATAAAGCATGCATCAAGAGAATTCAAGTGACCATAAGAACTGGTCACGGATATCAACATATATAGAATGGGCACCAACCCATTTATCATAAACAGAGAGGGCACCAACCCATCTCGATCGTGTCAAGTCCTCTGACTTGATCCAAGACAACACCATCATCTCACACACACCGGGTTTGAAAACAAGTGGACGTAGCCCAAGAGCGGTTACCCAACTGTCCATGACCGTGGACACGGCTATTCGAATAGTTTTACACTCTGCAGAGGTTGCACACTTTACCCACTAGATCCGGGGAACTTCCGTGTCATCCACGACCCGCGGTACCTCAAGTACCCGGGGTAAGCACCCGATCACCGCCTTTCCCTAGACGACACTAACAAGGAGTCCACTCGATTGGCAGTAACCCCCGTGCCCGACATTTCAACATTATTTCCATGGAGCCTTGCTCCCTTTTCCATCACATACCACTGGCACGGGTACCAACGGTGTGTCCGGTGCCCCATAAAGATGGTCATGGTCGCCCTACCTGGCACGACCCCGTCCCAAGAGAGAGCACCAACTCTCCCCCGTCACTAATAATGCGGGCTCCAAGCTAGTATCGGTCTAGGTACTCAACAATGCCCTTTCCCATATAAGGGTAGAGTGGTTGCGCATGTAAGGTTGGAATAACGGTCGCAACTCCGACCAATCCGTTTTGAAAAAAAACAACACACACTTTCCTTGGCACACCACTTCGTCATCAAGTGGTCACCCATCTCATCATCTCCCTCGGGCATAAGTGGCACCCGACGGGGTTTTCGAAAAGACTTTTGAAATCACTTTGCCTCCTTCACCATGCATATCACCATCCCTTCTTGCATAGCATCTACTTTAGCATCCTATCTACTCCCACCGGCATAACCCTCATAAGAAGGTAGGGCCATGCACAATGCAAGTGTCAACGAGGAAGTAATCGTGGCAACCAACCCACGTGGTTCACCATCTCATCATGATTCCGATGCATTAATAATGAAGAGCTAAAATGACATGCATAAAGAAAGGGGTATCATGGTCATGGTCAAAGGGCTGCTTGCTGTTTCATCGTAGTCTTCAAGTCTTCTAGTCCTTCTCCAAGCACTCCGTCTACTTCGTCAACTATCGCCGAAAGCAACCATAATAAGCAACACAATAAGGCAGGAAATAAAAGTGCTCTAAAAATATGAGTTGGACTTTTCTAGGATACCTCTGGTCATATGAGGGATGACCAAAGTGGTTTCATTGGGATTTGATGAATGGATATCTCTGAACATTTTGACATGGTGGAATCAAGGGGTTTATGGATTTGCAAGAAGTGTACAGAAATATATTTTTGCAAAATGAGCAAAGGCACCCATTTGACAAAGCATGATTTTAGAAGCATCTAGGAATTGGTTTCACTGGATTTGGAGTTCAAATGAATTTCCTATGAATTTGCAAAGCTGATAAATATGAAGAAATGGCTCAATAATTTATGTGGTACAGAAAGCATCAAACAAAATGTTCATAAACTAGGTTATGAGCTTAGATTCATCTAGGAATTGGAATCATGGCATTTGGATCAATATTGAGCTCTCTGTGATTTTCTAAAGTTTATCACGTAAATAGGAAAAATAGGATGTGATAATTATTTGTGAAGAAAAGTATCTGGAAAAATGTGCATGTTGCACCAACAGTAGGGCATGATTTATGGAGTCTCTAGAAATTTGAATCATCAAATTTGGAGTCCATTTGAATTGTTTGGGAGATTTTACAAGCTTTACGTAAAAGAAAAAGGAAAGGATCTTTTTTTTACCCAAACGGGCTGGATCTGGCGGCGGTGGCGCGCCTTTGGGCGAGGCATAGCGGGCGGTCACCGGGCTGGCCCAGCCTCGCGGACACCCGACGGGAGGCCACGCCAAGGCGATTCGCCGTTACGCCTTCCGTCGAAGGAAGCGCAGAATAGCCGCCCGTCTCCACTTGCTGCGTGGCCCGTGGCTGAGCCATCGACGAGTGGGGCCCGCTGCAGGTCGTCCCCAACCTCCCGCGACGCGACGGAGACAGAGAGAGCGAGGCGGACGGCGCCGGCGCTCTTCCGGCGACTCCGCCGTCCCGTGACGTTCGGCATACCTACGGACTCGGGAGGCCGAGCCGCACCTGCTCATGGGCGCCACGCAGGCTGGGAAGGGCCAGGCGACGGCGACCACAGGCGCCAAGGACGAGGCTTCAGGAGAAGGTGGTTCTGGCGGCACGGGCACCAGAGCAGAGAAGGCGAGCGGGAGAGCTCCGACGGTCATCTGCAGATCTCACTGTGGCCAAAGGAGGGGGGGAGGCCCTGGTTTGCGGAGCCGAGAGGAGGCCGACGGCGACCATGGCGGCGATGGAGAGGCAAGGAGAGCGAGGGGAATAGAGGGCTTGTTCGGGAGGTTCTTTGGGAGTGAGAGAGGCGAAAGGAGGCTATAGAGAGCTCTGGGCTGGATTAAATAGGAGGGGCGAGGTGCACCACGGGACCGTCTTGGCGGCGAGGTCAGCCGCTGCTAGAGGCCACGGGGCTCGTGTGAGCGTGTCTGGGGTGTTCGTGGGGTTGTTCTAGGGCGAGGAAGGAGAGAGAAGAAGGGGAGTGTCGGGCGCCACAGCGTGTGAGCTGCACCATTGGCGCCTCGGGCGGCCGCAGCGTCTGAAAGGAGGCAGCAGGAGGAAGAAAGAGGAGGGGCCAGCTTGGTGTCGTGTTGCGGACGCCGAGGAGCATCTTCGGCGCGAGGGGAGGCTCGAGGTGGCGGGAGTCGGGCAGGGGCTCGGCCGCCAGAAGGCAGCTCAGGAGCAGGCTTTGGCCGGCATGAGTGCGCTTATGTGCTCTCACCGTGTCCATTTGTGTCTTGGAGCTGCAGGGGGGATAAACAAAGGTGAAAGGGGCTTTGGATGCTCTGCAACATGCCAGGAGTGAGAGAGAGATGACAAAGGGAGGGAAAAGTGGATGTCCAGGGAAGAAAAATGGAGCCCTCCCCCCCTTAATCATTGCCTCTCGGGCAGGGAAGCACACCAGAGGTAGAGGGGAACTAGGAGGGGTTGTGGTAAAAAGGAGAAGTCATGGAGATTAGTGGAAGGGGTCCAAATAGTGGTTTTTGCAAAATGCCAGAAGGTGTTTGATGTTGGTTTGGGAAAGTAGATGATCTCCATAAGCCATGAGACTCAACAGGGTGATATGACACATATAATTAGGGCCTTCCACCCATTTGGAGATCATTTGATGAAAGTTGACAATGCAACTTTGGTAAACCCTAGAAATTAGCAGAAATGAACTTGTGTAGATTTAGTTGAGCAAATCACTTCTCCTTGATGCACCACTTGGTGTGGTGGCCTCATTTGGTCATGTGATCATGCTCACAAAAGTTGGTGTCAAGGAGAGAAAGTTGGTAATGCAAAGTTGTTCAGATATGGTTCTGGACAGAAAGGGTTTTGGGGCACTTTGATCAAGTTAAATTGTTCTCCAACTTGTGCCATTTGGTCTAGATGAATAATTAGACCACTTGATCATGTTCACAAGGTTTGAGAACATTTGGACATGTTTGGCAATGTAAAGTTGCTCAAACTTCTAAATGGACAGAAATGGTTTTGAGGGGGTTTGATGATGTTATCTTGTTCTCCAAGACATGGGACTTGGCAAGATCACCAAATATGCCATTTGTGACATGATAGAATTTTCTTGGAATATTTGGAGAAGATCTCCTTTGTAAATATTTCAAAAGCTTGAAATATCCGAAAGGGTTTTGAGGATTTGACCAATATTTTGAACATGGCCATGTGTTGAAACTCTTATATATGGACAATATATGTCCTATGAGTTTCCTAAATTTTGTCAAATATTTTTGAAGCAATAAAATAATTTTTCCTATTAAAGACCATTTCTGGCCTTGATAAAAGCTTTTAAATAAAATAGGAAAACAACTTTTAAAATTATATTTTTGTGGTTTCGGGTATCCTATATCTAATAGGAGTCAAATACATTTTAGAAAGATTTTTACTGCCCTTAATTAAGTACTTGCAATTGCAAACCTCAATTCGTGGGTTTTGAAAAACTAATTTTGGAAAATACTATTTGGCCAAATTATTTTTGTTAAGAAAATATTTTTATGTCCTATACACATGGCATGATCATTGGCTCAAGGGTTTGGAGCAAGGAGATGAAGTATAGGAGTTGGAGGATTTATTTTATTTTTAGAGCACTTGCAATCAGCAGACAAGAATCAAATCAAGCAAAGTCCAAAACACTCAAAAGTTTTTGTCAAACCACATTTCAGCATGATTAAGAGCTTAAGTGCTGTGCCATGAAAATCAGGGTGTGACACAGTTTCAAACGTTTGAGTCGTATCCCTTGAAAGGCCGTACCTTGTATGGAAAACCTGTGCGCAAAGGGGTCGAATCGTGGCTAAGTTGTGCCCTTGATCTGTTTCGAGTCTGCTCAACGATGAAAAGCGCGCTGCAACTAGCCCGACAAGTTTTTCCTGCCGGAGGCAACACCGCCAGAGGGCCGCTGATGTTCCGCACTCAGCAAGTGTGTTTGCACCAGCGGGTTCCCTGAAAGCATGAGGGTGAAAACATACAAGGAAGGGAATCAAGGGAGAAGTGCGGCCTTGCCGGAGCACAGAAGACAGAAAAGCTAAGTTGCCCAAGTTTGAGTACAGAACACTTTCAGTTTTAAATTTCTATGTTATATTCCTTGAACGTTCGTGCCTTGTATGGAAAACCTGTGCGCGAGGGAACCAACTCGTGGTTAAGTTGCGCCCTTGCTTTGTTTCGAGTCCGCTCAACAATACAAGTCTTGCAAGAATCGCCCGACAAGGTTTCTTGCGGAGATAGCACATGAAGCGGCTGTGATGTTCCGCATTCAGCAAGTGTGTTAGCGCCGGCAAGTTTCCTAAAAGCGTAGGGTAAAAACATACGAGGGATGTGATGGGGTAGAGGATGTAACATAGCGAGCCTTGCCGTGGGACGTCCTTTGTATGGGAAACTAGTGCGCGGAGGAGCCGGCTCGTGGCTAAGTTGCACCCTTGATTTGTTTTCGAGTCCGCACAACAATGAAAGCGCGCTGTAACTAGCCCGACGAGGTTTCTTGCCGGAGGCAACACCGCCAGCAGGCTGCTGATGTTCCACACTCAGCAAGCGTGTATGCACCGGCAAGTCCCCTAAAAGCGTAGAGTATAAACATACAAAGGGTGAAACATAGCATTGCATTGCCCAACATGAAGTTACGCCACAAAAAGTAACTTATTGCGGCGCTGTCTAAAGTTGTTTTCATGACTGAAATAACAGCGACAAGGAAAGAGCAGAAGGGCGCGCTGACACCTAGGCCCCGGCAAACCGGCGTTGCTGGGGGCTGCGAGCACCAAGATTCCTTCAAGGCAAGCCAGGGTCCCCGGGGGGCTGCGACGTTAGCGACAAGAACAAAGAAAGGCACACCGGCAAATGGGTCTCGGCGAGCCAGAGTTGCCGGGGGCTGCAAATACCAAGATTCACCCCCGGCAAGCCAGAGTCGCCGGGGGCTGTGATATCAGATAAGCTTTTCATCCCTCATCATGCATCCTCTTATGGACTGGGGAATGCGAGGCCGCGTCCTCGAACGAGCGTGCCTTGTATGGAAAACCTATGCGCAGAGGAATCGACTGGCGGTCAAGTTGCGCCCTTGATTTGTTTTTGAGTCCGCTCAACAATACAAGTGCGCTACAACTGACCCGACAAGGTTTCTTGCCGGAGAACAGCACCGCCAGCGGGCTGCTGATGTTCCGCACTCAGCAAGTGTGCTTGCGCCGGTAAGTTCCCTCATAGCGTAGGGTGGAAACATACAAGGCACGGAATCAAGTAAAGGATATAACCCGGCAAGCATTCCCCTCTTTTCATTAAAAAAAATCCCATTCCAGTACAAGTCCATAGAGGATGAAAAACATGAAAGAGAGGATTACAAGTTTTAAATGCAGCTAAGGCCCGAAGGCTTACAAATTACAAAAAGATAAGATGCCGGTAATCCCTCTCCTGTTTCTCTCTTCAGGAGGAAGGTCAAGGAGGACCCGGCAAGAGAAGTTTGCCGGCAAGGGCAAAAGGGGCGCCTAGGTGAGCTACGGGTGCCAGAAGACACCAAGAGAACATCCCGGGGGCCGGCCAGGGGCTTGGCGGAGGCGGAGGCGCCGGAAGCAGAGCTCGAAGACGGGGCGGCAGGACGTCAGCACGCTGTCGAGGGCACCACGCCCTCGTACTCTGACTTGACGGCCTTGCCGCCACCCCTCTTCCTCTTCCGCAGCCTCCCTACGCCAGCCGCCAGGAGACGACCCCGGGGAGTTCAGAAGGCCGGCGACCCGGATGATGGGGTCGCCGGTGGCGCGCGAGGCGACGGCCGACGCCTAGTCGGACCCATCACCGGCACGGGATAGGGAGAGGCGCGCTGCCTGGTGGCGACCCTCGCCGCCACCGTTGAAGGACCATGGTTCCCTTCCTCCATGGCGGGTGAGAGGAAGAGAAGCAGAAGTTGGAGAAAGGAGAAGAGGAGGAAGTGCGGGATTTTTGCGCTCCCCTTCCGCCCCTTTTTAAGGAGCGAGGTGGGGGCTCGGCTGCCCCGCTCAGCCAATCGGAGCACGGGGAGAGCGAAGGAACGGGGCCGACCCACCACCTCCGCCCGTGATGGCTCGGTTTCCCACCTTCACCGCCCACGACCCCACGCGCATGGGAGCCGCGTGGCAGGGAGGCGAAGCCGGGGCGACAGATGAAGTGACCTCACCTTGCCCCGTGATCACAGGGGTGGACGCCTCGAAGATCGCGCACACTACCCACACCTCCCACGACGCCGCAATCGACGCGTGCCGTTGCGGGAGGACGCGGTGGGAGCAGAGTGGGTTTTGTGTGGACCCAGGCCGCGCGTGCCCGTGCACTGTTTTGGGCCTGGCCCAACAATGCTCGGCACCGTGTATGGCCCAGGCCCGGGGGCTCCTGTCGGTGTACTAAAGTAGGGGTACCTTAGTACCCCGAACTTGTGCACGGCAATCATGGCGCCCAGCAAAGGCTTGTCGGGCGCCCGCCAAAACCCTCCGTCATTTCCTATTACTGCCATTCAAGAACAAAGTACCAACTAAGAAGACAAAGGCCCTGGCAAGAGGAGCTTGCCGGGGAGGCCAACCAAGGCGCTCCAGAGAAACTTGCCGCGACGCCCCGCGCGTCCCGGCAAGGCCCGGCGGCCGGCAAGCTTGCCGGCGCAAGAAAGAAGAGTCAGGCAAAGGCGCTGCGCAAGGCTCCCACCCTGCACCCAAACTCCAGCGCACCAGCACCGTGTCGCCCCAGGGCCATCCCAGGAGCACGTGGCGAGGCGCTGCACAGCAATGCGGAGCGAGGTGGCAAGCGGAGCTGACAAGGAGGCCATCGTGGCAACCGGTGGCACACCTAACGGTCGCTTTTTTACCTTTGTTAGGCGACCGGACGGGCATTAAATGCCCTTGTCCCCTCCCGTCAGAGTTAGGTAGGGGACACTGTTGAACACTGTTGTACCAACCTGCGTTTTTACTCTTTTACCCCCTCTTCCTACGCTGCCACCTGTGGGTGCCCCCTTCAGACTATAAAAGGGAGGCCCATGCGCACGTAGAGGAGGTTTGGCGGTTCAGAACTTTTCCACGATAGGGTTCCGCTGTTCGTAGATCCAACACCACCATACGCTCGCACCCTCGAGCAAGAGCAAATACAAACACAAAGCAGCAGTAGGGGTTTTATCTCTCCGGAGAGCTCCGAACCTGGGTAAAAATCGCCCGTCTCCCCCGCGCGCCCGACCTCGATCTGCTTTGCGCACGCCCTCGGCTCCCTTGCCGGACTAGAAGGGGCCCCCTGCCCCATACGTGCTCGTGGCCACAGAGAGAACCGCCCTGACACCGACAATGGCACACAATTCACGAGCCGCACCTTCATGCAGTACGTCCAAGATCTAGGCGCCAAGATCAGCTTCGCTTCTGTTGCTCACCCGAGAAGCAACGGTCAAGCGGAGAGGGCAAACGCTGAAGTGCTGCGCAGGCTCAAGACTAGAACTTTCGACAGGCTGCGCAAGTGCGGAAGAAATCGGATCGAGGAGCTGCCGGTGGTTCTTTGGTCGATCGGACGACGCCAAATCGAGCCATCGCCGCACACCTTTGCTCTAGTCTCACGGAGCGAAGCAGTTCTCCCCTCAGAACTCGTATACGGATCGCCTCGGGTGCTCGCTTATGATGAGCTTGAGCAAGAGCAGCGGCGGCAAGATGACGCGCTGCTCCTCGAGGAAGATCGTCTTCAGTCTTTGACGAGCTGCTCGCTACCAAAGAAGCTTTGCATCGCTACCATAGCCGTAAAGTTAATGCCAGAAGCTTCGAGGAAGGTGACCTTGTTCTTCAGCGCGTTCAATCCGCCAAGAATTCCAACAAGTTGACGCCGAAGTGGGAACGCCCTTATCGGGTGAAACGAGTCACTAGGCCTGGCGCTGTCCGCCTTGAGACCGAAGATGGCTTTCCGGTGAGCAACTCCTGGAACATAGAGCATCTTCGTAAGTTTTACCCCTAAGGCGCGGTTTCCAGAACCTGCTATTCCGGCAACTACCTTTTGTACAAGCTTTGCCGCTGTTGCATGTAACCCTTTGTACAAAGCCGGGCGCAGATCCCGTGCATAAATACAGATCTTAACCTCAGCACATGTTGTCAAATTTCATGCCTTTTTCTTTTTTGCATGTATTATCTGACACTTTGTGCAGCACTTGCCCCCCGGTAAGCAATAACGAGCCTTAAGGCTCCATAACATTATTTTCTCTTCTTTCTTCCCAAAAGAAGGTTCCTTCGCCCACAAGTTCACGGGGGAAGGAGGAGAGGATAAAGGTGTGGACCAGGCGTCGTTCAAAGAAGTATAGCCTTGCCGGGACACAGACGACAGAAAAGCTAAGTTGCCAAAGTTTCAGCATGATCAGTTTTTAAAATTTTAAGTTATCTTCCTTGAACGACCGTGCTTTGTATGGAAAACTTGTGCACGGAGGAACCTCCTCGTAGCTAGTTGCGCCCTTACTTTGTTTCGAGTCCGCTCAACAACTTAAGTGTGCTGCAACTAGTTGCGGTAAGGTTTCTTGCCGGACCGGCACCGCGAGCAGGCTGCTGATGTTCCGCACTCAGCACTTGCGGCAAGCGTGCCCGCGCCGGCAAGTTCCCTAAAAGCGTAGGGTAAAAACATACAAAGAAAGGAATCAAGTAAAGGAGATAGCATAGCAAGCATTGCCCAGAATAAAGTTATATTACAAGGGTAACTTGTTGCGGCACTGACTAAATTGTTTTCATAACTTAAATAACAGCGACAAGGAAAGGAGAAGAAGGGTGGCCTAATCCACGCGCTCGCCGTCGGTCCTCCTGACTTCATTCACCTTGTCCACAACGGGTGCGACAATGGTTTGAGCTCTTCAAGATCAGCACCCGCCGGCAGTTTCTTGAGGACACGGCTGAGGTCGAGGCCCGGATTGCGGAAGAGTATCTTCACCAGCACCTTCTCCAAGACCTTGGCGCAGATCGCGCGCGACTCGTCCGCCAGCTTCTTTGGGATCCTTTCCCAGAGTTGCTGGAGGGCCGTCACCACGCACTTGAAGAACAGAGTAAGCTTGGCGCTGGGCTAGAGATTCTCGTCAGTGGAGTACCCGAAGCCCGCCAAGTCCAGTTGCGACAGCTCCTCGTCGATGGTTGCAGCGATGTTGACGAGGCCCTCCGTCCAGAGCTCCACCGTAGCCCTGAAGGTGTTTTGAGTCTCGGCGCCCTCGCTGCCAGCTCCTCGTTGCCCTTGATCTCTTTCTTCAAGTCATCCTCGCGTCTCTTGGCGCCGTCCAGCGTCTCCGTCAGTGTGGCCAGCTTCAACTCCAGATCAGCGCTTGAGGCCTTGGCGGCATTCAGTTCCTTGACCTTGTCGGCGAGTTGAACTTGCAGATCGCCATGGGCAAGGGCGTCCTTCTCACGTTCGCGCTAGAGTGCAGCAAGTTCCTCATTCTTCCCTTTCATGTCAACCTCCAGCTGCGTCATCTTCGCTTCCAATTCCCTCTTGGCGGCCTCGGCAGCTGGGACAGCATCCTTCGCTTCCTTCAGCGCCCCGCCAAGTGATTGTTCCCGGGCGGCGAGATCTTCCTCGTGGCTGTCCAGGGTAACCTTTATCTGTGTCAGCTCACCCTCCCGCCTGGACAGCTCCTCGGCGGCGAGCCTCTGTTGCTCCTCGGCATCAGCCTTTTCGAGGATGAACACCTTCTTCGCCTCGATGAGCTGCGCCCTCTCCTCCGCAATAGATCAGAGGGCCTCTTGGTTGCGGCTCTGGAGCTCCTCCGCATGCTTCTCTATATCAAGTCCCACCCGCGCGACAAGCGCTTCTCGGGACTCCAGCTTCGCTTCCGGGCGCGGTAGAGTGACACCAACTTCCGGAGCAACTGCTCCTCCTCGGACTCGCCCCTGCTGCTGCTTGGTGCGTCAACCACTGCCAGCCCAGCAGAGGCAAGTACTTCCCCGTCAAACTCCTCTCCTTCGACCGGCGCCCTGGGGCTCGACGCCTAGGGAAGCTTGATGTAGACACCCCCGCCGGCCTTCAAGTAGGCGCCTGGCTGGGGCTCCTCGGAGCCCGGCGCTGCATCAGCGGCGGAGGGGTCGGCGGTCGGTGTAGCGTCTTGCACTCCTGCACCCTCGGGGTTGTCAGTGCAATTGCCGGACCCCTCGCCAGCTCCTGCGCCAGCAGCCTTGGCGGCTTCTTCATAGGCGGGTTCATCAGCGCTGGCCTCTTCCTCGTCAGCGGCGGCGTCTTTAGTATTGCCGCGTGCATCTCCCTCACCGGTGGCCTCAGTCTCCATCGGGTCTGTAAGAGGGGGATCTGAGGACAGGAAGAGGAAGGAAAAGTCAAGCAAAGATCCAAAAAGAAGATCAGAAGAAGAACCCAAGGGAAGATTTCCGACAAGAAGGGTTACCTGTGCTGGGCTCTGTGACCATGGGCTCCACCACCAAAGGCTCACTGGTTTCGTCCCTTGCTGGGGACCGCTCCCTTGTCGGGGAATCGCCCCTTGGCGGCGTAGTCGAAGCAGACAGCACCTCCGGGGCGGCCTCTGCTTGCTCCTGATGGGCCTGTTCTGCTCCTACACAAATAAATCAACAATCAAGATGTCAGCAAAAGAAAAAGCACCCATGCGCGCCCCACAACAGGAAGTGAACCAAACACTTACGCTGGGGGCTGTGCTAGGGGCTGCTTCGAGGAGATGGAACCGGGTCCGTCATGGTAGTTTCGGACGTATCCTCTGCCATCACAGCAGGATCGTCCTCGATGAAAACCACGCGGACCTTGGCCCTCTTTGCCGCTCTCTCGGCCAGAGTCTTGAAATGGAACAAGGATTCAGAGGGAAGCAGATCAGATCCAAGACAAGAAACAACAAAGATCGAAGAAATACAAGTACAGCGAGGAGAAAGCCTTACTCCTCCTCCTCTTCGTCCTCCTCGTCAGAGCTCAGCGCAGAGAGGTCGAAGTCGGGTACCCTTTCTACGTGGTGAGGCGGAGGAGTAGGCTCCCTTCAACGTTTATCGGGAGCTGCGGCAGGATCAGGCATGGCGGCCCGGGAAGATCCCGCCTCAGCTGCCGGCACGGCCTGAGACGCTCCCGCGGCAACGGTACTTGCCCTGGTGGAGCGTGTCCCACGGTGTCGGTGTACTAAAGTAGGGGGTACCTTAGTACCCCGAACTTGTGCACGGGCAGTCGCGGCACCCCGCGGCCAGGACTTGACGGACGCCCGGCAAGGCTCTCCACCACTCCTTATTACTGCCATTCAAGAACAAAGTACTAGCCAAGAACACGAAGGCCCCGGCAAGAGGAGCTTGCCGGGAAGGCCAACCAGGGCATCGCCAGAAGACTTGCCGCGGTGCCCCGCGCGCCCCGGCAAGGCCCAGCGGCCGGCAAGCCTGCCGGCACAACAAAAGGGCTGCGGCAAGGCACTTGCCGCGGCAAGGCTGCCACCCAACTCCAGTGCACCCAGTGACGCGTCGTCACTAGGCCATCCCAAGGGCACGTGGCGAGGCACTACGCAGCCATACGGAGCGAGGTGGCAAACAGAGCTGACAGAGGCGCCACCATGGCAACCGGAGGCTCACTTAATCGGTCCTCCTCCCCGATCACATGCACCGGACGGGCATTTAATGCCCTTGTCCCCGCCGCCGAGTTAGGTAGGGGCATCACAGCATCGCTGCACCAACCTGCGATTTTACCTTTCTGCCCCCTCTTCCTACGCTGCCACCTGTGGGTACCCCCTTCAGACTATAAAAGGGAGGCCCATGCGCACGTAGAAGGGGTTCGGTCCATTCGACACCCACAGCACCACGATACGCTCGCACGAGCAAGATCAAATAACAAACACGAAGCAGCAGTAGGGGTGTTATCTCTCCGGAGAGCCCCGAAGCTGGGTAAAGATTGCCCGTCTCCCCGCGCGCGCCCGACCTTGATCTGCTCTGCACACGATCCCCGCTCCCTTGCCAAACCAGAAGGGGCCCCCCAGTGCCCCATAGGTGATCGAGGCCACAGAGACACGCCCCGACATCTTTGGCGCGCCAGGTAGGGGGGCGTCGAGGTCGTGAGCATCTGATCCGGTCTCCACGCATGCTACATCAACGTCATCTTCAATATGCCACCGAAGAAGAAGCCTTCGGAGGTGGCCGCTCCGTCTACGTCGGCTCTGCCACCACCGCCGGAGCAAACGGGCGGCAGAGTGGACGCCGGCGAAGGAGCGGGCGCCGCCGGTGGGTCTCGTATCGTCACTAGATCCAAAAACAAGGCCCCTCAAGCGTCGGCGACCGAGCAGACGCCGCACCCCTCCCAGGAGGTGCAAGGTCAACAACGCCCCGGTGCTCCTAGCACCGTGCTCGCGTTGGAACAAGGCCAACCTGGTGGGTCGCGGGACGCTCGAGGTCAGCATGCACGCCCGCATGCTGGCGCGAGCGAGATACGGTCGCCCAGACGGGGTGTGGTACCTCCCAATCCAGTTGGGAGTCCAAGCACCTCCTCTCTTCGCGCTGCTCGTCACCACCGCCACCTAAGACAGCAGAGAAGCGCCGGCGAACCCCTACCTTCTTTAGACTTCTCCGGCGCCGCACAAGATCGACGATCGAGGGTGGCCATACAGCCTCATCGGCCGCTTAATGGCGATAAGCCCCGCGATCGAAGCGCCGAGGGCCCGGCAAGACGCCCGCGCAGGCCGGCGCCGATAAGACCGCTGGGGCGCCACCTCATGCACTCCCAGCCTCGAAGGCCAAGATCGCGGCTCGCCGGACCAACCCCGACGGCGACTCCACCGCTGCCGACCCATTTAACTCGCCGCGATCAGCGCCACGCCCTCCAAGAACGGCAACACGAAGACGCCAGACCAGATCGAGCGCCGGAGAGAAGCGCGACGCCAATCTGACCAGCGCCATTGGGCTCATTGTCGACGCTGCGACTCACCCGGAGAACCAGCGACTTGAAACAGACGCGCGGCGGGTTGCCCTGCGCTCACCCGCGAAGTTGCGGCAAGTCCAAAGGCCCAAAACAAGGAATTTCAAGCCGACGTGTTCGAGAAGTATGACGGCAGGATACACCTGTCGGAGTTCCTCAAAGATCTACACCATCGCGTGCAGGCTGCCGGAGGGCGTGACGAGAAGATCCTCGCCAACTACTTCCCGCCGGTACTCAAGCCCAACGCCGTCTTGGCTCATGCACTTGCCGGACGGCTCCATCTCCTCATGGGCGGACTGTGCCATCAGTTTGTCGGCGCCTTTCACGGGTGCCCACAAGCCTCATGGCCGTGAAAGTGACCTCCACTTGCTCGCCCGTATGAGGGGAGCCCTGCACAAGTATATACAAAGATTCAGCGGTGCAGCGCAACATCCTGTGACGCCCACCCCGCCCGGTTATTAGCGCGTTTCATCGAACGTGCGTAATCGCAGGATGAGGAGGAGATGGCGATGTGCAAGATCGAGATGTCAGCGAGCTTTATGCTCGCCGACAAGTGTGCACGAGCCGAGGAGGGGAGGAAAATCCGAGAGATTGCTGGAGCGTATGATCTGACAAGGAGGAGGCCGCCTGCAAGGAAGAACCGGAGGCGAAACAATAGGAAGAGGAAAGCTAAGGACGTATAGCTGTTGAGCATTCCGCAATGGAGGCAGCTTCGACAAGGCTAAAACCGACGACTCGGCGAGGTCAGAGCAGCCGCCGACAAGCAGGATAGCTCCGGCAAGCGTTATTGAAAGATTCACCGCACCAAAGGCCATGACCTCCAAACCTGCAAAAAAGTAGAGCAGATGGCGGAGCTGCAGAAAGCCGAGTACGAGGCGCGCGATAAGGAGAGAGCCAGGGAGGTGGCGGAGGATCCGCAAGAAGCTTCCGCCGGGGAGGAACCGCGACAGGAGACAGCCTCCCGCGCCGCGACAAGGACGAAGATGAAGATGATGATGAAGAGATGGAGGAAGATGAGATCGATGATCAAGAGTTTCGAAGGCGCATGAAGTGTTGTGCATCGACAGCAAGCGCCTCGCACACCTCGCACCGCCGACTCAAACAAAGGTGCGAAGTGAATGCGGCCGAGCCGTCCGGCCGAGGCACGCAGCTCGGTGGTCCAAGACGCCCATCATCTTCGACATTGAGGACCACCCTGATCGTGTCACTGCGGTCGGGTGTTTGCCGATGTTGGTTTCACCAACAATCTGCAACCTCAAGGTCACGAAGATGCTGGTTGACGGTGGGGCCGGCCTGAACTTGATTTCCTCCGCAGTACTCAAGAAGCTCCAGATCCCCGACAGCGAGCTCGAAGAAACTGGTGCCTTTCAAGGAATAAATCCGAGAAGGAGCAAGCCCAAGGGGAAGATCACATTGCCGGTGACGTTCGGCAGCGAGCTGAACTTCAGGACCGAGAGGGTCACATTTGACGTGGCTGATATCCCCTTACCCTACAACGGGATACTCGGCCGACCCGCACTCGCCAAGTTCATGGCGGCCTCTCACCACGCGTACAATGTGCTCAAGATGCCCGGTCCGATGAGTGTTATCTCTGTCCAAGGCGACAAGAGGGATGCGCTCATCTGCGCCGACAAGATCTACCGGGAAGCAGCAGCTGCAGCAGAGCGCAAGCCACTTGCCGCTGAAGCTCCCCGGGAAGAAGAAGGCCAGTCCGCAAGGACAACTCGTGCTCACTCCGGCAAGCGCATCTCCCCGGAGCACTGCGCTGCCGTCGAGGACGCGCCATCGAGCTCCATCGGCAAGTGCGAGAAGGCGAAGGCAGACCAACTAAAGGCCAGGCCCGGCAAGGACAGCTCTGGTGCTCACTCCGGCAAGCGCATCTCCCCGGAGCGCCGCACTGCCGTCGAGGACGCGCCATCGAGCTCCGCCGGCCAGTAGGGCAAAGAAAGTTGCCGAGCTTCAAGCTTTTGAGTTGTGCTCCCTGAAAATCCGTGACTCGTGATGAAGAACCCGAGCGCTGAAGGGTCAATCGTGGTTAGGTTGCGCCACAATCCGCTTCGAGTCCGCCGACGATAAAAGCACGCCGCAACCAGCCCGACGAAGTTCTTCCCACGAGGTAACACCGCCAGCGGGCCGCTGATGCCCCGCGCCAGCAAGCGTGTTTTTGCCGTGGGTTCCCAAAGCGTAAGGACGAGAACATACTGGGGGGAGAGATCGGGAAAGAAGCACGGCCTCGACGGATTGTTGAAGACGGAAAAGCTAAGTCGTCCGAGTTTTTGAACAAGAGCACTTCTTAGTTCCATGCTTTTTTTTGTTATGTTCCCCGTGCGTTCGTCCTTTGTACGTAATGCCTATGCGCGGAGGAGCCAACTCGTGGTTAAGTTGCGTCCTTGCTTTGTTTCCGAGTCCACTCAACAACACAAGTGCACTGCAACTGGCCCGAGAAGGTTGCTTGCCGGAAACAACACCGCCAGCGGGCTGCTGATGTCCCGTACTCAGTAAGTGTGTTAGCGCCGGCAAGTTCCCTAGAAGCGTAGGGCAAAAGCGCACAAAGGATGTAACGGGCAGACGGCGAATATAGCAAGCCTTGCCGTAAGGCGCCTTCAGATGAGAAACTAGTGCGCTGGAGGAACTAACTCACGGCTGAGTTGCGCCCTGATTTGTTTCCGAGTCCGCCAACAATTCAAGTGCATCCGCAATCGCCCGAGAAGGTTTCTTGCGGAAACAACACCGCCAGCTCTGCTGATGTCCCGTGACTCAGCAAGTGTGTTAAGCGCCATGCAGTTCCCTAGCAGCGAGAGTATAAACATAATAAGGGCAAAGCATGGCATCGCTTTTGCAAAATCGCATATAAAATAAAATATAGATAAAGAATAGCTTATTACAGCGCTGTCTCACCGTTTATGCTACGATCACAAAGGACAAGGAGAAGCTGAAGATGCTACGCCAGCCCCGCAAGCCAACTCATTGGGGCTGTAAGCGCCAAGTCCCTTCACGCGCAGGCGGGCCCCGGAGGCCGTGGCGCCGGGCGACAAGGGCCAAAGAAGGCGCACCAGACTGGTCTTGCCGAGCCAGAGTTGCCGGGGCCGCGAAGGCCAAGGTCCTCCCCGCAAGATAAGGTCGCCGGGAGCTATGGAGTCGATAAGTTCTTTTCATCCTCGTCATGCATCCTCTTGTGGACCAGGGAAGGCGGGCCGCCCTTGAACGAGTATGCTTTGTAAAAAGAAACTCAGGCGCGGAGGAGCCGAGTCGCAGCTGTTGCGCCTTTGATTTGTTTCCGAGTCCGCCGACGACACAAGCGCTGCTGAATCGCCCGACAAGGTTTCTTGCCGAAGCAAACCGCCACGGGCTGCCGACGTCCCTGACTCAGAAGCGTGTTCGCTCCGCAAGTCCCTAAAAGCGTTGGGTGGGAATGTACAAAGCACAAAATCAAGTAAAGGACTTAGTCCGCAAGAATTCCCCTCTTTTCATTAAAACATCCCAATTTAGTACAAGTCCATAAGAGGATGAAAAACATGATAGAGCGGATTACAGATTTTAAATGCAGCTAAGGCCCAAGGCTTACAAATTAAAAGATAAGATGCCAGTAATCCCCTCCTGTTTCTCTGCTCAGAGGTAGGTCAGGAGGCCCCTGCAAGAGAAGCTTGCCGGGAGGGCAAAAGGGGCGCCTAGGAGAGCTACGGGCGCCAGAAGACACCAAGAGAACTTCCCGGGGGCCGGCCAGGAGCTTGGCGGAGACGGAGGCGCAGGAGGCAGAGCTTGAAGACGGGGTGGTGGAACGTCAGCACGCTTTCGAGGGCTCCTCGCCCTCGTACTCCGACTTGATGGCCTTGCCGCCACCCCTCTTCCTCCTCCGCAGCCTCCCTACGCCAGCCGCCCAAGGAGACGGCCCCGGGGAGTTCAGAAGGCCGGCGACCCGGATGATGGGGTCGCCGGTGGCGCGCGAGGCAGCGTCCGACGCCTAGTCGGACCCGCCATCCTCGTAGTCGTCGCTGTCGCTCCCCTCCTCGTCACTCTCGCTCGAGGAGGGGCCTTCGCTATCGGAGGAGCTGTCCACGCAACACCTCGCCCGGGTGCCGGAGTCCCCGAAGACCTTGACGGCGAGAAGGTCGCCCTCCATTAACTTAAAATGGAGGGTAAACCCCGCCGTCAAGCTGTGGATGCGGGCAAACGTGTTCCACCCTCGGTCGAAGTACATCACGCCGGGGGCTGGGGATACGACACTCACTCGAGTGCCACTGATCCCGCAGCCCCTCATGCGCAACTCCAACATCAAGGGCGGATCCGGCTCCATCGCGCTCGCGAACGGGGCCGGCAGCCGGAGACGGCGACGAGGTGCTCAGCGCAGCTTGATGAAGAACTCCGTGGATCGCCTCCGGTGTGTACCGCCTCGAGGAAAGGAGCCGCCGGCGGAGACGGGGGAGGTGCATCGCCCCGGCCGCCTCTCCCCCGAGCGCCTCGACCACGTCCTCGACCTCGTCCACGGCCTCGCCCCCTCCCTCTCCCCCTTGTAGCCGGCTCCGCCACCATAGGCGCGGGATAGGGAGAGGCGCGCTGCCTGGAGGCAACCCTCGCTGCCACCGTTGAAGGACCAGGATTCCCTCCCTCCATGGCAGATGAAAGTAAGAGTAACGGAAGTTGAAGACGAAGGGAGAAGAGGAAGTGCGAGACCATTGTGCTCCCCTTCCGCCCCTTTTAAAGGGCGAGGTGGAGGCTCAGCCGCCCCGCTCAGCCAATCAGGGAGCGAGGAGCGGGGCCGGCTCGCCGTCCTCGCCCGTGACGGCTCGGTCTCCCACCTTCGCCGCCCACGACCCCCCACGCATGAGAGCCGCGTGGCGAAAAAGCGGGGCCGGGGCGACGTGTGAGCTGACCTCGCCCTGCGCCATGATCACGGGGGTGGATGCCTTAAAGACCGCGGGCGCCACCCACGTCTCCCACGACGCCGCAATCGACGCGTGCCGTTGCGAGGGAGCGCGATGGACACGGAGCCCGTTGCTAGGCGGACCCAGGCCACGCGTGCCCGTGCACTGTTTTGGGCCTAGCCCAACAACGCTCGGCACCGTGTATGGCCCAGGCCCGGGGGCTCCTGTCGGTGTACTAAAGTAGGGGGTACCTTAGTACCCCGAACTTGTGCACGGGCAGTTGCGGCACCCCGTGGCCAGGACTTGACGGACGCCCGGCAAGGCTCTCCACCACTCCTTA
Source organism: Aegilops speltoides (assembly GCA_021437245.1). NCBI lineage: Eukaryota > Viridiplantae > Streptophyta > Magnoliopsida > Poales > Poaceae > Aegilops > Aegilops speltoides. The sequence continues at coordinate 132,456,363 of CM038144.1, forward strand.
TTACTGCCATTCAAGAACAAAGTACTAGCCAAGAACACGAAGGCCCCAGCAAGAGGAGCTTGCCGGGAAGGCCAACCAGGGCATCGCCAGAAGAATTGTCGCGGCGCCCCGCGCGCCCCGGCAAGGCCCAGCGGCTGGCAAGCTTGCCGGCACAACAAAAGGGCTGGGGCAAGGCACTTGCCGCGGCAAGGCAGCCACCCAACTCCAGCGCACCCAGTGACGCGTCGTCACCAGGCCATCCCAAGGGCACGTGGCGAGGCACTACGCAGCCATACGGAGCGAGGTGGCAAACGGAGCTGACAGAGGCGCCATCGTGGCAACCGGAGGCTCACTTGACGGTCACCTCCTGCGATCGCTGAGGCGACGGACGGGCATTTAATGCCCTTGTCCCCCGCCGTCGAGTTAGGTAGGGGCACCGCAGTAATCGCTGCACCAACCCGCGATTTTACCTTCGCCCCCTCTTCCCACGCTGCCACCGTGGGTACCCCTTCAGACTATAAAAGGGAGGCCCATGCGCGCGAGAAGGGTTCACCATCGACACCCACAAAGACCACGATCGCCGCACGAGCAAGATCAAATAACAAACACGAAGCAGCAGTAGGGGTGTTATCTCTCCGGAGAGCCCCGAAGCTGGGTAAAGATTGTCCGTCTCCCCGCGCGCGCCCGACCTCGATCTGCTCTGCACACGATCCCCGCTCCCTGGCCGAACCAGAAGGGCCCCCCAGTGCCCCATAGGTGCTCGAGGCCACAGAGACACGCCCCGACACACGGCGCTGCGGCTGTTGGCCGGCCTGCCGCCCTGCTATATCTCCAGTTCGACGGAGGCGCCTTCTTGGTTGAAATTGGGGCTGCGCTGGGGGCTCCGCCCGCAGCAAGCTGCTCGAAGACGGCTGGCCGCTCGCGCCCTCGGCAGGCTCGCTCGCTTCGGCTTCGGGCTCCCCCTCGCCAACGACCCCTCCGCCAAGGTCCTCCCGGTCGGCAAGGCTTGCCGCCTCGGCCGCCTCTGCCTCCTCCAACGTAAAGCCAAACTCACCAAGCGGCGGCCGCCGCCTCCGCCCCGTGGCGATGTACCGCATCTCGTCGTCGGTGGTGTCATGGGTGAGGAGCCTCTGCTCGTCGGCGCGGACTACTACCTCCGCCAAGCCGTCGAAGAATTGCCGCACGACGTCGTCGGTGGGCTCCATCCAAGTTGGGTTTATCCCGTGCGAGTCGCACTCTGGCATCATTGCACAGATGCGATCACGCTGGGAGTTGTTGCACAGTGGGATGACGCCCTGCGGCAGCCTGAACCACTCTGGATAGTTAGCGTCATGCTTGAACAGCTCCTTGAGCATCCCGTCAAGCTCCAGAACTGTGAAGTTGAAGTTGAGGCCTGGACGCAGCCTCATGATATCCGCCGGGCCGCCAAACAGCCAGGTGGGCCTCCCCCTCTTCTGCAGAGGGGTGATGCGACGACGAAGGAAATCCGCGCCAACGGCTCCTACTGTGAGCCCGGCAAGCCTGAGCTGCAGGATTCGGGTGGTGGCGATCTTCAGCTTGGCATCGTCCGGTGACAGAGCGCTCCAGTCGCCGCCGCGCACTACCCGGGTCTGGCGCAAATTGGTGAACGGCTGCGGATTGGCGTCAACAATCCAGCACCACTCCGCCCTCCACTCGTCCCATTTGCTGCGGAGCTCCCCCTCCAGATACACCTCCTTCATGCCGACTCGCGAGACCCAGGCGATACCGCCGGCTAAGGGCTCTCCTTTCTCGGCTCGGGGAATGAAATAGTGGCGAAAAAGGGCGACATTTGGGTGGATTCCAACGAAGTTCTCGCAGAGGTGTGCGAAAACCGCCATTGTCAGAACAACGTTGGGGGTGAAGTCAAGAAGATGAAACCCGTAGGTATTCATGATGTCGCAGAAGAAATCAGAAAAAGGTGGGCAGAGCCCGTAGTAGAAGAACACTGGAAAACCGCCCTAGTTTCCGTCATACCGGTGTTATGTTCCCGGATTTTGCCTTCAAAACGCGGTCGGGTGATTTATGGGACCCCCCTGACAGTTCGCTTTGAATAAAACTTGTCCAGCAAGGCCCAACCTTGGTTTTACCATTTGCCTCACCACCACCTACCTTTTTCCCTTGGGAGTCGCTCTCTCGAGGGTCATCTTTATTTTAGCCCCCGGGCCGTGCTTGTCTAAGTGCTGGTTCGAACCGAGTAGATCATGGGCCCCTCGGGCAACTCGAGGTCTGGTTTTACTCAGAGGATGTCTCATCCGTGTTGCCACGAGAACGAGATATGTGCAGCTCCTATCGGGATTGTCGGTAAGATCGGGCGGCTTTTGCTGGTCTTGTTTTACCATTGTCGAAATGTCTCGTAAACCGATTCCGAGACTGATCGGGTCTTCCGGGAGAAGGTCTATTCCTTCGTTGATTAAGTAGAGCTTGTCATGGGCTAAGTTGGGACACCCCGCAGGTATAAACTTTCGAGAGCCGTGCTCGCGTTATGTGGCGATGGGACTTTGTTAATGTCCGTTGTAGATAACTTGACACCAGATCCAGATAAAACGCATCAACGCGTGTGTAGCCGTGATGGTCTCTTCTCGGCGGAGTCCGGAAGTGAACACGGTTTCGTGTTATGTTTGACGTAAGTAGGTGTTCGTGATCACCTCTTGATCATTGCTAGTTCACGACTGCCTTTGTTTCTCTTCTCGCCTCATTTGCGTATGTTAGCCACCATACTTGCCTAGTCGCTGCTGCAACCTCACCACTTTACCCCTTCCTTTCCCTTTAAGCTTTGCTAGTCTTGATACCCATGGTAATGGGATTGCCGAGTCCTCGTGGCTCCGATTACTACAAACAATTCTTGCAGTGTACAGTTATGCGACAATCCTGACGCGAGAGCGATGCTTGCTTGTTTTGGAGTTCTTCTTCTGCTTCTTCTTCGATCAGGGGATAGGTTCTAGGTCGGCAGCCTCGGCTAGCAGGGTGTATATTGTTTGAGTTTCTGTTTATGATTCATCCGTAGTCGGATGTTGTTCTTGTATGATGTATTGTTGTATTCATGTGGCATGGTAGGCCTTATGTATGTATCCCCATCTATTATGTAATGTTGATGTAATGATATCCACCTTGCAAAAGCGTATCAATATGCGGGTCTATCCTTGGTGGGACCTTCGAGTTCCTTTTGGATAGGGTCGCATATTGGGCGTGACACAGGGCCTCTATATATAGATATAGCCACCACAGTAGAGAGAAAAATCTCATCTAGAGCTGATCGAATCCTTCCCAAGTAGAACACCGCACCAGCCCAAGAACACCCCTCGCGAGGCAGTTCTTCCTCTATACTGTTCATCATCAGCCCCAGAGGCAATCCACCACCCCACACACTGGATTAGGGTATTACACCACAACGGTGGCCCGAACTAGTATAAACCTCATGTCCCTTGTGTTGTTCATTGTGCTAGCTTAGAATCGCGGCGAGGTTTTGGGGCGTGGATCGGTAGGGAGAAGATCTTCGTGCGCACCCCAGAGTTTGAACCTTAAGGGTTTTGCCAGAACCCAATATCCGACATTTGGCGCGCCTCGTAGTTGTACGCCGGAATCTTCTTTCCGCTGTTCTACGTTCTGTCGCTTCGTCGCATCTATGGCTGATGCTCGCCGAGCTCGTGCCGAGCGCTGGGCTGCTCTCGCCGCCCGCGTCGCCTAGACGGCTCCCGTCGGTGGGCCTCCTCGTCGTTCCCCATCGCCTGCTGCCAATGCCGCCACCGGTACTGTGGGGAACGAGCAGCAAGCATTTTCGTTGCAGCCCTTGGTGCGGCGGGAAGGCCCCACCGCCACTCCATCGCTAACTCCAGCCGGTTCGTCGTCTCACGCTCGTCGCACTCCCACGGACGTGTAGGCCGCGTGGCTCCTGGCACGTGAGCTCCTGCACTACCACCCCGTTGACGACCTCTACGAGGAGTGGCTCGCTCGCATCACCGAGCTCGTCAGCGCCGCAAGGGGCTCTCCCACGCCGTCCCTCTCGCTGCCTCGCCCTCCGTCCTGCATGGGCGATGCGGCTTAGGGGGTGCTTCCGCCACCTCCTCCCCAAGAAGGCGCCCTGGCCCCAAGGAGCGCGGCCCCTGGATGAGACCCACCGTGTGTAGCACCCGCGTGACAAGAAAGGAGCTGCCAAGAAATCCCTCGGCCTCAAGAAGGCGCTCGCGTGCTCCAGCACGGCAAGACCGCATCCCTTTACCGGCACGTCAAGACCCCGTGCTTCCCCTGGCGGCGGCACGCGGGAACCATCAAGAGCAAGCCCCGCATCTGCAAAAGGCTCCGGTGGCCACGACTGGCTGCCGCGCCTTCACCACCGAGCTATGCAGCGTCGCCTGGCCAGGCAAGTTCAAACCAGATCTGCCTCCTCGCTACGACGGCACTACCGACCCCATGGAGTTCCTGCAGCTCTACGAGTTGGGCATCGAGGTGGCCAATGGAGATGAAAAGGTAATGGCGAACTTGTTTCCCATGGCGCTCAAGGATGGTGCCCGCACCTGGCTCCTGAACCTGGCTCCCGGCTCGATCTCCTCTTGGGAGGAGATGCGCAGCCGTTTCATCGCCAACTTCCAGTGCACTCGTGACCGTCCTCCGATCGTGGGTGACCTGCGCCGCATCAAGAAGCAGCCTGGAGAGACCCTGCAGAAGTACATCCAGCTTTTCAACAGTGCTCGCCTCAAGATTCCCAAGGTGACTGAGGAGGCCATCATCTCAGCATTCTCCGATCACGTTCGCGATGTCAAGATGAAGGAGGAGCTTGCCATCCACGAGGATCTGTGCACATCTCTGGAGCTGTTCAACCTGGCGACCAGGTGCGCGCGAGCTGAGGAGGGGAGCCTCTCCCTCCTCGAGCTTCCAGCTGCTGACCCAGAGGAGAAGAAAGCCAAGGCCAAGGACATGAAGCGCAAAGGAGCAGCAGTGCTCGCAGCAGAGCCAGACACGAAGTGCGGTAGGGACCAGCTAGAGTCGTCCAAGGGTAGCCGATTATGTGCCTACGACAACCTCTACACCCACAACACCAACGAATGCCAGGAACTCAGAGCCGTCCGAGAAGGACGCATCGGTCGACGCCCCGAGTGCAATGACCGAGGCTATGACCGAGGAGGAGGAAGAGGTGGAGGACGATGGGACGGCCGAGGCCCTCGCCAGGAGTGGCGTGACCGACCTCGCGAGGATCGTTGGCAGGACCAGCCTCGCAAGGGGGCTTGGAGGGATCAGCCTCACGAGGATCGCCCGCAGGGCAACGCAGGCCTTCCTCCTCTGCCACCACCACCAAAAAAGAATGATGATCACCACCAGGACGAGGGGGTTGGGGGCTTCCAGGAGCGATGTGCTATCACTTGCATCTTGGGCGGAGCCTAGGCCCCAGCCTCTCAGCGCATCTTCAAGCAGTTTGCTCGCGAGGTGAATGCAGTCCTCCCCAAGCTTGAGGCCACGCGCCCTCTCAGGTGGTCCACGTGCGCCATCACTTTCAGCTCAGCTAATCAACTCAAGTGTGCGGCTACAGCTGGCATCCTCCCAATGCTCTGTTCCCTAGTCATCAGCAATGTGCAAGTTACTAGGACCCTTATCGATGGCGGCGCAGGACTCAATGTTCTGTCTGTCGAGACGTTCAACAACCTTCAAGTGCCATATGATCAACTTCAGCCAACCAAGCCTTTCTCAGGAGTTACTGACAGCACCACCACTCCGATAGGGCAGGTTTGCCTTCCTGTCACTTTCGGACAGCGGAAGAACTATCGCACCAAGCTCATCGACTTCGACGTTGCCCACATTCGCCTGCCATACAACGCCATCCTCGGGTATCCAGCCCTGGCCAAGTTCATGGCAGTGACCCACCATGGCTACAATGTCCTCAAGATGCCAGGAAGCGGCGGAATCATCACAGTCCCCTGCGAAGAGAAGGATGCGGTGTGCTCCCTTGAGTGTGCCTTCCAAGCTGCATCAATCGAGGACCCAGACCGCAAGAACGAGAACCCTCTTGAGGTAGTTCCCAAGAAGAAGAAGACATCGCCCATCTCAAGGCCTCAGGAGGTTGGCATCTCCGGAGGTGTCGCATTAGGATCCACGCCCGTGCAAGGGGCGCCTTACATCGCATAGGAAGGCACGCCCGGTGCCCTCCTCGGGCAGGGCTCAGGGGCTCTCTTCTGGAGGGCCTCAGACTTTGCCAAGATCACGAGGGAGGTGCTCAGGCACCCCTTGGAGGCGTGCTTTGCGGCACATTTCCCTCAGGAAGGCACAAGCAAGGAAGGCCCAACCCTCAGGAGTTCATCACCAAGACCACTCAGGAGCTGCAGGAATCAAGAGTTATACGCGGCGATCGCCGTCTTCCCGGCGTAGCTCCCCATCCAAGCAAGGATGGCGGGCTGCGCGTCTGCATCGACTACCCAGGGCTCAACAGAGCCGCGTCTCAGGAACGCTCCTGTCCTTCGCGTGTGCGATGTTGCGAGGGTCCTCCGCACATCTACATTCGCATGCCCTTCGGCCTACCGAACGTGGCTGCCACTCACCAGCGTCACCAGCGGAGCATTCTGGCAGCTCAGGAGGCCAGGCACCACACGGTCCAGGCAAAGATGGAGATGGTCCTCAAGGAACCACCCGGACCCCCAGAGCCTCCCGAGGCTCAGGGCTCCGGTGGCTCGTGAGGATCGGCCTCTTCATCACACATCTTCAACACCCCCTCTACAACGGTACCAGGTGACATCTTTCGAGTTCATTTCAGCTGGGAGCACCCTCAGGGCTGCATCATTCCTAGGTCGCGTGAGTCCGTCCCTGCGGCATGTATCCCTTTTGCTTATGTCTTTAGTTTACCTTGCCGGGGGCGCCCCTCGGGCTGCATCATCCCTGAGCCGCTCGGGCATGACCCAGTGGCATGTATCCCTCCTGCATCTACCTAATCTGATTTGCCTTTCATGCTTAACCTGCATGTGATAATCGCCTGCCTGATTGACACCTACCTTTGGAGCCGCTCGCGCTGGCATGACGCTTGTGCATGGGTCCGTCCCTGCAACATCGATAAATCTGAGTGGTCGAGCTCTGGCCCGCGGCAGCCCCACAAGCGTCACCTCACCAGGCCCTCAGTGCCCTCACCACTCTCTCGGAGCAACCAATGGCCGGCTGGCAATCATAATGGCAACCCCTGCTTCTTTCATATTGGTTTACAGGAACCTCCTGAGGTAAAAAACGGGAGGCATCGCTAGCTCTCTTTCTCTCTTTCACACGTGTTCCGCTTGCGCATTAAAAGGGGGGCTCCTGAGCATCGCGACTTAGGAGCTCTTACTGGCTCTCCAGCCCTCACCCCCTGGCCTTGTCCACGGCATCGCGAACTGACATACCAGCGGCGGCTGAGCTCGCTCGAGGGTCGGGATCAGAGGACGTAGAGCACGAAGGAGAGTGCGGGGAAGAGAGGGGAAGCTCACGAAGGCCTAACCCAGCTACATCCTAGCTGCAGACGCACAAGTCCGGTGCCTCGCGAATGAACAACTCCATGCTTTCGAGATAAGTCTCGCCCCTGGAATAGCTAATTGATGCGACACAAAACCTCCACTTACTGCGGCTCTGTGATGGCGACCTTGCCTTCCTTTCTCACCTTTCGGCGGATGCTTGAGGGCTAAAGGGGACCTCCTGAGCATCGCGCCTCAGGGGCTCTTACTGGACCTCGGGCCGCTCTCCTCCTGGCCTTGACCACGGCATCGCGACCAAGATACCAACACGGCCGAAGCCTGCTGGGGACCGGACTGTCAACAGAGAGCACCAAGTCATCGTGAGGTTAGAAAGGGGAGCCAAGCTGAATAGGGCATGCATTTGCACCACTTCATAATAAGGATAAGATTGATAGTTCTAAGATTGCGAATCATATCAAGAGACTCATCAGGGGTAGGATGCAAGCGGTCAACAAGGGGCGCACAAGGGGTAGTAATGTACTTGTTCAAGTGATATTCTTTGAAAATCTCAAGCATCTCATTTTTCCAAGCAATAAAGAAATCCCCATCAAGCATAGGCACTCTACGACTAATAGTCCCAATCGTAGACTCATCCATCTTCCTCCAATGGTGTTTAAACCAAGGCAGACCAAAGCTCTGATACCAATTGAAAGGATCGAAAAGAGGTGTCTAGAGGGGGGGTGATTAAACCCTCAACAAGTAGAGACAGCAGTTTTTAGGTTTTTTAAGTTGAGGTTGCAAATTAGCACAATTTAAAGCATTCACAATACAATTCAAGCAAGCAGGCAAAGAGTATATGAGTAGCGGATAGTAAAGCATGCAACTTGCAAGAAAGTAAAGGGATGGGATTGGAGGGTGCAAACTTAATTGGAGACACTGAGATTTTTGGCGTGGTTCTGATAGGTGGTGCTATCATACATCCATGTTCGTGGATACTTCAACCCACGAAGGGTAACGGATGTGCGAGTCCATGGAAGGATCCACCCACGAAGGATCCACGAAGAAGCAACCTTGTCTATCCCACCATGGACATCGCCCATGAAGTACTTGCCTCACTAGGGTAGATCTTCACGAAGCAGGCAATCTCCTTGCCCTTACAAACTCCTTGGTTAAACTCCACAATCTTGATGGAGGCTCCCAAGTGACACCTAATCAATCTAGGAGACACCACTCTCCGAAAGGTAATAAATGGTCTGTTGATGATGAACTCCTTGCTCTTGTGCTTCAAATGATAGTCTCCCCAACACTCAACTCTCTCACACAGATTGGCTATGGAGGAAATATGATTCGAGTGGAAAACAACCTGGGGAAGGCTAGAGATCAAGATTCTTGTGGTTGGATTGGAATATCATGGTCTCAACACATGAGTAGGTGGTTCTCACTCAAAAAATGAGTAGTGGAAGTGTAGGCACGTTCTGATGGCTCTCTCACTGATGGAGAAGGGGGTGGAGGGGTATATATAGCCTCCACACAAAATCTAACCATTACACACAGATTCCCAAACTCGGTGGGACCGGATGGTTAAACTCGGTCAGACCGACTAGGTTCAAAATGTGAACATTAGGCATTTCGGTGGGACCGACAAGGTCAACTCGCTGATACCAATGTGCTACGGTTAGGGAAAAACCTCTTCTCGTTGAGACCGATTGCGTAACTCGGTGAGACCGATTTCAGCAATAAGCAAACAAAGACTTGGTCAAGTAAACTCGGTGGGACCGACTGCGTATCCCGGTGAGACCGAAATAACTGCAATAGGTAACAGAGAGTTTGCAAGGCCATCTCGGTGATACTGAGATCCCATCGGTGAGATTGAGTTGATTAGGGTTTTTGGATATGGCTATGTCAAGTGAACTCGGTGGCGCCGGATGGATCAAATTGGTGGGGCCGAGTTTGACTTTAGGTGTAGGACATATGTGGAAATGAGAAAGTGGTTGAGGGCTTGGAGCATACCACTAAGCACTTTGAGCAAGCAAGCCATTAAGCAACACCTCATCCCCTTTTAATAGTGTTGGCTTTCCTATGGACTCAATGTGATCTTGGAACACTAAAGTGAAAATGTAGAGTCTTGAGGTTTTGCCAATGTTTGTCCTTGGCATCTTGAAGGGGTTCCACATCCTCTTGTCCTGCCACTCCAATGTTGAACTCATCTGAAATATACTAGGTAGAAGTATTAGTCCAACAAGAGATATGTTGACGTTAATTACCAAAATCACCCAGGGAGCTCCTATGCTTTCAGTTGTTCACCAACTCCTCCATCGCATCCGACTAGTCCGCCGCTACCTGCTTGTTGGTGTCCGGTATGGACGGCGGGACCTCAACCCCTTCCCTATCGGAAGGCATGACCGGCAACTGGGAGGGCCTTGGGGGCTCAGGTGCGGCCGGCTGGGAGGGTCCGGATGGTCCAGACTCTCCTCTCACATTGGCCAGGAGAGATGCAACCTCCTGGTCTTCATTGACCGAGGTATCAGCCTCGACCATGACTGTGTTGCCCCCGCCCCTCGTGTTCGGACGGGGAGGGGTCCTTTCGGACAGCACCTCCCCTACCTCTTCGGGGACCAGGGGAGGTGCGGAGCATGACGCCAATCCGCTATCCGCTAAGTCGGCAGGCGGAGAGGTCCCCTCTGAGGTTGGATTTGTAGGGAGGCCACGTGGTGGGTTGTGATACCAATCAATTTGTTTCTGTTAGTAAAGGACTAGTAAAAGTGAAACAAGGAATGTTGAAGTTCATACCTTGTGGCGGGGGGCTTGACCTTACGGTCCTTCTCGGAGACCTCTTCCGATGCTATGGACTCCTCATCGGAGTCTGAGCTATTGGGCAGGACCACCTTGGGCCTTCGCTGCCTCTTCAGGGCCTGAAGAGGTTGTACCTCCTCGACGTCTTTGGACGCCGCCCTCTTCTTGGAGTGGGAGGAGGAACTTTCCTCCTCATCTTCGTCCTCCTCCCCTTCATGGATAGACAGGGCCGCTCCATCTTCGGCCTTGGTATATGGGCGCTCTCTCAAGCGGACCCCCCGGGCCTCGGGCAGATCTTTCTTCTTCTTCTTCCCCTTCTTCTCTGGCGCCTTGTAAGGCGCCACGACCAGCAGTTTCGCCAGTCGAGCTGGTTGACGCCATTCAGGCAGCGGAGCTGAGCTACTGATCTTCTTGGCCTTCTCAAGCCAGCCCTGTGAAGGCAACAAAAGAAACTTAGGCCAAACTCTGGACAGACCGAATATAAACCGGGCAGAAAATCAATTACCTCCTTCGGGGGATGTGCTGCGTCGAGGCCGATGTCTTCCTCCTCAGACGGCCACTCCTTCTAGGGCTTGAAAAGTAGACTCCACACCTTGTCATGGGTTGTGCCGAAGAGGTGCTGCGCAGTGGCCGAGTCTTCAAGCTTGTGAGTCGACATCGGAATCGCCCTTTGCTGGCAAGGAAGGAGGTGGTGACGGAGCATTATCTGGAACACATTGGTCAGCTTGGCGCTGGTCTCCATCACATTGGAAACACGCTTCTGCAGTTTCTTCACCTTGTCAGCGGATCCCCAGTCAAGACCTTTGTTGGTCCACGAGGTCAATCTCGTGGTGGGTCCGGATCTAAACTCGGGGGTGGCCGTCCAGGCCGCATCCCGTGGCTCTGTTATATAGAACCATTCCTTCTGCCACACTTTGACAGTGTTGATGAACGTGCCTTCCGACCGTTGGACTTGGGTGAGCTTGCTGATCATTCCTATGCCACAGTCCGCTTGGGCACCGCCGACCAACTTCAGCTTGACATTGAACACCTTCAGCCACAGGCTGAAGTGCAGCTGCACCCGCAGAAGGGCCTTGAAAATGATGATGAAGGTGGAGGTGTGGAGGAGAGAGTTGGGGGCTAGATCATGAAAATCTAGCCCATAGAAAAACATCAATCCCCGCACGAAGGGCTGCAACAGGAATCCCAACCCCCAGATGAAGTGTGGGAGGAAAACCACCCTCTCGCCTGGCTTGGGCGTGGGGACGACCTGGCCCTTCCCGGGGGACCCGATGTGCAACGTCGGCCGACAGGTAGCCGGCTCACTTTAGCTCCTTGATGTCATTGTTGGTGATGGCTGAGGTGTCAGGACCCCGACTCAATGCCACATCGATCTAGCATATAACACCTCATATCACTTTGCGGCCTCACGCACGGTATCCCCACGGGTGTCGCCTTACCTTTGCCCGGGACCGTTTGCGCCTTTTGGCACACGTATATGATAGTGTCGCTAGCATCCATATGATAAGGAGCCCGGCTGACATGGCTAGTCGTAAACCCAAAGTGGCACAAACTTACAGGACAGCATCCATGACCCAAAGATCGAACGTGTCGGTCATCAGCGAGTAAATCCAGTCAGTAGCACTGGCTAGCAGACTCCGTGAACTGGCTGGGCTGTAGCGGCTAACAGACTCCGGTATTCATCGTGACATTTCCCGAGGGACGTATACAGATCGAAGAAGGACACATGCCGCCAGCCTAAGCGCCCGGAGCAAAGAGTAAGCTACCATGGCTCGAAGGAAGCACTAGGAGACATTTCCGAAGAGAGGCTACTAAGAATAAACAACTAGATAGTCGATCCCACACATTCCAAGCATTTCAATAACATACACACAATATGCTCGATATGTGCAAATACAACATGGCATCACAACATGACTCTACAACTCAAGTATTTATTCATTAGGCCCGAGGAGCGAGATATTATAAACATGGGTCTCACGACCCAACATTCGAAAGCATACAAATCAAAGCACAAGCGAAGCTTAACATGTCCGGGTACGTACATCTAGAAATGAAAAAGGCCGAGAAGCCCGACTATCTACTAGATCTCGCCGAGGGCACAAGATCGTAGCTGAGGTAACAAGCTAAACGTCAAGTCCACGCTGAACTACTAGTGAGAAGGAAATCTCGCAAAAACGTAAAATAGGCAAACGTGAGTACAAATGTACCCAGAAGACTTACATCGTAACTAACTACTTATGCATCATTATCAACAAAGGGATGGTGGAGTTTGATCGCAGCAAGCCAGCTTTGACACGGTGGCTATCCCGAACTACGACTGCAAGTAACTCTTTTGAGGTGGCGCACACGAGTCCACATATTCACCATATCAATACACCACTATGAATCCGCTCCTGTCTTCCTACGAGAACACCATCCATAGCACTCACACTTATCTTGCGCATTTTAGGGTATCCACTTTCACTTGTCTATGAACTGTACAAGGGGTCCAAGTTTCCATATCCCAGGAATCCGGCTATTCAATAGATAATGATAACCCCGCAGGGTGTACTTCTTCACACACGCCTCGCCACTTATCGCCTGCACACGCCATGTATCTCGGCAACCTTCAAGCGAAGTCAGTGAGGAGTCGGCCACGACCGACTAACCACGCAAGTCTCTCGTCTGTGTTTATCGCCTATTCGGGTTCCATCCGCAAGGAGATCCGCCGGTGTCGCCACGGCCCCAAACGATGTGAGCAGGGTTCCCAAGCCCACCTCGACGGGTAGATCTACGCTTGGTACACCATGCCACGGTGCCTAGTCCGTCCCAAGCCCACCTGCATCGGTGCCACCGGTAGACTACTAACACTACCTACAAACACCGGAAACTAGTTGCAACTCCTGGACAGAGATCAAGTTGATTAATAAGCCGAGAGGGGCCGAGTTACCGGAACCCAATGTGTGGTAGTAGCTGTTCATGGATCACAAACACAGAACTCAGTTCTTGAGGACGGCTGCAATGAGACAACCCACCATGTACTCCTACATGGCCTCTCACCGCTACCTTTACCAAATCGTGTTCACACACTTAGCTCACACACGAGGGACATGTTCACACACCTCCGATTCATCCTCGATGAATCATACCGACACAACTCTAAGCAATAGCAGGCATGACAACAAGCATGAATGAGTAGGCATATCGTGGCTCAAACAACTCCTACTCCTGCTAGTGGGTTTCATCTATTTATCGTGGCAATGACAGTCATGCAGAGGATAAAGGGTTCAACTACCGCAGCAAGTAACAGCTTGTATCGTTGTTGTCCTAATGCAGAAAATAGAGCAGGAGCGAGAGAGTAGGATTGTATCGAATGAACAAGGGGTTTTGCTTGCACGCACTTCAAGATGATATAACTCTTCATCGGTGTCATCGAACTCATCGTCGGTACGTCGTCTACTGAGAGGGGACAAACACCGACAAACAAGGAAGAACACAATCAATGCAATGCACAATATGATGCATGATCATGACATGGCAACATGCTAGTGTTTTGAGCTAATGCAACTAGCAACAAAGTTAAATGAAGTTGGTTTGAACCCTAAGTTCAAATCCAAACTCCATATGTGAAAGTTTAAATGCCATTATATGATTTGTGCTAAACAGCAGCTATAAGTTGTTCTAACATGCATGAAAATGGTACAGATGGATAGATTGGATTTTTCTGATCATTTTCATATATAAATTATTTCATTCTGAAGTTACGGTTGAATTTATATGATTTTTAGAAGTTTTGAACATTTTCCGGGATTTCCTAAATTATTTTAAATCCGAAAATAGCTTATTATGTCAAGATGACATCACCCCGATGTCGCCAGTGAACTGGTCGGTTCAGTCAAACCTCGACCAGCGGGGCCCATCGGTCGCTGACTCAGCTTGGTTAACTGGGTTGATTAGGTTAAACTAATACTAACGAAAATGTCAAAGGGTCAGCCCACATGTCAGTGGCTTAATTAATTAACTAAATTAATTAGTGTTAACTAATCTAACACCTAAACTTACAGGGCAATTAGCACTAATTAAAATCCTACACTAATTCAGTCAAAGGCCGGCCCCACATGTCATGGACACAGGGGGGGTCCCGCCGTGGTCAAAGTGGGTCAAACCCACCGGCGACATGACGCCGGCGAGGCCCGAGACGGCGGTGCGGTCCGGAAACGCAGCACAAGCCACGGTTCGGGGCGTGGATGGCACCGTTGGAACCCTGGGCCTCGTCCGCGTCGGCTGGTGCTAGAGGGGTCGCCGGAGACGACCTAAATCGACGGCGGTGTCCGCTTCAAGGCGGCGGAGTTCGGCGCCGACCGATTCGACGAACGGTGCACTACGGAGGAACTGTGGTGCCGTGATGCTCTGAGGGAAGCATCAACACGGAACACGCCAGTGCGAGCAATGGCGCTGCTGGCTGCTTTGTGGCGCCATGGCCGGTGGTAGTGAGGTCTCGGGCTTGATGGAAGCGACAGCCAGAGGGGGAAAACAAGCACGGGGAGAGAGGGGTTCGACGTAGTGGCTCACTGCGGTTGTAGGGGGCGTCGAAGTGGGCTCGAGGAAGCACGGACGGCGTCATGGCGTTGCCGGCGATCTCGGCGGCCGAAGCTTGAAGAAGAGGTCGGGGAAGCCGCGTCGGGGCGTCCGGCGTCGCGTGAGTCTTCGAGGAGGCGTAGACGACGGAGGTGGAGCTCATGGGCACGTCAGAGGGGCGAGGGGGTGGCTCAGGGCGCGGCAGCGGCGAGCGGTGGCGGCGGTTGCGGTCGGGTGCGCGAGAGAGGAAAGCCAGGAAGGGAGAGGGAGGAACCAGAGGGGGGGTAAGATGCAGGGGGTGTCGTGGCGCTCGGGGCCGTCTCCAGCAGCGAGCACACAGGCAGGAGGTGGTCGGGACGCTGCGGCGCTGGCCGCGACCCTTACACGCCTCGTGCCCACCGCACGAGGTTGAGGATGACTGGCACATGGGCCTGGTGGGCTGGCTTCTCTGCTGGGCCAGGTAAGTAACAGGTACTCCCTCCTTCTCTGCTTCTATTTTAATTGCTGTTTTTCTATTTATTTCAATCTGTTTTGATTTAGTTCAAGCACTAAACCATTTTTGTTTCTCCAATAATTTTTGCAGGGACTGAAAGTAATATTCTAGAGCCCCTCACAAAATATCAGAATTATTGATGCATTAAAAATATATATAACATATATTTGCTCCAACTCAAATACAATATGTGTTAATTCAAAAATCCAGAATGGCCTAAAAATATGTGCATCATTTTTGGCAGAGGTTTTCACCTTTACCAGAAATCATGAACATTTTCAGAGGGCATTTTGGGTTCATTGAAAAAGATTTTATTTTGACCCTAGTTGAATTCATTAGCTGCTAGGGCTTGGATCAATCCCCATTTCAAGTTAAATAAAATTTAAACATGATGCACACATGAAGCTAGTCTAGCGCATACCAGAACTAGGGATGTGACAACTCACCCCCACTAAACAAGAATCTCGTCCCGAGATTCAAGCGTAGGGTAGAGTAAAGGGGAAACGCAACTAACGCAATCTTCACGATCCAGGTTGCACTTCAAATGAACCTTGATTCAATCACCATCTCTAACTCGAAGTCTTGCTCTGAGAACTCCAACTAACATGACAAGAAGAGGAAAGGAAAACTCTAGAAAAATCGATCTTCTCGAAGACCGAACAACTCAGGATCAGCTCATGGGGTGAGATATAAACAGCTCTTGAGCTGAGACACGAGACACACATTCAGAGGGATGGGGTGTAACAGATGATGAAGGTTCACTAGGTAGAAAACAATTCCACACTTAAGAAGGTGGTAATCGGTTGTCAACGTAGCGAGGAGTTGAGTTGCCATGATACCATAACGGAACATCTTAGAGGAGGTGACTCGTGGGTTATTACCTTAAGTGGCAAAAAGAATTACATTTGATATAGAGATCATTGAGACTCTCTATACCAGCATAGGGCAAATCACAATTGATCGTTTCAAGGAATTCAAGGAATGGCATACTTAGTTTGGAAAGGAAACTAGAGTTATAAGACAACTCGGCAAACGGAAGGCACATTCCAATTGATACCGAGGATATAACCTAGTGTGTGAGCATGTCTCAAGAACTTGAGCATTTCCATATTCATCAGGTTTTACCAACGTCCGTGTCAAGGATCCTGGCAACACATCTTACTACCATGATGAATAGTGGTGGATGATGCGGATGCAAAGGAAGATAACACCTTCTCAGATTTCACCTTAGCGAGGCCAAGGAAACAAAATCTGGAGGATCGACTGAGAGACATTTAGCACTCCGCTTCTAATGTTCTCCTTGATGTGCTAGTGTAACCCATTCATAGATATGGTTTGGTATCTAGGACATCAAGTTAAAGGTCGGACTTCGGGAGCACAAGAATCTATAAGGAGTAACTGCTGGAATAAATCCTACGAAATCCTTATGGGAGGTGGCCAACTTCCTCAATCAAGATACTACAATAATAGGTCTTCCGGCTGGACGTGTTGGCCACAACATCCTCTTTACCAGTTACAGAGAGACCAACATTATAGTTCTTGGAAAATGCTCCAACCATCATATCTGCCTGAGATTCAGATCTAGTTGGTGTTAGAATATTCCAGACTCATCAACTCTAGAGGGAAAAACGAAAGTTTGCAACACAAATCGACGAGATGATGTTGCGAGATTCTCGGGGGATGAACTACGATAGCAAGCTCCAAAACATGAGCTGGTTCCGCTACAACATGTGAACATGTTGTCCTGCATAAGCATGACCACGTAGTAGTCTTATAATAAAACACTACCGAAGTTCGTGGGGAACCATCAACGAGGATATCAAGTCTTGTGCATGAACTAGTATTCGCACATCAACTCCTTTTCCTTGAACAAATCAATCGGTGGCTTGGGGTGCTAGGGAATACATATGGAGTGGAGGTAATTAATCTACCAAACCATAGAATACATTCGCACATGCATGACTGACTTGAATGATTCCAGATGAAGCAACATTGACTTCTCGAGTTCACGGCGGCAACTTGCATCAAATGCACATGAATTGGAGAAAGTCACTTACATCCGAACATATGCTTCATGAGCTAGCATGAAGTGATGCTTTCAAAAGTTCCCAATACTAGCTTAATGTGCAACAAAATCATGGAGGAGATAAGGATGTTGTCGATGGGCTAAACAACAATTCATCCAGGTTTCCATATAAGAGGAATTCCATAGTTAAGTGAACACAGTGATAGCATTGGTCAGACCCAAAAGATATAATGGTGTATGCTCGAAGAAACAACCACGAGTAAGACAACATTACGAATATCGTTGGTTCTGATTTGATTTGACGATAGTCCATACTCAAATCAAAGATGGGGTAAGACAATAGGTCCAACAACTGATCACAAGGACCAATTGATGAAGATATCATCTTTCTTCAACACACACACACACACAGAAAGATATCCCTTAACATGAACTAAGTCAGACAAGCTTTTATCTTCCAACTCTCCAAGTTGTTGTTTAGCTTAACCAACTAGCTCAGGGGTATTCAACATAGATTCTTGGGGAAAGGGTGGTTTCGAAACCAACTTGATCACGAGCTCAACATAGCGGTCAGGTGACAACCTGGTAATACTTCCGAGAAGATATTCAGAACATCACGAACCACCAATATGTTACTAAGATCGAGAACAATCTTGCTTTTCAGGGCAAGATGATATGATCGAAAGAGCGAGGGTTTGACAAGATCCTAACTCATTGATCAGAGAGTGCACCAGGAAATAAGGACTAGGTAGCACAATCTATCTTAGAATGATGATTCAGGAACCAACACGCTAAGAATGAAATTATTGTCCTTTAACTACCAAGCAATGGAGTTGCTAGAAGTATAGATCGCACACATCACGATTCACTTGTCGGTGTTCCGGTTGCAACATGGGGACCGAGAAATGAATAATGATGGAGAGAGTATCACTGTATCAAAAGTTCATAGGATAGTGTGCAATTCCCATGGCATTCTCGATATAAAGATGGTAATAATACAAGGTAGAACAGAACAAAAGTTGGGTTGGCATTTTGATCTGCGAGGTACAACTACTTTGACCCAATCCTCGATGTGGATGAGGTACTGGAGTTTGTTTCTCCTAGTCATTTCAGAATAGAATGGCTTGACGGACCACAAGAGTAATAGACATCGATGAACGGATGCACGCATACTCCTGAGTATCAATTGATAGATGAAGGTCGGAAGACAACTAAAGAGGGACAACTCAAAGGAACATATATCTTTCTGAGTTGTGGATGCATAGATTAGTATGTCGAGCAAAGCTCAACATTTCTTCCGGATAACCCATGCAGAAGGTAGAACTGGCAGATTCGCAATATAGAATGGAGAACTCATCAAGAGCACTCTGGTTGTGATCTTTTGGTTCAAGAACTTCTGCCATAAGCAGTTCATGGTATTTGGAAGAACGATATACCACGAACCTCGAGAACTATCGCAAGGTTGCTAATAACCTAAAGGAACTAGCAAACACTATCAACATGAAGTAGGTAGGGTGAATCTCGGGTTCAAAACCCAGAAGTGGAATACCTACATACTAAGTGGCATCACGGGATGCTTTCGAGACTGATGGCCAGAATCATCACACTGGGAACACAAAGCATGGCTAAATTACTAGGTAATACTCTAGACATCTAGGGTCATAATAATAGCTCCAACATATACGTCGAGGCAATAGAGTACCTCAACTCACCGTTTAGTGTGGTTAATCTGGCACAAAGGAACTTTGAAACGGTAGGGAGGGATTTGCAAATGCATCAGATTATTTAGAAACCTGGGATAACTCGGACAGCATGACGGCTGTAAATGCTCGAAAAGATTTGAGACATACTGCAAAAATGGTGGCATAACCACTCAGAAGTACAATATCAAGGTTTCGAGATCAACAATTAACATACGGAAGTAGTAGGAACTTAACTGAGGCTTGAAACCAACAATCCTATAAGTCTACGGATTAGAAACACGTGATCCTAATAGAAAGAAGAGATAGCCTAGTTCCTTAACCCCGTAGGAAAAATAAGATGACTTAGATCAGAAGGGCATAAGGTATAAGGAGTAAAAAGAGCCTTACGTTCCATCCCACAATCAATTCCCTTATATAACTAAAGCATTTCTAGACTCAACTTCGACCAGTTTGGCTTGGTAATCCTACAGCAACAAGCTCGATACCAAAGCTGTCAGACCCGACTCAATGCCACATCGATCTAGCATATAACACCTCATATCACTTTGCGGCCTCACGCACGGTATCCCCACGGTGTCGCCTTACCTTTGCCCGGACCGCTTATGCCTTTTGGCACACGATATGATAGTGTCGCTAGCATCCATATGATAAGGAGCCCGGCCGACATGGCTAGTCGAAACCCAAAGTGGCACAAACTTACAGGACAGCATCCATGACCCAAAGATCAAACGTGTCGGTCATCACGAGTAAATCCAGTGCAATAGCACTGGCTAGCAGACTCGTGAACCGGCTGTAGCGGCTAACAGACTCCGGATTCATCGCGTGACATTTCCCGGGACGTATACGAGATCGAAGAAGGACACATGCCGGCCAGCCTAAGCGTTCCGGAGCAGTACGTAGCAAGCTACCATGGCTCAGTGGAAGCACTAGGAGACATTTCCCGGTAAGAGAGGCTACTAAGAATAAACAACTAGATAGTCAGATCCCACACATTCCAAGCATTTCAATAACATACACATAATATGCTCGATATGTGCAAATACAACATGGCATCACAACATGACTCTACAACTCAAGTATTTATTCATTAGGCTCCGAGGAGCGAGATATTACAAACATGGGTCTCACGACCCAACATTCGGAGCATACAAATCAAAGCACAAGCGGAAGCTTAACATGTCCGGGTACAGACATCTAGAAATGAAAAAGGCTGAGAAGCCTGACTATCTACCAGATCCTGCCGAGGGCACAAGATCGTGGCTGAGGTAACAAGCTAAACGTCGAAGTCCACGCGGAACTACTAGTGAGAAGGAAATCTCTGCAAAAACGTAAAATAGGCAAACGTGAGTACAAATGTACCCAGCAAGACTTACATCAGAACTAACTACTTATGCATCATTATCAACAAAGGGGATGGTGGAGTTTGACCGCAAAGAAGCCAGCTTTGACACAAAGGCTATCCCGAACTACGATCGCAAGTAACTCTTTTGAGGTGGTGCACACGAGTCCACATATTCACCATATCAATACACCACTATGAATCCGCCCCGCCTTCCCACGAGAACGCCATCCATAGCACTCACACTTATCTTGCGATTTTAGGGTATCCACTTTCACTTGTCTATGAACTGCATAAGGGGTCCAAGTTTCCATATCCGAGGAATCCGCTATTTGAATAGATAATGATAACCCCGCAGGGTGTACTTCTTCACACACGCCTCGCCACTTATCGCCTCAGACACGCCATGTATCTCGGCAACCTTCAAGCGAAGTCGGGCGAGGAGTCACCACGACCGACTAACCACGCAAGTCTCTCGTCTGTGTTTATCGCCTATTCGGTTTCCATCCGCAAGGAGATCCGCCGGGTGTCGCCACGGCCCCAAACGATGTGAGCAGGGTTCCCAAGCCCACCTCGACGGGTAGATCTACGCTTGGTACACCGTACATGGTGCCTAGTCCGTCCCAAGCCCACCTGCACTGTGCCACCGGTAGACTACTAACACTACCTACAAACACCGTAAACTAGTTGCAACTCCCGGACAGAGATCAAGTTGATTAATAAGCCGAGAGGGGCCGAGTTACCGAACCCAATGTGTGGTAGTAGCTGTTCATGGATCACAAACACGTAACTCAGTTCTGAGGACGGCTGCAATGAGACAACCCACCATGTACTCCTACATGGCCTCTCACCGCTACCTTTACCAAATCGTGTTCACACACTTAGCTCACACACAGAGGACATGTTCACACACCTCCGATTCATCCCTCGATGAATCGACCGACACAACTCTAAGCAATAGCAGTGCATGACAACAAGCATGAATGAGTAGGCACATCAGGGCTCAAACAACTCCTACTCATGCTAGTGGGTTTCATCTATTTATCGTGGCAATGACAGTCATGCAGAGGATAAAGGGGTTCAACTACCGCAGTAATGCTTGTATCGTTGTTGTCCTAATGCAAGAAAATAGAGCAGGAGCGAGAGAGTAGGATTGTATCAGAATGAACAAGGGGGTTTTGCTTGCCTGGCACTTCTGAAGATGATATAACTCTTCATCGGTGTCATCGAACTCATCGCCGATGACGCCGCTCATCGAGAGGGACAAACACCGACAAACAAGGAAGAACACAATCAATGCAATGCACAATATGATGCATGATCATGACATGGCAACATGCTGGTGTTTTGAGCTAATGCAACTAGCAACAAAGTTAAATGAAGTTGGTTTGAACCCTAAGTTCAAATCCAAACTCCATATGTGAAAGTTTAAATGCCATTATATGATTTGTGCTAAACAGCAGCTATAAGTTGTTCTAACATGCATGAAAATGGTACAGATGGATAGATTGGATTTTTCTGATCATTTTTCATATATAAATTATTTCATTCGAGTTATGGTTGAATTTATATGATTTTTAGAAGTTTTGAATATTTTCTCGATTTCCGAATTATTTGAAATCCAGAAAATAGCTTATTATGTCGAAGATGACATCACCCCGATGTCGCCAGTGAACTGGTCGGTTCAGTCAAACTCGACCAGCGGGGCCCATCGGTCGCTGACTCAGTTTGGTTAATCGGGTTGATTAGGTTAAACTAATACTAACGAAAATGTCACAGGTCTGCCCACATGTCGCTGGCTTAATTAATTAACTAAATTAATTAGTATTAACTAATCTAACACCTAAACTAACAGGCAATTAGCACTAATTAAAATCCTACACTAATTCGGGCCAAAGGCCGGCCCCACATGTCATGGACACAGGGGGGGTCCCGCCGTGGTCAAAGTGGGTCAAACCCACCGGCGACATGACGCCGGCGAGGCCCGAGACGGCGGCGCGGTCCGGAAACGCAGCACAAGCCACGGTTCGGGCGTGGATGGCACCGTTGGAACCACTCGGCCTCGTCGCGCCGGTGGTGCTAGAGGGTCGCCGGAGACGACCTAAATCGACGGCGGTGTCCGCTCATGGCGGCCGAGTTCGGGCGCCGACCGATTCGACGCTACGTGCACTACGGAGGAATCGGTGGGTGCCGCGTGCTCTCGGGAAGCATCAACACGGAACACGCCAGTCGCGAGCAATGGCGCTGGGTCATGGTGGCGCCATGGCGGGCGGTAGTGAGGTCTCGGCTTGACGGAAGCGACAACCAGAGGGGGAAAACGAGCACGGGAGAGAGGGTTCACGAGTGGCTCACCGCGTTGTAGGGGGCGCCGAAGTGGGCTCGAGGAAGCACGGACGGCGCCATGGCGTTGCCGGGCGATCTCGGCGGTCAAGCTTGAAGAAGAGGTCGGGAAGCCGCGTGGGCGCCCCGGCGTCGCGTGAGTCTTCGAGGAGGCGAGACGACGGAGGCGGAGCTCATGGGCACGCCGAGGGGAGAGGGGTGGCTCAGGCGCCAGCAGCGAGCGGCGGCGCGGCTAAGGCTGGGTGCGCGAGAGAGGAGAGCCAGAAGGGAGAGGGAGGAACCAGAGGGGGGTAAGATGCGGGGTGTCGTGGCGCTGGGCCGCCTCCAGCAAGCGAGCGACAGCAGAGGTGGCCGGGGACGCGTGGCGGGCTGCCTGGCCACACGCCTCGTGCCCACCGGCACGAGGTTGAGGATGATCGCACATGCGCCGGTGGGCTGGCTTCTCTGGGGCCGTAAGTAAATGTACTCCTCCTTCTCGCTTCTATTTTAATTGCTGTTTTTCTATTTATTTCAATCTGCTTTTGATTTAGTTCAAGCACTAAACCATTTTTGTTTCTCCAATAATTTTTGCAGGACTGAAAGTAATATTCTAGAGCCCTCACAAAATATCGAATTATTGAAGCATTAAAAATATATATAACATATATTTGCTCCAACTCAAATACAATATGTGTTAATTCAAAATCCGAATGGCCTAAAAATATGTGCATCATTTTTGGCAGAGGTTTTCACCTTTACCAGAAATCATGAACATTTTCAGAGGGCATTTTGGGTTCATTGAAAAAGATTTTATTTTGACCCTAGTTGAATTCATTAGCTGCTAGGGCTTGGATCAATCCCCATTTCAAGTTAAATAAAATTTAAACATGATGCACACATGAAGCTAGTCTAGTGCATACCAGAACTAGGGATGTGACAACTCACATGAGGCCCCACTTGCCATTAGCCCCGGATCCGGCCATGGCCGTAGCTAGGAGGAGGCGGGGTGGGAGTTACTACGAAAGAGTAAGGCAGGGCATTGGAGCTCTGGAGATTAGAAAGGCAATAGTGGGAGGTGGAAGAAGGTGTGAGATGATAACTGTAGCCGTTTCCCTTTCTTATAGGCTGCGGAGGAGCCAAGCGTTCCCCTTTGCACGCTGCGGGCCTCTCCGCTTCCCGATACGCTCATGATGTTATGCGCGGGTGGGGGATCAAAATCATTGATCATATCGCCTAAAAACGGGACACGGTCTCTGCCTGATGATACGTGCCAATGAAGGGGCGGCCTCGAGCCGCGTATCGAGAACTTCCAGCAGTTCGTTGTTATGACAGGACGCGACCCTTCACTAAAAAGTTGTCAGACATGGGCATTGTTCACACTCGAACGCTTTGGCCTTCGAGGCTAAGTAAAACAAATACTTCGGATTCCGGACACCACTTGATCCCGAGCACACACAAGACATGATGGAGAACTCGCCTCGCAAGCCGAAGACTGTGGAATATGTGGATGCCGCACAAGCCCTGGCATTGGAGGCTAGTTTGGGGGCTACTAAGGGAGTATTGGAGTAAGGGGTCCTCGGGTCGCCAGCCCATTGCTTGTGGGCTTGACTGATAGTCTACTATGAAGCGGAACTAGGGCATGGACCCGTGACCAGATAGAAGATCTTTGAAGTTGTGGTGTGCCCTCCAAGTCAAGACTAGTGTGATCTTTCCTTCGTTGTAAACGATCGCATGTAACTCTAAGCCTATTGGTGTCTATATAAACCAGAGGGTTTTAGTCTTTAGGGCCAGAGCAACATTCGTCACCCATCAACCTAGGGTTTAGCTCGTGTGATCTCGTGGTAGATCGACTCCGTAACCATATCATATACATCAAATACAATCAAGTAGGACGTAGGGTTTTACCTCTTCGAGAGGGCCTGAACCTGGGTAAACGCCATGTTCATCGTCCCTTGTTCCCCATTGATCCTAGATCCACAGCTCGGGATCCCCTACCCAAGATCCGCCGGTTTTGACACCGACACACGTTGCATGCACACCCAACAGGGATGCCACACACACTACACTACGTCGGGGACTGCACTGCCGCCGCGGTGTAGCCTCCCAGCTGGAGCTGTCCTCTGATGACGACAGAGTGGCTGAGCGACGATGACAGACCGGTGCCATTGGCGATTGTGGGAGAAGCAGACGAGATAAGCTGCAGGGAGAGAGGGGAAATGGGATGCATGACTCGCCGGTCATGAGGGTTTATATAGCAGGCTGGTAAGCATTGGGATTTTGGGGGATTTCGCCTAGTCGGGCGAGAAGCTTGCACGGCTATACGTGGAACCTGCGCGGTTGCACGAGGATGGGCTCACTGATGATTCATTGGCCCACTTCGAGCCACTGTTTGGCCAAAAGAACACCTGCGCGGTGCTCAAGCTTGCGCTTGAAGCTATCTGCGGCAGCGGGGTGACAAGACGTGAGAGGAGGATGAAACGACACGTACACATATGGTTAATAAATAAAAACATTTACGGTTTAATTACCTACTACCTCTGTCCTGGTTTATAAGTCCTCTTTGTATTTTTTGCCCAATTTTGACTAGAGATTGAACTAACAAACTATGAATGCATGTCACCAAAGATTATATCATTGGATTCATGTTTGAACATAGTTTCCAATTATATTATTTTTATAACATGCATTATCATTTTGTTAGTTAAATTTAAGCTCAAAATATGGCAATGAATATAAAGGGGGCTGATAAGTCTCCGTCGTATCTATAATTTTTTATTGTTCCATGCCAATATTATACAACTTTCACATACTTTTAGCAACATTTTATATGATTTATTGGACTAACATATTGATCCAGTGCACAGTGCCAGTTCCTATTTTTGCATGTTTTTGCTTCGTAGAATATCCTTATCAAACAAAGTCCAAACGCGGTAAAAATTTACAGGGAATTATTTTGTAATACTTGTGATTTTTGGGAGGTGGAATCTATAGGATTTAGGGATATCCTACAACCCTTGAGAGGTTTGAACTTTGGGGTGCGTGCGGAGATCTCAACATGTCCAGCCTGCCTACTCGCGATCCTCCTAAGCCTAGCCAAATGAGCTCAAAGAGACACAAATACACAGAGATTTAGACCGGTTCGGGCCACCGTTGTGGTGTAATACCCTAATCCAGTGTGGTGTGGTGGATTGCCTCAAGGGGCTATGGATGAACAAGCCTCAGGAGGTGAGGTGTTCTTGAGATGGTGTGGTGCTCTACTTGTTGTGATCTCGGTCCCCTTCTATGGCGGTGGCTAGGTCCTATATATAGTGACCTTGGTCCTCTTCCCAAATATGAGCAGGAAGGGATTCCACAACAGCGGGATTTGAAAGGGGACAAGTAGTACAGTCTATCCTGACAAAAGTAGTCTTCGCCTGCGAAAACCTCTGGTTGTGACATTGATGTGGGTTTGGTGATGACCTCCGTCCTGTCGTACTGGTGGTCTTGGTCTTGTTGCACCAGAATGGCAACCTTTGGCTGATCCCTTAGGACTCCACGCCTGTGGCTTGCCTTCCTAGCACCAAAGAGGAAACCTGCTGTCGGCGTTTTGGGAACGGGGGTCCCTAGACTTACCTGCCTACGGCCTGCGGCATGGCCCAAGTGGTGGCCCAGTACGGCCCATCATCATCAGCTCAAGCTCAAGACCCTCGCGAGGGGCTAAGCCTCGCGGGGAGGACGACGAAAGGATTCCTTAGGAACGGCATCACCAGAAAGGCTCGCGAGGAGGCGGAGAGATCAAGGCAGGGGTACCTCGCGAGGTGCTCGTGACGCAAGCCAAGACGATCGAGACCAGGCGGGCGCCGGATTGTGCAGTGTCCTTGTTTCCTCTTTGGTGCAAAGGGGGCAAGCGCAGGCGTGGAGTATCGAGGCATCAAGCAAAGGTTACCATTGCGGTGCAACGAGACCAAGACCAGTAGAGCGGCAGGATGGAGGTCACCGTGGAGCCCAAGACGGCGTCATCGCTAGTGCCTTTGGCAGCCGAAGACCAACTTTAGTCAGGATAACTTGTACTAGATGTTCCCCTTCAAAATGGCCGTTGTTGGCGCACTTCCCGCTCAATATTTGGGAAGAGGACTAGGGCCTCTATATATAGAGATAGCCACCACAGTAGAAGGCATCTCATAGAGTTCTCATCAGATCCAGAGGCGATCGAACTCACCCAAGTAGTTCACCGCACCAGCCCAAGAACACCTCTCGCGAGGCTGTGCTTCCTTTGTACTGGTCATCATCAGCCCCTGAGGCAATCCACCACACCACACACTGGAGTAGGGTATTACACCACAGCGGTAGCCCGAACCACTATAAACCTTGTGTCCCTCATGTTGTTCATCGTGTAGCTTAGATTCTCAGCGAGGCGTTGGACGTGGATCGGTAATGGGAAGATCTTCGTGCGCACCCCAGAGTTCGAACCTTAAGGGTTTTGCCGGAACCCGATATCTGACATTTGGCGCGCCAGGTAGGGGTGCGCCGGAATCTTTCTTCCGCTGTTCCGCGTTCGAACGTTCAACGCATCCATGGCTGACGCTCGCCGAGCTCACACCGAGCATCGGGCTGCTCTCGCCTCCCGCGTCGCCCAGACGGCTACCGTCGGTGGGCCTCCCCATCGTTCTCCGTCGCCTGCCGCCAACGCCTCCATCGGCCCAGCGGGGAACGAGCAGCAGGCGTCATCGCTGCATCCCTCGGTGCGGTGAGAAGGCCGCACCGCCACTCCGTCGCTGACTCCAGCTGGTTCATTGTCGCATGCCCGTCGCGCTCCCACGGACGCGCATGCCGCATTGCTCCTGGCACGTGAGCTCCTGCACTACCACCCCGTCGACGACCTCTACGAGGAGTGGCTCGCTCGCATCACCGAGCTCGTCAACGCCGCAGGGGGCTCTCCTGTGCCATCCCTCTCGCTGCCTCGCCCCCCCGTCCTGCGTCGGTGATGCAGCTTAGGAGGTACCTCCGCCACCTCCTCCCCAAGAAGGCGCCCTTGCCCCAAGGCGCGTGCCCCCTGGACGAGACCCACCGCGTCCAGCGCCCGCGCGACAAAGGAGCTGCCATGAAATCCCTTGTCCCCAAGAAGGCGCTCGCGTGCTCCCTGCACCAGCACGCCATGACCGGATCCCTGCGCCATCACGTGAAGACCCCGCGCTGCCCATGGCGGCGGCGCGCGGGAATCCCCAGGAGTAAGCCCCGCGTCTGCCAATGGCTCCAGCGGCCACCGCAGGCTGCCGCGCCTTCACCATCGAGCTACGCAGTGTCGCCTGGCCGGGCAAGTTCAAGCCAGATCTGCCTCCTCGCTACGACGGAACTGCCGACCCCGCGGAGTTCCTGCAACATTACGAGCTGGGCATCGAGGCAGCCAATGGAGACGAGAAGGTCATGGCGAATTGGTTTCCCATGGTGCTCAAAGATGGTTCCCGCACCTGGCTCCTGAACCTGCCTCCCGGCACGATCTCATCCTGGGATGAGATGCGTACCCGCTTCATCGCCAAGTTCCAGGGCACTCGCGACCGTCCTCCAGTCGTGGGTGACCTGCGCCGCATCAAGTAGCAACCTGGAGAGACCCTGCAGAAGTACATCCAGCGCTTCAACATTGCTCACCTCAAGATTCCCAAGGTGACCGAGGAGGCCATCATCTCAGCGTTCTCTGATGGCGTCCGCGACGTTAAGATGAAGGACGAAATGGCAATCCACGAGGATCTGTGCACATCTCTAGAGCTGTTCAACTTGGCGACCAAGTGTGCAAGGGCTGAGGAGGGACGCTTCTCCCTTCTCGAGGTCCTAGCTGCTGACCCAGAAGAGAAGAAAGCCAAGGCCAAGGTCATGAAGCGCAAAGGAGCAGCCGCGCTCGTAGCAGAGCCAGACACGAAGCGCAGTAGGGACCAGCCGGAGTTGTCCAAGGGAAGCCCGTACTGCGTGTACCACAACCTCCACATCCACAACACCAACGTATGCCAAGAGCTCAGGGCCGTGCGAGAAGGACGTATCGGTCGACGCCTCGAGCGCAATGATCGGGGCTACGGCAGAGGAGGAGGAAGAGGTGGAGGACGATGGGACGACTGAGGCCCTCGCCAAGGGTGGCGTGACCGACCTCACGAGGACCGCTGGCAGGACCAACCTCACGAGGGGGCTTGGATGGATCAGCCTCGCGAGGATCGCCCGCAGGGCAACGCAGACCTTCCTCCTGTGCCACCACCACCAAGAAGGAATGACGACCATCATCGGGACGAGGGGGCTGGGGGCTTCCAGGAGCCACGTGCTATCACTTGCATCTTGGGAGGTGCCCAGGCCCCAGCCTCCCAGCGCATCTTCAAGCAGTTTGCTCGCGAGGTTAATGCAGTCCTCCCCAAGCTCGAGGCCACGCGCCCTCTCAGGTGGTCCACGTGCGCCATCACGTTCAGCTCAGCGAATCAGCTCAAGTGTGCGGCTACAGCCGGGGTCCTCCCAATGCTTTGTTCACTAGTCATCAGCAATGTGCAAGTTACCAGGACCCTCATCGATGGCGGTGCAGGAGTCAACGTCCTGTCCGTCGAGACGTTCAACAATCTCCAAGTGCCATATGATCAGCTTCAGCCAACCAAGCCTTTCTCAGGAGTCACTGACGGCTCCACCACCCCAATAGGGCAGGTCCGCCTCCCTGTCACCTTGGGACAGCGCAAGAACTACCATACCGAGCTCATCGACTTCGACATTGCCCACATTCGCCTGCCATACAATGCCATCCTCGGATATCCAGCCCTGGCCAAGTTCATGGCAGTGACTCACCATGGTCCCCTGCGAAGAGAATGATGCGGTGTGCTCTCTCGAGCGTGCCTTCCAAGGTGCATCAGTTGAGGACCCAGACAGCAAGAGCGGGAACCCTCTCGAGGCAGTTCCCAAGAAGAAGAAGACATCACCCAGCTCAGGGACTTAGGAGGCAGGCGTCTCCGGAGGCGCCGCGTCAGGATCTGCGCCCGTCCAAGGGGCGCCTCCCTCCATCGCATAGGAAGGCGCGCCTGGCGCCCTCCTCGGGCAAGGCTCGGGGGTTCTCTGCTAGAGGGCCACTGAATTTGCCAAGATCACGAGGGCGGCGCTCGGGCACCATTAGGAGGCGTGCTTCGTGACACGTTTCCCTTAGGAAGGCATGAGGGAAGGAGAGTCCAACCCTGAGGAGTTCACCACCAAAGTCACTCAGGAGCTGCAGGAATCAAGAGTCATACACGGCGATCGCCGCCTACCCGGTGTAGCTCCCCATCCAGGCGAGGATGGCGGGCTGCGCGTCTGCATCGACTACCCAGGGCTCAACTGAGTCGCGTCTCAGGAGCGTTTCGGGCCTTCGCGCGTGGGACGTTGCGAGAGTCCACCATGCAGCTACATTTGCATGCCTTTCGGTCTGCCGAACGCGGCTGCTACTCACCAGCGCCTAATGCGGAGCATTCTGGAAGCTCAGGAGGTCATGCACCGCGCGTTCCTGGCGGAGATGGAGATGGACCTTGAGGAGCCGCCCGGACCCATAGAGCCTCCCGAGGCTCAGGGCTCCAAAAGGCTCGTGAGGACCGGCTTCTTCATCGCGCATCGTTAGCTAATCCAACATCCACTCTGCAATTATATCAGGTGACATCTTTTGAGTTTCATTTCAGCTGGGAGCGCCCCTCAGGGCTGCATCATTCCCAGGTCGCTTGGGTCCATCCCTGCGGCATGTATCCGTTTTGCTTATGTCTTTAGTTCACTTTGCTAGGGGCGCCCCTCGAGCTGCATCATCCCCAAGCCGCTCGGGCCTGACCTAGTGGCGTGTATCTTTCCTGCATCCATCTAAGCTAATTTGCTCCTCATGCTTAACCTACCTGTGATAATCGCCTGCCCGATTGACACCTACCTTTGGAGCCGCTCGCTCTGGCACGGCGCTTGTGCATGGGTTCGTCCCTGCAACGTCGACAAATCTGAGTGGTCGAGCTCTGGCCGCGGCAGCCCCGCAAAGCGCTACCTCACCATGCCCTCAGTGCCCTTATCACTCTCTCGGAGCAACCAATGGCTAGCCCGCAATCGTAATGGTAGACCTTGCTTCCCTCGTCTTGATTTACAGGGTTCACCTAAGGAATAACGTGGGAGGCGTCGCGAGATCTCTCTCTCTCTCTCTTACTTGTGCGATCCGCTCGCGCGTTGAAAGGGGGGCTCCTGAGCATCGCGACTCAAGAGCTCTTACTAGCTCTCTAGCCCTCACCCCTGGCCTTGTCCATGGCATCATGACCTGGCATACCAGCGGCGGCTGAGCTCGCTCGAGGGCCGGGACCTGAGGACGTAGAGCACGAAGGAGAGTGCGGGGAAGGGAGGATAAGCTCACGAGGGCCAGACCCAGCGACATCCCAGCTGCCGACACGCAGGTCTGGCACCTCGCGAAGGTACGGCTCCAAGCTCTGGAGATTAGTCAGGCGCCTAGAACAGCTAATCGATGCGATCCCCAACCCTCACTTAATGTGGCTTTGTGACGACGATGTTGCCTTCCTTTCTCGCCCAGCGGTGGCTGGTTGAGCACTAAAGGGGACCTCCGAGCATCGCTACCGGGGGCTCTATCGACCTCGGGCGCCACCTCCTAGCCTTGACCACGGCATCGCGACCAAGATACCAAATGACGGCCGAAGCTCGCTTAGGGACCGGACTCACAACAGAGAGCACTGTGTCGTTAGAAAGGGGGAACCAAGCTAGAACAGGACAAGCATCTTGCACCACTTCTTCATAAGGATAATATCAACAAAAGACACAACATACGCTTTACATGCCCCTACGGGGTACTTCCTTGGTTCCTCGCAGGAAACAAAAGACGCAAATCCTAAGGATCCCTGACTACATGTACCTCCACGACCGACGCCATCATCAACAGTGGGCCACCAAGCGCCAGCGCCAACCCCATCCAGATTGGCCGCGTCGGCAGCCTGATGCAGCAACCCTACTCCGGGCGTGACGCGAGCTCGGGGGCTCGTACCTGTCGTCACTCATCTCTGGAGTCACAAGAAGCTCAAGAGAGTCACTGGACTCCCCAGCATCGCTGCTGCTGCCGGAAGAGCCGCTTGGGAAGCGGGTGGCAGGCCTAGCCCTCGCCACGTCGATGCCCAGGCCGCCTCCTCTAGGGTAGCACTCCAGTCGGTGCCCCTCTGCGTCGAAGACATTGAAGAGCATCAAGGAGGCGCCATCGTACTAGAAATGAATCACGAAGGCGCCCCCTGTTCGGCAGACCCGGGCGATCTCGCCCCAGCCTCGGGTCATGTAGACCTTGCCCGGAGCGACGACCTCAACCTCCGCTCCGGTCGCGGGGGTACCGCTATCAGTGTGCTGTAGCCAGAGCTCAAGAGGCCCCCTCGGCGGCATCTCGAAGGCAAAGGAAGGAGGAAGGCGAATCCAGGAGCTCGAAGGCATGGCGGCGTGAAGCACAAGCTCGCGAGAGGAGTCCGCGACGTGGACTCCAGGAGGGACGGCGCGCACCGCCGTGACTCGTCGACGTCGCCGACGGCGTAGGCGGCGCCGCTCGGCGTCTTCTTCTCTAGGGCCCTCAGCCCGGGCGTACAAAGGCAGCGGAAACCCAGGGGGTGGCTGCTCGTACCAAGGTCTCGACATCTCCAGCCGAGCAGCCTCGTCCCGGTGGCCGGGGACCGGCCGCTTCTTCGGTGGGAGCGGGTCGGCCCCTCTTGGGGGGCCTTTCCTTTCCCCTCGGCTGAGAACTGGCGGATCGGCGCCATTGGTGTCAAGATGGAGGAGGAGCAAGGAAGAAAGAGCGAAGCAAGAAGATATGGACAGCGGGGACTCACGCCTCTCTGTACTTATAGTCAAGAGGAGGCCAACCGTCGTCCTCCACGATCACAGGTAATCATGACTTATTTATGAATGCAGGGACTCGTCAAATCAGGCAGTTGTCAAGACAGCATGGGGGAGCGGAGATGCCCACGTCCAATCAACCGCCACGCGACAACCAAGGCCGCAGGCTATTGGGGCCCGCGGTGCTCCACTCTTGCCCCTTCGCTTCGCTGCTACGCCAAGTCCGAGCGCTCCTTGGGCCCGGGGGTTACTGTCAACGTTCTAGGAACGGGGGTCCCCAGACTTGCCTGCCTGCGGCCTGCGGCATGGCTCAAGTGGTGGCCCAGTACGGCCCATCATCAGTTCAATCTCAATCTCAAGACCCTCGCGAGGGGCCAAGACTTGTGGGGCGGACGACGAAAGGCTTCCTCAGGAACGGCCTCACCAGGCAGGATCGCGAGGAGGCGGAGAGATCAAGGCAGGGGTACCTCGCGAGGTGCTCGTGACGTAAGCCATGACGATTGAGACTAGGCGAGCGCCGACCTATGCAGTGTCCTAGTGTCCTCTTTGGTGCAAAGGGGCAAGCGTAGGCGTGGAGTACCTAGGCATCAAGCAAAGGTTACCATTTCGGTGCAACGAGACCAAGACCAGCAGAGCGGCAGGACGGAGGTCACCGTGGAGCCCAAGACGACATCATCGCCAGTGCCTTTGGCATCCGAAGACCAACTTTAGTCAGGATAACTTGTACTAGATGTTCCCCTTCAAAATGGCCGTTGTTGGTGCCCTTCCCGCTCAATATTTGGGAAGAGGACCAGGGCCTCTATATATAGAGATAGCCACCACAGTAGAAGGCATCTCATAGAGTTCTCATCAGATCCAGAGGCGATCGAACTCACCCAAGTAGTTCACCGCACCAGCCCAAGAACACCTCTCATGAGGCTGTTCTTCCTTTGTACTGTTCATCATTAGCTCCTGAGGCAATCCACCACACCACACACTGGAGTAGGTTATTACACCACAATGGTGGCCCGAACCAGTATAAACCTTGTCCTTCATGTTGTTCATCGTGTAGCTTAGATTCTCAGCGAGGCGTTGGGACGTGGATCGGCAGAGAGAAGATCTTCGCGCGCACCCCAGAGTTCGAACCTTAAGGGTTTTGCCGGACCCAGATATCTGACACCTGCGCTCTGAGCCCGCCTGGCGCCCGCCTGGCTTTAGTCGTCATGGCTCACATCAGCTGAGCCTCCTGAGGTAGCTGCATAGAACTCTTTGCCCCTCAGGAGCCCTCCTAAGGAGGCCAACTCCTTCGGGGGTCTTGGCGTTGTCCGCCTTGCGAGGCTTGTCCCCTCACGAGGGTCTCGTGGTGTTGGCGCTGAAGCTGGGCCATACCAGGCCGTCGATGAAGCCACGTGGCGGGCCGCAGGCAGGCAAGGCTGGATACCCCCGAATCCAGGACGCCGATAGTAGCCCCCGGGACCAAGGCGCGCTTGGACTTGGTTTCCAGGGGAAGCCAAAGGGCAAGTGCGGAGCACCACGGGCCCTAACTGCCTGCGCCCTTAATGACGCGTGGTGATTGATTGGACGTGGGCGACTCTGCTTGCCCACACTGCCTCGGCAACTACTCGATTTGACTAGTCGATGCGGCATGCAGAGGGTCATGATGGCGTGAGGTCGTGGAGGCCGGCGGTTGGCCTCCCTTGGCTATAAATGTGAGGGAGGGGCAGAGCCCCCGTCCATCTTTCTATCGTCTTGCTCTTGCCTGCTTCTCTCCTCTCCGTCTTGCTCCCATGGCGTCACCGAAGAGGTTTTCAGCGGCCGAGAAGGGGAAGGCCTCCAAGGAGGGGCCAGCCTCTACTCCTCCCAAGAGGGGCCGTGGCCGTCCCCACAAGCACCCCGAGGTCCCTCCGGCAGCATCCAGGGGGCGCGGGTGCGCCCCCTCAGAGGCAGCATTGCTCTAGGCGCCCGCGATGGCACCTCTTCCTGCGGCGGGGGCCACCGGCTCCGGAGCAGCCCCCATGATGAAGGTAGGTGCGCCTTGATCGTGCGCCCACCTCGACCATGCTTGTCCTCGCTAGAGGTGCTCCCTGAGTTCGTGGTGTGGTCGGAGATCCCGGCTGGTACCTCGCTCTGGCTCCCACGCTTCTTCTCCGGCGAGCTTCCTTCTTCAGGGCTTTCTGGCCTCTAGCTGCAGCCTGACGGGTGCTACAGCAGAGCTTCGTGGGTTAGCACCGATGTCTCTGCCTCTGGCAGCATGGTGCTAGCCCAGGCTGGCAGACCTTCACCCGCGCGCGTGGCCTGGGCAGAAGGCGCACCCTCCACTTCAAGTACGACGGCCTGGCGACCCTCTATGTGAGGGTGTTTAGGGGGGACGGCCGCCCCCTGGGGTGCTGCCCGAAGGACAGCAGCGACGATGATGGTGGCGACAACGAGCTTGACCTTGGCGACGCGCACTCCTCCTCCCGTGACGGCAGCTCTTCCTCGGACGAGAGCTCGAGTAGTGGTGGCTATGACCGGCCTCCGCGTCGTCAT
Source organism: Aegilops speltoides (assembly GCA_021437245.1). NCBI lineage: Eukaryota > Viridiplantae > Streptophyta > Magnoliopsida > Poales > Poaceae > Aegilops > Aegilops speltoides. The sequence goes on from CM038144.1 coordinate 132,491,311, forward strand.
GGTCGTGTCAAGGACACCGTGGTTCATCCCACCGTAGCGCTCCAGTGAAGCTGGATAGGAGCCCGGCTTGAAGCGGGGGGCCGGCGAACTTGGACTCAAGGCCGGTGGCCCCAGATCTCCTATGGCAGAGCTTATGGAACGCCGGGCTACCTTGAGGCGCTGCTTGAGGATGCAGCGCTGGTGCCAAGCTTGCACGCCTTCGGGCCCTCTTTGTTCAACTTTTCCTTTCTCCTCAATCCGAAAAAAGAAGAATGTACCCTGTGGGGACGTGTAATGAACCGTTGCTGCTATGCCTTTTTATGTTATAATTGCCGTCTTGATGCTATGTTGTAGTGTTTGCAATTTGAGCAGGTTAAGGTAAGAAGGCTTAGCTTGGTATGTGCAGTCGTCCTTCGCCTGATGAGAACCTGACCTTAGGTACTTGACAGGGCCCCCAGAGGGTACGCCCTATGCCCTCAGGAGATACACCTTGTGCCCTCAGGAGCCGTGGTAGGGCAGAGCTGTCCTTTGAAGGAAGAGAAAATTTGTCGAGCGACTCACTCCCCCTTACGCGAGCCCCCTGCCATAGGTTAGTTTGGACCTGATGCACCACGTCGCGCTGCCCAGGGGGCACGGACATGGGGGGTGCTGGCGCCAGTGGACTCAATCGAGGGCTCCTCACGAGAATGAAGCCGAAATAACAGGGTTTGGCGTGGTGTGTGTGCGCAAAGGCAGGCCCTGGGCGCACACACTTACCTAGCCCCACGCGCGAGGTGCGCGAAGAGAAGTGGTGGGCGACTGCCACCTCTCTCACGTCCTTAGACCAAAACAGCTTAGGATAAAAAACAACTTGGGAACTAGCATTCGAGAATACCAAATCCATTGGAAGACTACTAAGAAAACTGCAAGCAACTTCAGAAAGCAAATGAACAGCCGCGTCTGGCACCTAATCTAGTCTTTTCACTAGCGCGGAGCTAAGTGCTGCCACTAGGACGTGGGAGGGAGCCCCCATGAGGCCCCAGGGCGACTCTCAGGAGACTCCGGGGCGTGAGAGTGTCACGAGCGGAGACCTTCATAGGCCGGAGCCTTGCTTCACAGGACGAAGCCTTTCTTCAGGGGTAGAACTTCGAGGTGCAGATGTTCCCGCTGCTCGATGGGGACCCCTGCCTCAGGTTCTCAGCGCGGCGCCAGGCCTAGAGACACGGGCAATCCTAAATGGGTCGTCCCACATGGGAGAGAGCTTATGCAGCCCCTCCCTAGAGAGCACCCGCCTCAGGACGAGATCGCCCACCTCTAACGTCCTGGAGTGGACACTGCGGCAGTGGTACCGCCGCAGCGCCTGCTGGTACTCGCTGCTCGGAGCAAGGCTTGATGGCGGTGTTCCTCCTCCAGCACGAGATCCATCCTCCGTGTGGCGTCCTACTGCGTTTCATCGAACGCGAGGACCCGCGTGGAGCGATGCTTGACCTCGTGAGGGAGAACCGCTTCTGCTCTATAGACAAGGAAGAACGGCGTTTCCCTTGTTGGCTTGGTCGCGGTGGTGCGGATGGACCACAGCACAGACTGCAGCTCGTCAAGCCAACCCCTTCTGCAGGCTTCGAGCTTTTTTCTTGAAGGTGCGGGTCTTGAGGCCCCTCAAGACTTCCGCATTGGCCCTCTCAGCCTGTCCATTGCTCCGTGGGTGTGCTACTAAGGCGTAGCAGATCTGCGTTCCAAGGTTAGCATAGTATGTTTTGAAAAGGTTGCTGGTGAACTACGAGCCATTGTCAGTGATGATGTGATTGGGGACCCCAAATCGCCTCTTGATTCCCTTGATGAACTTGACGGCCGATCCAGCTGAGATGGTGTGCACGGCTTATACCTCCGCCCACTTGGTGAACTTGTCGATGGCGACGTAGAGGTATCGATAGCCCCCTGGCGCCCAAGGGAACGGTCCCAAGATGTCCAGCCCCTAGACCGCGAACGGCCACGTGAGCGGGATCGTCTGGAGGCCCTACACGGGCTGATGGATCTGCTAGGCATGAAACTAGCATGCTTCACAAGAGCGCACCAGCTCTATAGCGTCGTTGAGCGCGGTGGGCCAGTAGAAGCCGCTGCGAAACGCCTTGCCCACCAGGGTGCGCGACGAGGAGTAATACCCACAGTCCCCACCATGTATGTCCGCCAGCAGCTCGAGCCCCTGTTCCCTGGAGATGCACCACAACGAAACGTCATTGGGCCTCCTGCGATATAACTCACCATCCTTTATGCAGTACACGATGGCCTGATGGGCCATGCGCTCAGCGTCCTCCTCCTTCTCTGGTAGGGTCCCTTCAAGCAAGTACGCCTTGAATTCTTCTGTCCAGTACCCCTCCTGAGGCTCGAGCGCGAGCAGCAAGCGGGCTCCTGAGGGGTGACCACAGGCTGCAGTGCCCGTCTCAAGTGCATGTGGCAAGTCCTCCTGAGGTGGTGCTGGAGTCGTGACGTGCGGGGCCACAGATGGCTTGAAGAGCGGCTCCTCAAACACCCCTGGCTCCTGAGGGAGCCTGCAAGAGGCTCTTTTGGCGATGTCGTCTGCTTCCCTGTTCGTCCCGCGCGGCACGTGCTGCAACTCCACGCCCATGAACCGGTTCTCCATTTTGCGCACCTCCTCCAGGTACGCGTCGATGTGCTCGTCCTTAGGCGTGTACTCCTTGTTGGAGAAATTGACGAGAAGCTGAGAGTCGCCCTTCATGGTGAGGCGCTTCACTCCCAGCGTGGCCGAGGCCCTGAGTCCGGCGAGCAAACCTTCGAATTCTACGATGTTGTTTGAGACCTTCTTGCCCTGTTGAAAGCAAACTGTACTGCATAACAAAGCATGTCCTTTGTGGGTGAGATGAGGATGGTCGCCGCCCCTGCGCCTTGTCGAGCAAACGCCCCGTCGAAGTACATGATCCATCCGTCCGACTCTTCATCTCCTAGAAGGAGGGAGCAATCCTCGCCTACTCCATGGTCTAGAGCATCAGTCCACTCGGCCATGAAGTCCGCAAGGGCTGCGCCCTTGATGACCCTGGTGGTACTGAACTCGAGATTGAATGCTTGAAGCTCAATGTTCCATTCAACAACTCGCCGGGCTGTGTTTGGGCTCCAGAGCACCCTTTCTAGTGGGTACACTGAGACAACCATGATGGGGTGGCCTTGAAAGTAGTGGCCCAGTTTCCTGGAGGCAACTAGGAGTGCAAGCAAGAGCTTCTGTGGCATGGGGTAGCGTGCTCGGGCCTTCCTTAGTATTGTGCTGACGAAGTACACATGTTGCTTGACGAGGGGGAAGCATCAGCAGAATCTTGTTCTTCATTAGGGCACAGGTCCCTTACGGCCTCATGAGGCCCGTCCTCTGGAGCCTTGACAGCCACGGGGTCAATCGTGGCTTCAGGAGGAATGTCGACCACTGCGTCGATCGAGACTTCAGATGCCTCGCCCTGGGGGTACTGTGCCTTGCTTGCCGGTTGTGCATCCTGCTGCGTCTTCTTGATCAGGCGCTCCTTCCTTATCACCACCACGACGGCGCTTGCTGAGTGAGGGGTTCCTGCCAGATAGAGCACCAAGGGCTCGAGAGGGCGCGGTGCCACCATCACGGGCGGACTGGTCAGATATCTCTTGAGGTCCTGGAAGGCTGTGTCTGCCCCGGGGGTCCACTCGAATGGCTCCTTCATTTTCATCAATTTGAAAAATGGGAGGTCTCACTCCCCTAGTTTGGAAATGAAGCGCCCAAGTGAGGTTACGCAGCCAGCCATCTTCTGCATCTCCTTCAGGGTCTGTGGGGGGTTCATATCCTCTATCGCCTTGACCTTCTCTAGGTTAGCCTCGATCCCTCTGTGTGACACCAAGAAGCCCAGCAGCTTGCCGGAAGGGACCCCGAACACACACTTCTCGTGGTTAAGCCGAAGATCCACCATGCGCAGGTTGGCGAACGTCTCCTCCAGATCTTCTATTAGAGTCCTGGCCTCCCGAGACTTCACCACTATATCATCAACGTAGGCCTCTGCGTCCCTCCCGAGCTGCGAACCCAGGGCGATGTGCATCAACCGCTGGAAGCTTGCTCCAGCATTGCACAACCGGAAGGGCATGCAGGTGTAGCAGTACACCCTGCATGGGGTGAGGAATGCCATTTTATCCACATCCTCCACGACCATCTTGATCTGGTGGTAGCCGGAGAAGGCATCTAGGAAGCACAACAGGTTGCACTCGGCTGTGGAGTCGACGATCTGGTCGATGCGAGGGAGCAGGAAGGGATCTTGCGGGCAGGCCTTGTTGAGGTTGGTGAAGTCGACACACATGCGCTCCTTCCCTCCTTTCTTGGGGACGATGATGGGGTTCGCCAGCCACTCTGGGTACCGCACCTCTCTGATGACCCCTGCAGCTTGCAGCTTACGGGTTTCCTGGACGATGAAGGCCTGCTTCTCGGTGGACTGGCAGTAATCTTTCTGCTTCATCATTCGCACATTTGGGCATACCCTTAGGGGGTGCTCAATTATCCCCCTTGGGACCCCAGCCAGGTCTTTGGGTTTCCAAGCAAATACATCCTTGTTGGCTCGCAAAAGTTGATCAATGGCTCCTCTTGATCATGAGGGAGGCCAGCCCCTATGGTGAGGGTGGCGCTGGCCGTCCCATCCTTGCAGACCGACACTTGCTTCATCTCGGCTTGGTCTTGGGAGAACAACTACTTCTTCTTGGCAGGCACTGCTTCTAGGGCCTCCTGATCCTTCTTCTTGCCGGGTAGCGCTGTCGCGGCTGTCTCGAAGGCGAGGTTGAGGGCCTGCAGCGCGCCATTGGTGTCCCCCGCCACCGTGAGGTCACGGTTGCTGCCGGGCATCTACATGAGGTTGTACGCGGGGTGGGTCGTAGCCATAAACTGGGCCAAGGCTGGGTATCCCAGAATAGCATTGTACAGCAGGTCAATCTTGCGATGTGGAAGTCAATGAGCTCGGTGCGGTAGTTGTCGTGGGTCCTGAAGGTGACAGGGAGACGGATCTGCCCCAGGGGCCTGGTGGAGCCGTCTCGACCCCGAAGAAAGGCTTGGAGGGGCGGAGCCGGCTGGGCGGCACATAGAGCAGGCCGATCGCCTCCGGGGAGAACATGTTGAGGCCGGCTCCGCCGTCGATGAGTGTAACACCCCAGATTCGATGCGCCAGGTGTCCGTCAGTTATTCGCCTCCGTTGCCATGTCATTTGCTTGTGTGTTGCATTTTGCCATGTCATCATCTGCATTTCATATCATGTCATCATGTGCATTGCATTGCATACGTGTTCGTCTCATGCATCCGAGCATTTTGCCCGTTGTCCGCTTTTTCAATCCAAAGACTCCTATGTTCCCCCGCGCCCCCTTTGTCTCTCGCAGAGCGGGTGTTAAACGTTCTCGGAATGGCCCGAGGTTTGCCAAGCGGCCTTGGTATAGCACCGGTAGACCGCCTGTCAAGTTTCGTGCCATTTGGAGGTCGTTTGGTACTCCAACGGTTAACCGGGTAACTGTAAAAGCCTCTTTTGTCTTGTAGCCCAACACCCCTCCAAAGTGGCCCAAAACCCAGCAAACTCCCCTCCATGCTCTCGGTCGTTCGATCACGATCGCGTGGCCGAAAACCGCACTCCATTTGGAGTCTCCTAGCTCCCTCTACCTATAAATATGCCATCTCCCCCGAAATTCCGGATCAAATCCTTCCCGAAACTCTAGCCCCTTCTTCCTCCGTGCGCCGGACACGTCCGCCAAATACCGATCGTCTCTCCTCGCTTGCCGCCCAGCCTAACGGGGAGCGCCACGGGTCTCCCAGCCACTCAGGCCGCCAACATGTCTGCCAGCCTGGCCCGCTCCCTCATGCCGCCCGCCATCGCCTGCCGCCTTCACACCTCGACCCATGGTTCCACGCCGACGACCAAGAGCCCCATCGCTGCCCTCCACGCCGCCGACGACGCCCAACAGATCCTCGCGCCTCCAGCCCAGCACCCGCCGCGCCCTCGCCCCAAGGCCCGGCAAGCTCAAGCTGCCATTCCCGCCGCTTTCCAGCTCCGCCTCTTGCATGCCAGCCCTTCGCCCTCCGTCGCCCCTCCTCCGCCGTGTCTTCCCGGCCCGGATCCGGCGAGATCCGACCGAGGGAGCCCCGGATCCGGCCTTCCCCAGCTCTGGTTGCATTCTACCCCAACTCCGGCAACCTCTCCGGCGATCCTCGAAATCCGTGCAAGTTAGAGGTTGACCCCGAAATCCTCTAAGTCCCGAAATATTTTGCATAATCATGCCATGTTCATCGCATCATAACTCAGTGCATACTGCTCCGTTTCGTGCGTGTAATATGTCAAATTGTTCGCCTCGACGAGTAATTCATTTCATTCCATTGCATCATTTTCATTTGAGCTCATCTTGATGCCCGAAATGCTGTTGGAAGAGAGCATGTTGATGTTAATCTGCTGGAACTGTTATAACATGCACTTTTGTCATTTTTGCGCTGTTTGATGTGTGCATCCTATGAGGTTGATGTCTACATGTGTTTTGATCTATGCTATGCCATCTTTCCATAGGTGCAATCCATGTATTTTTGTGAGTTGTGTGCTGAGTGCATCGAGCTCGTGAAGTAGTGTACTTGCTGTTACTATTTTGCTAGGCTGATTCTGTTAAATTTTGTTGCTATGTAAACCTGCTGCTACAAGTCATTTCGTGCATTATTATGGAGATATTCACTAAGGATGTTTTGTTATACATGTCTTGCTCTATCCATTCATGCCCATGGTTGCATTTATAGCTTGCTGTATCATGTTGTTATCTTGCTCCAAAGTTTGCTAAATAATGTCGCTGTCAACCTGTTAACATGGAGTTCAGTTTTGGCCATGTGCTTTTCTAGTGATACATGTACCCTATGAACTTGTTCTTGCCATTCTTAGCTTCATAAACATGTCTTTTTATTGTTGGTTGCCTTGCCATGCCATGTATTGCTCTGTGGTGAGTGGTTCAAGCTCACCAACATGCCTACTTATTGTTGTTCCTGCCATGTATGAATCTGTCATATAACTTGCCATGTTTACATGGGTGCCATCATATCTTCTGATCCTTTTTGGCTCATGATCAGTAAGGGACTTTTGTTCTATGCAATTAGTAGATTCATGCCATGCCTTTGTTTGCCATGATAAGTTCCTGTAACATGTTGTTTGATAGCTCTCAACATGCAACCTGATGTTATTTCCTGCTAAGTCTGAAACTGTTATTATTTGCAATCTTACCATGTCCTTTTGAGCATGTTCTAGTAGCTTCTGGAGATAGCTCAGTGTTCATGTTTTGTCATGCTTTACCTGTACTTCATGTCCATGCCTTTTGTTCTTATGTTGTGGTGCTGTAGCTTGTTGTTTTGATGCTTGCAATATGCCTAGTTGCTGTTTTGGACAGATTGTTGTTATGACTTGTATAGAGTGTATGTGTTGAACCGTTGCTCCGTTTTGAGTGTGCTCTATATGAAATTTGCTTGATTTTGCATATAGTTTCATATTATCATGTTGCATCCATGTTTGTGAGTGTTTGCTTGATGTTTGTATGCATTTAGCATCAATGCCATGTTTAACTTGTTTTTTCTCATATCTTCTAGGCCGTAGCTCCGAATTAAATGAACTTTATATGTAACTTGACTAGAATCTCATGTAGATCATCTTGGTGCATCTTAATTTTCTGTTTAACAACTTGAACATAATGTTTATTCAGATATGGACCAACTTCGAAATTTGCATATGAGGACTTACCGGAATTGTTATATGTTGTTTCCGGCCTCATTTAAACTTGCCTTGATGTGTTGCTCTTGTATGCATCACCTCTTGTCATGAGTAGCTTCATGTAGCTTTGTCATGGATCATGCTTGTTGTGCATCATGTCTTGTCTACGTGTGGTGTGTTTACCAGGTTGCGTGCTTCTTCTCGATAGTTCCCGTTTCGTTGCGATCGTGAGGATTCGTTCGTCTACGCTTGGTTCGTCTTTGTGGCTTCATCTTCTTCATGGACTCGTTCTTCTTCCTTATGGATTTCGTGCAAGATGACCGCTACTCCTGGATCTCACTACTATCATTGCTATGCTAGTTGCTTCGTTCTATCGCTATGCTGCGTTACCTATCTTTTGCTCCTCAAGCCTCCCAAATTGCCATGAACCTCTAACCTTTGACACCCTTCCTAGCAAACCGTTGTTTGGCTATGTTACCGCTTTGCTCAGCCCCTCTTATAGCGTTGCTAGTTGCAGGTGAAGTATGAAGATTGCTCCATGGTGGACAGGGTTATGTTGGAATATCACAATATCTCTTATATTATTAATGCATCTATATATTTGGTAAAGGGTGGAAGGCTCGGCCTTATGCCTGGTGTTTTGTTCCACTCTTGCCGCCCTAGTTTCCGTGATACCGGTGTTATGTTCCCGGATTTTGCGTTCCTTACGCGGTCGGGTGATTTATGGGACCCCCTCGAAAGTTCGCTTTGAATAAAATTCCTCCAGCAAGGCCCAACCTTGGTTTTACCATTTGCCTCACCACCACCTACTTTTCCCTTGGGAGTAATTAACCCAAGCTTCATATTTATTATAGCCCCCCGGGCCAATGCTTGTCTAAGTGTTGGTCCAAACTAGAGCACCGTGCGGGACTATCCCTTGGCAACTTGGGTTACGTCGGTACCTGTATGCTTAGCTTATCCGGTGTTGCCCTGAGAACGAGATATGTGCAGCTCCTATCAGGATTGTCGGCGCATCGGGCGGTCTTGCTGGTCTTGTTTTACCATTGTCGAAATGTCTTGTAAACCGGGATTCCGAGACTGATCGGGTCTTCCTGGGAGAAGGTATATCCTTCGTTGATCGCGAGAGCTTATCATGGGCTAAGTTGGGACACCCCTGCAGGGTATAAACTTTCGAGAGCCGTGCCCGCGGTTATGTGGCAGATGGGAATTTGTTAATGTCTAGTTGTAGATAACTTGACACCAGATCTGAAATTAAAACACATCAACCGCGTGTGTAGCCGTGATGGTCTCTTCTCGACGGAGTCCCGGAAGTGAACACGGTTTCTGGGTTATGTTTGGCGTAAGTAGGAGTTCAGGATCACTTCTTGATCATTGCTAGCTTCTCGACCATTCCTTTGTTTCTCTTCTCGCTCTCATTTGCGTATGTTAGCCACCATATCTTGCTTAGTCGCTGCTGCAACCTCACCACTTTACCCCTTCCTTTCCCATTAAGCTTTGCTAGTCTTGATACCCATGGTAATGGGATTGCCGAGTCCTCGTGGCTCACAGATTACTACAACAACAGTTGCAGGTGCATGTTATGCGATGATCATGACGCGAGAGCGATGTTTGCTTGGTTTGGAGTTCTTCTTCTGCTTCTTCTTCGATCAGGGGATAGGTTCCAGGTCGGCAGCCTGGGCTAGCAGGGTGGATGTCATTTGAGTTTCTGTTTGTGTTTCATCCGTAGCCGGATGGTTCTCTTTTGTAAGATGATGTTGTATTCGTGTGGCATTGTTTGCCTTTTGTATGTATCCCCATCTATTATGTAATGTTGATGTAATGATATCCACCTTGCAAAAGCGTTTCAATATGCGGGTCTATCCTTGGTGGGACCATCGATTTCCTTTTGGATAGGGTCGCATATTGGGCGTGACAAGTTGGTATCAGAGCCTCGACCGACCTTAGGAGCCCCCTTGATTGATCGTGTAGTTTGGCCGTTGTTGAGTCTAGAAGAAAACTATTTTCGGAGTCTAGTTATATCAGAGAGTAGGAATTCTTTTTACTCCTCAGCCCCTTCGTTGCTCTGGTGAGGAATCTTGACGTAGGTGTTTTGAACTACTCCTCTTCCCCTTCAAAACTTTCTTTAGGATCACGCGGTTAGTTTTCGTTCGTTGGTTCTCATCTCTTTTCATCCGGTGCATTTCTCATCAAGTTGACTCGAGTCCTCTTCATCTTTGCCAAGTTCAATCCCAGTTGTTTTGTTTTCCCGCCCGCCCACCCTTCTTCCTCTCGGAACCGGAGCCTGTAATCGAGTATCCTTCCTGCTCGTGCGAAGTCTTTGCTTTCTATCCTCATTGTTTTCAACCGACGTTTCCTCTTCAAGATATTCGTCGTTTTTCCCCTTCCAAGTTACCCTTGTTTTCCCGCCCTCCCACCCTCTTCTTCCCGGAGTTTGAGTCTCTTTCGACCATCTATTTCATTCGCACGGAGCCTCTTCAGTCTTCCCTCATTTATTTCAACCGGTGAATTATCGTCTTGTTTGACATTCTTCATCTCTTTTCTTTCCGGTGGACTTAATTCAAGTTTTTCGGGTTGATCACACTCTTTTCCTTTTGTAAAGTGTTTTCCCTGCTCGTTCGCTTCTCGCCAGTTTATCCTTCTGGAGTGTTCAAGACATATCAGAGATTCGTCTATGTGTGAATTAATTCGAGGTTGTCACCTCATTCAAATATTTCAATTGTTCCGGTGCATCATCTATCTTTTCAACAATCCTTTTCAACGGTGTTATCTCTCTAGTGGGCCATAACCCACAGGTCTTTTCCCAGGATCTTACCCGACTCTTCTAATTATTCCAGAGCTATTCCCAAATTCTTTTCAAAGTGTGACATAGGAATGGATCCCATCGGTCACTTGCCTTCTCCAAGATCTCTTTCAAATCATTTCTTCGTCGTCTCAACCCCTTCGCTTTTCATTTCCCCGGAGTATCTCAGTAATTTTGGTGGTGTTTCTCGTCATCATTTGAAGACCGAACAAGAGTTTTCTCTAAATCTTGTCCGTTCTCTCGAACATTCGTGGTTCTAGTCTCTTGTTATCCTCTCAAATTATTCCATTTGTCAGATATTCTTTTCTTAACCACCCGGAGTATGTCAGGAGTTGTTTTTCCATTTCTTTCACCGGAGGCCATCATTCCAGTTATCGTTCTCTATTTATCCCGGTGCTTCGTTCAAGTGTTCCTAAATCAGCTCATGATCTCTTTATTCTTTTGCATCTAAATCCCCTCTAGCATATTTGTTCTTCTAATTCTTCCCGGTGATTCATTCTCTTTCGACAGTCATTTCCGAATTCTAACGGTGGTTCTTTCAGATTCTTTTCCTTGTTTATCATATTAATCCATTCGTTCTCTAAATCCTACCGGTGGTTCATGAAGACCTTCTCAAGTTTGCGATATGTCACTTCTCAATCCTTTTCAAGAAGAATAAGTAATATGCAAAATCCATTGCTTGTCATCAATTTAATTTGATGAAGGGTAAGCATAGAATAAATCTTATTCTTATTTCATCCAAATGAGTAATCCCTTCCTTCGGAGTTTGTTCTTGATGAATAAATTCTAGTTCCAAGTGTTTTCATCTTTTCCGGAGTTCAAATTTCCTCAGCCATTTCGTCGGAACCTCCACCTAAATCATCGCAAGGCTCATCTTATTCTTTCATCCTTCAACTCTATCTCATTGTCTTTTGTTTACCAGAGTTCTTCATGGTGGTTCTTCATGATTCAATTCATTCCTCAAGTGTTCATCAAGGTTCTTTTGGAGGAGCTCAAGAATCTTTCTTTCTTGCGTCTCAAAGTGCATTTAATTCTCCGTATTCTTTTTTTTGACTGTGAAGACAGTAGTAAAGGTTCCTACTGCATATATATTACCAAAACCTCAGGGGGTATAATTACATGTGTGAGTTACATACATGGGTGGTGATGGCACCACCAGAAAGCACCCTAGTTTACAAAGCACCTACTGTATGGATTCAAGTATGGCAGCAACAATATGTTGTTTGGAAGGTTTCACTCTATATCTAAATTGGAAAAGTCCAACTTAAACCTCTGTTTCCAGGATGCGACTGACGGCCTGATTTTCCTCAAGTGGTGGTTGTTTCTCTCTTTCCAGAGACTCCAGGCCGACGTCAAAAATATATCCATCCACATCTTTCTAGGCTGCACGGTCTTTTGATGTTTGATCATGTCAAGTCTGTCATGCTGCGTTGTCCAGTTGAAACCAAGATATTGCCAGCATTTCTGACTGAACATGCAGTGAAAGAAGTGATGTTCCACCGTTTCTTCGACATGTTGGCCACAGAGGAGGCAGTCATAGTTTGTCCCAATGTTGTAGTGTCTCCTCTTGAGCATGTTTCTGGTGTTGAGACGATCAACAAGTAGGAACCACCCGAATGTCTTGAGCTTGGGAGTACATTTTGCTTTCCACAACCAACCGAAGGCTTCATGGGCAGTTACATCTCTGAAGTAGAATTTGTAGTATGAGGATGTTTGGAAAGTGTGACCGCCCCATATACACCACCAGGTGTCATGATCTTCCGTAAGGTTGGTTTCGGCCACTTCAATCTGGATGGATCGCAGCTCATCACGGGCTTGGATAGAGAGTGGGAGTTGAAAGTTTTCATGCAGATTGGTGGATGTCAAGAGTTGTTTGACCGAGATGTCTTCTGAGAGAGCATATGAGTAAGCCCTAGGGCAACTATCAGCATATATGGACTGGCTCCAATTATCTTTCCAAAATAGCACACAAGATCCATTCCCAATTTTTATGTGTGTCACACCGCAATATGTGGGCATTAGATGTGTTAAGTCTTTCCACCAAAAGGAGCCACAGGAATCATGTGCATGAGGGATGGAATCACCATAGTAAGATTCCCAGATGAGATGGACCCAAGGGATATCATGCCTGTTGTAAAACTTGTGGAGAAATTTAAGCAGCAAGGCATCATTCTGTATTTTGAGGTTGACAACACCCAGTCCACCACTTTTCTTGGGCATGCAGACCATGTTCCAAGCCGCAAGAGAGTTGCTCTTGGCCCCATCCTCGGTCCGTTTTTGCCACAGGCAATGCCTTCTAATCCTGTCTAGCTGAGCCACAATTTTTGGTGGGATGCGAATGGTGCCCATTGTGAACATGATAAGGGAGGTTACCATCGAATTCATTAGAGCAAGTTTCCCCGCGTACGACATTAGAGACATAGCAGCCGTAATGTTTCTTTCTGCTTTGCAAACAAGCGGAGCCAGATCCAGCACGGTCGGACGAGTGGTGCCTAGGGGCAGCCCGAGGTATGTGAACGGCATGGACCCCACAATGCAACCTAACAGATCAGCCAGTTCCTTGCATTTGTCAGGAGGCGTGTTAATTGGCACAAGTGTGGACTTATGGAAGTTGATCTTGAGCCCTACTGACGTGGAGTAGTCCTCCAGAATTTCCTTGACTTTGGTAAGTTGGCGGGTGCAGGCTGGCAGGATAATGAGTGTGTCATCCGCGTATTGGATAATAGGGTAATCCCCGTTAGTGTCGCGTCGGATTGGTAAGTCCAGGATATCATTTCGAAGTGACTCATTAATTGCGGATTGAAGGAGGTCCGCAGCTATAACAAAGATCAGAGGTGAGAGGGGGTCACCTTGTCGCACACCACATTTGCATTAGAAAGATTTTCCCGGAGTACCATTGAGTAGGACTGAAGATTTGCCAGAATTGAAGATACTTTGCATCCACTGAAGCCATTTGTCATTGAAACCCACCTTTTTCATAATGTGGAGCATAGACGAGTGTTGGATAGTGTCAAAGGCTTTGGCGAAATCTAATTTCAGCAGGATAATCTCATTTTGCGAGGCTTGACACTGGTGAATGTACTCAAAGTCCCACGCCAAGCAGTCATGTATGGATCGACCACGTAAGAACCCGTACTGATTACGGTGGACGATCTGCAAGATGATTTTTTGGAGACGATTGGCCAGCAGTTTTGTGATCAGCTTAAGGCAACAATTGAGCAAAGTGATCGGGCGGAAGTCATTGACCGTCTCTTGGGAAGCATTCTTTAGGATCAGGGTGATATATCCATAATTTAAGCTTTCAAGGTTCAAATCTCCTCTGTGAAATTCATTGCATAAGTTGTAGAAGTCTTTTTTAATGATAGGCCAGCATGCTTTCAGAAAGGCTCCATTGAAACCATCCGGGCCCGGTGCTTTGTCCGGGGGCATGTCCTTAATCACAGCATCAATTTCATGTTGTGTAAACGGGGTAGTGAGGCTATCGAAATCAACTTGGTGTCGGAGTAAAGACGATAGGTTGAACTTCATGTTAGGTTTCGAGCATGAGCCCAGCCTTTGTTTGAAGGCTTGGAATAAGATAGCTTCTTTTCCTGCATGATCCTGGACAGCATACCCATTTTCAGATTTAGGGATGCAGTTTCTTCTGAATCATTCCGTAGCAACAGCTTGAAATTTTTTTGAGTTTTCGTCGCCAAACTTAATACAACGGATTGTGCATCTCTTCTTCCAATACTCCTTTTGGTAACTAAGAAGTCATAGGAGATGCTTTTTGAGAATGTTTCTGAAGTTACGCTCAGGGATTGAAAGTGCACGTCGTTCTTCAAGACCATCCAGCTCAAGAAGGGCCTTATTTGAGTTCTCAATGGCAATTTTTAGGCGGGAAATCTTTTTGCTCCAGTGGGAGAGGGCATATCTAACAGCTTTCAGCTTTTGGCAGAGGATGGAAGCTGCATTTTTGTCTTTGCCAAATTTTAGGGGTTTATTCCAAGCATCCCCAACAACCTGCATGAAGCCTAGGTGCGCAATCCAGTAGGTTTCAAACCGAAAGATCTTGCTCTTGGGGATTGTGGATTGAATGACCACGGAGCAGGGAATATGATCAGAGACAGGGCGACCCAAAGGGTTTACCAGGGTATTAGGAAAGGATGTCGTCCAGTTGAGCGAGGTAAAAAACCAGTCGAGTTGTTCGAGCAGAGGGTTGAGCTGCATGTTCGACCAAGTGTAGGCCCTACCTTTAATGGGAAGTTCAGTTAAGTCTTGCTCACGGATGAAGTCGTTGAAAGTAAACATATCCTGAGTGTTTCCCCCTGGTAAGTTACGATTTTCAGATGATCGAATGAAGTTGAAGTCCCCAAGCAGAAGCCAATCTTTAGTCGGCGGAATTGTCAGGTCAAATAGCCATTTAGTGTAAGTATTACGCTGATCCCCTTGACATGGGCCATAGATGTTAACCAACGTCCAAGTATGCGCATTTTGGGTGGAAGTGAAGTTGACGCCTAACGCAAATTGTTCCTCAAAAGCGATCGTACCAGTGAAAAGAGCGCTATTCCAGATCGTAACAATTCCCACCGACGCTCCAACGGACGGGATATATGCAAATTTATCAAAGCATTTAGGACAGATCAACTTGAGAATGCTAGCATCAAACGTCTGCATTTTAGTTTCTTGAAGACAGATAATCGCACATCCACTAGACTGGATCGCATTAGATAAGGCTAAGCGCGTTTTGTCCGCATTAAGACCACGAATATTCCAACAAAGGACATTCCACGACTGCAAAATAACCATTAAGCGAAGAAGTAAAGCGAGGAAGCAAGATTAGGTTGATGAAGAGGTCCCCGCCGGGTCTTCAGTGAAAGCAGCAACCATGAGCTCCTCCTCTGGGATGGCACATAGATTTGTGCCAATGGCTTGCATTGTGGCAATGTCAGTTGGAGGAGGGATTTCTTCAGGGATCATCTGAGTTGAAGTAGCAGTTGCAGGGCCAGCGGAGACGGCTGTGGGAACAGTGCGCGGTTTCACCTTGGATTTGGAGGCCTTGGCTTCAGACAGAGAGGTGGTGCGAAGTCCATCATATTTGTTAGTACGATTGCTACGACGGAGAGTGGAAGTGTCAATGGGAACTGACACTTTTCCTTTGTGTTTATGAGCTGAGGAACCAACCGCACTGATTGTAGGTTCAGAAATGGCACCTGTCGCAGCAATTCAATCATCTCCGTATTCTTTTGAAGTGGAGTTTTGCATTTCTTCGTTCTTCTCAGCTATTCAATCATTTCCGTTTGTGGCCTGTTATCACCTTATGATCTTGAGATGTTACCTATAAGTCCACAACAAGCTTATTCTTTTCGTTGTTGATGTTCTCAACAACCCCGTTTAAACCTTCCTCCTAAAGTTGCTTTCTATTTCATTCGTGGCTCAAGTTGTCATTTTTTTCTCCGTTCTTTTCTTTCAACTATTTCCATTCTTTCCGGAGTTTTTGTGTCATGTTTTCATCAAGTATCATTCCATCCTCTCAAGTTCTTGTTCTAATCCTTCCATGTTCAGCCGGAGTGCTACCTAAATCCTTTCAGTCTTATTCATTTCTTATTTCGTTCTAACCGGAGTGGTTTCATAGTCTATCTGATTCAGTGAGCTTTCGATTCTCGTCATTCTCGTTGTTCCTCTCTTCTTCCCGAGTGCTCTCGTCTTTGTTCTTTTTCCCTCTTGCGTCTTTGTTTCACCTCATCCCTGTTCCCATCCGTCTCGGTCCTAAGATCTCGGGACGAGATCTCTTGTTAGTGGAGGAGTGTTATTTCGATCGCGGTGTTAAATCGATTATTCGCCGCCGTTGCCATGTCATTTGCTTGCATGTTGCATTTTGCCATGTCATCATCTGCATTTCATATCATGTCATCATGTGCATTGCATTGCATACGTGTTCGTCTCATGCATCCGAGCATTTTCCCCGTTGTCCGTTTTTCAATCCGGCACTCCTATGTTCCCCCGGCGTCCCCCTTTTGTCTCTCGTTGTGAGCGGGTGTTAAACGTTCTCGGAATGGCCCGAGGTTTGCCAAGCGGCTGTCAAGTTTCGTGCCATTTGGAGGTCGTTTGGTACTCCAATGGTTAACCGGGTAACCATAAAAGCCTCTTTTGTCTTGCAGCCCAACACCCCTCCAAAGTGGCCCAAAACCCAGCAAACTCCCCTCCATGCTCTTGGTCGTTCGATCATGATCGCGTGGCCGAAAACCGATCGTGATCAAACGACCGAGAGCATGGAGGGGAGTTTGCTGGGTTTTGGGCCACTTTCGAGGGGTGTTGGGCTGCAAGACAAAAGAAGCTTTTACAGTTATCCGGTTAAACGTTGGAGTACCAAACGACCTCCAAATGGCACGAAACTTGATAGGCGGTCTACCGGTGCTATACCAAGGACGCTTGGCAAACCTCGGGCCATTCCGAGAACGTTTAACACCCTCTCAGAACGAGAGACAAAAGGGGGACGCCGGGGGAACATAGGAGTGCCGGATTGAAAAACGGACAACGGGGAAAATGCTCGGATGCATGAGACGAACACGTATGCAATGCAATGCACATGATGACATGATATGAAATGCAGATGATGACATGGCAAAATGCAACACGCAAGCAAATGACATGGCAACGACGGCGAATAACTGACGGACACCTGGCGCATCGAATCCGGGGCGTTACAATGAGGGTCCTGGTAATTGCTATGTGGCAGAAGGTCAGGTGCAGAGCATCGAGAGCGTGCATGCTCTCGTCGTGGCGGCGGGGTGATCCTCGGGGCCAAAGGTGAGATCAGCTAGGGGCGCCGCCCAGCCCGGGGGAGCCCCCGAGCCCGCCTGAGTGTTGCCTGCCCGCCGGTAGAACTGCTTGATGTGGCGGTCGGAGGGTGACGCCTGCAAGCCACCTAGGAGAGCTGCGACGACCGGGGGCGCTGGCACGGCGTAGTGCACGAGGAAGTGGTCGTGCAGCTCCTCCCAGGAGGCCACGGAAGATGCCGGTAGGTTGAGCAACCAGGCGCGTGGCGCGCCTATGAGGGCCATGGGGAACCAGCTGGCCTTCACCTTGTCATCTCCGCCAGCCGCCCAAACTGCCTCCTCACATGCCTGAAGAAAGGGGGCTGGATCTGCCGCACTATCGTAGAGCGGCGGCATCTCCGGTTGGAACTTGGACGGCCACTCCACCTACCGCAGGGAGAGGGTGAAGCGGCTCAGCCCCGGCGCTTCTTCGGGAATGCGCGTCGACAGGGCCAACGGGGGAGCGCCCGCCATAGGGGTCAGTGGCACGATCTAGAGGTCGAGGAAGAAGATTCCGACGCATCCCTACCTGGCGCACCAAATGTCAGATTTACGAATCCGGCAACCCTTGAGAGGTTTGAACTCTGGAGTGTGTGCGGAGATCTCAACCTTGCCAGCCTGCCTATTCACGATCCTCCTAAGCCTAGCGCGTCGAGCTCAAAGAGACACAAAGACACAGAAATTTATACTGGTTCGGGCCACCATTGTGGTGTAATACCCTAATCCAGTGTGGTGTGGTGGATTGCCTCAAGGGGCTATGGATGAACTAGTACAGAGGATGAACAAGCCTCATGAGGTGAGGTGTTCTTGAGCTGGTGTGGTGCTCTACTTGTTCTGATCTCAGTCCCCTTCTATGGTGGTGGCTAGGTCCTATATATAGTGGCCTTGGTCCTCTTCCCAAATATGAGTGGGAAGGGATTCCATAATGGCTGGATTTGAAAGGGGACAAGTAGTACAGTCTATCCTGACAAAAGTAGTCTTTGCCTGCGAAAAGCCTCTAGTTGTGACGCTGCGGTGGGCTCGTTGATGACCTCCGTCCAGCCGTCCTGGCGGTCTTGGTCTCGTTGCACAAGAATGACCACCTTTGGCTGATCCCTTTGGACTCCGCGCCTGTGGCTTGCCTTCCTTGCACCGAAGAGGAAACCTGCGCTCTGAGCCTACCTGGCCTTGGTCGTCATGGCTCACGTCAGCTGAGCCTCCTGAGGTAGCTGCATAGAACTCTCCCCCCTCAGGAGCCCTCCTGAGGAGGCCAACTCCTTCGGGGGTCTTGGCGTTGTCTGCCTTGCAAGGCTTGGCCCCTCGCGATGGTCTCGTGGTGTTGGCGCTGAAGCTGGGCCATACCAGGCCATCACTGAAGCCAAGTGGCGGGCCGCAGGCAGGCCGGGCTGGATACACCCGATTCCAGGACGCCGAAAGAATCAACGCAAACGGGGGCCCACAGCCACCACAACACACTTGGGCGCGCTAGGCAGCCCAAGTGCATGGTGGTGGGTTGTGCCCTCCTCGTAAGTCAGTTGGAGCTCTACTTCGGGCGCAAAGCTTATATCGGGAAAAAATTGTGTTAAAATCTCTGCGCAATCGAAGTAACGGATCTCTGGGGATATAAGAAATGGTTTTCAGCTAGAAAACGGGAACTCGAAACAGAAGAGAATAGAGAGGGAGATCCAATCTCGAAGGGGCTCTCCTCCCGTCTAAGAGGGAGGTGAAGGAAAAGAAGAAGGAGGGGGGCTCTCTCCCCTTCTCTCCTGGTGGCGCTGGAGTGCCGCCGGGGCTACGATCGTGACGGCGATCTACATGAACAATCTTACTAGCACCAACACCAACTTTCTCCCCCTCTATGCAATGGTGTGACACCCCTTCTCCCCGCTCTAATCTCTACTTAAACGTGGTGCTCAATGTTATATATTATTTTCCAATGATCTATGGCTATCTTATGATGTTTGAGTAGATCCGTTTTGTCCTATGGGTGTCACAACCCTAGAGTTTGTTTGTAACTAGTGGCATTGCATTCATGTCATCATGTCTAAATTTCATTAAAGTTGAAATGGGGATTGTCCAAACCCTAGCATTAAAGGAATTCACTAGGTTCACCTGAAATATTTTCAGTAAGTCCAAATGGCTTTCAAAAAATGTTCATCATTTATGGGAAATACTGTAAACAGTGGCCAGAGGTGATGCACATTTTTCCATGATATATTTGGGCTCTGAATTAAATCATACTCTATTTGAATTTGGGCATTTAAATACTATAAAATATTTAAAATGTCCAAATAGTCCTAAACTGAAATGTTCCATGTTGGATATATTCCAAACAAAGGGCTATGAGAAGTTTGGTGATTTTTCAAAGTGCCTAAGTATTTTGAATAAAGCCCAAACAACTACAAAAAATAGAAAATGTAATGTAAAAGTAAAATAGGCGAAACATACCGAGCTTACTCGGCAGCCCACCCACAGCCAACACTGCAGCAGCCCAAAGAATGGCCCAGCCCACCAGCGCCTCTGTCGCTTTCCTCCTCGCTCGCCACGACGAGGGCGTGTGGGTCAGCCCAGCCAGCACGCGCCCCGCCACCTCCACCTCGCCTCGCTCAAGGCCCCGACGCCTAGACACCTCCAACGCTGCCACGCTACCCCTCCGAATCCCTCGCCACTCTCTCGCCCCATCCTCTACTCTCTCTCCTCTCGCTCGAAGGAGCTCGTCGCCCGACGCTGCTTGTCATGCCACCGCTCCCCTCGACCTCGCCATGCTCGCGAGCTCAGACGACGTTCCCGACCTCCTCGACGAGCCACGAGGCCCGGACACGCTGCAACGCCGCCACGCGCCGCTTTTCCTCGTCGGCCACCGAAGATCGCCGCCGGCGATTCACCGCCTCCCGAGCTTCCTCGACCACGCCGAGGCCACCTCCGCAATCACTGTGAGCTCCGCCATCGCTTCCCTCTCCGGTGCTCTACCTCCCTCTCTAGCTGCCATCCGCAACGAGGCCGAGACTCACCGCCGCCGCCATGTCGCCGCCGTGCCTACAGCCACCGCAAACTCCTAACCGAGCACACCCACGTGCTCACCGCGCCACGCAGGTGTCGAGGAGCCAAGCACGCCACCCCATGGCCACCGCAGCCTCGCTTTGAGTACGCCCGAACTCCGGCCGCCGCCGAGGTCGACACTGCGCCCAACTCCGCCACCTCGCACCTCCCCTACCACGCTTGATGCGCACGAGCCCCAGCTCCTCGTGAGGTGGGCTCGCCATCGATTTGGTCGCCGAGCGAATCCCGCTGCCCCGCACGTCGGGTCGTCGCGGTGGCTAAACACCGCGGGTTGACCCTGTTTGACCCTAGTCGACCCAAGTGGGCCTGTGGACTCCCCGACTCCATGACAGTGGGGCCCATCTTCTAATTAAATTAGTTTAGTGCTAACTAAAAACTAGTTAGCCTAATTACACCGACACGCTGGACCCACAGTCGTGGTTTGACCTGGACCGCATTCGCTGACCAGATGACGCCAAGATGATGCAAGGTTGACGCAAGAATGCTTTTTCAGATTTTAAATAAATCAATGATTTATTTATTTCTAGAAAATGTCCTAAAGTTCTAAAAATCATAGAAATTAAACCGTAACTCCAAATGAAATAAATTATATATGAAAAATGATCAGAAAAATCCAATCTATCCATCTGTACTGTTTTCATGCATGTTAGAACAACTTATAGCTGCTGTTTAGCACAAATCAATTAAATGTCATTTGAATAATCACATATGGAGTTTGAATTTGAATCCTGTGTTCAAACCAACTCCATTTAACTTGCTGCTAGTTGCATTAGCTCAATCAACAGCATATTGCCATGACATTATCATGCATCATATTTGTTGCATTGCATTGATTGTGTTCCTCTTTGTTTGCCGGTAATTGTCCCCTCTCGATAGATGTGGTTTCGACGATCAGATCGATGACACCGATGAAGAGCTATATTATCTTCTAAGTGCTGCAAGCAAAACCCCTTGTTCATTCTCGATACAATCCCACTCTCTCGCTCCTGCTCTCTTTTATCGCATTAGGACAACAACGCTTCAACTGTTACTTGTTGCGGTAGTTGAACCCCTTTATCCTCTGCATGACCTGTCATTGCCACAGTAAATAGATGAAACCCACTAGCATGAGTAGGAGTTGTTTGAGCCCTGATGTGCCTACTCATTCATGCTTGTTTGTCATGCCTGCTATTGCTTAGAGTTGCGTCAGGTCTGATTCATCGGGAATGAATTGGAGGTGTGTAAACACGTCCTACTGTTGAGAGCTAAATGTGTGAACACGATTTGGTAAAGGTAGCGGTGAGAGGCCATGTAGGAGTACATGGTGGGTTGTCTCATTGCAGCCGTCCTCAGGAACTGAGTTTTGTGTTTGTGATCCATGAACAGCTACTACCACTCATTGGGATCCTTAATTGACCCTCTCGGCTTCTTAATCACCCTTGTTCTCTGTCCGTGAGTTGCAACTAGTTTCGGTGTTTGTAGGTAGTGTTAGTAGTCTACCAAGTGGCACCCTGCATGTGGGCTTGGGACAGACTAGGCACCGTGGCACGGTGTACCAAGCGTACATCCACCCGCCGAGGTGGGCTTGGGAACCCTGCTCACATCGCTTGGGGCCGTGAGCGACACCCCGCCGGATCTCCTTGCGGATGGAACCCGAATAGGCGATAAACCCGGACGAGAGACTTGAGTGTTTAGGTAGGCGTGGGCGACTCCCTCGCTGGCTTCCGCTTGAAGGTTGCCGAGGTACATGACGGTATGGCGATAAGTGGCGAGAGTGTGTGAAGAAGTACACCCTCGCAGGTTATCATTATCTATTCAATAGCCGGATTCCTAGGATATGGAAACTTGGACCCCTTGCATAGTTCATAGAGAAGTGAAAGTGGATACTCTAAAATACGCAAGATAAGCATGAGTGCTATGGATGGCGTTCTCGTAGGGAGACGGGAGCGGATCCATAGTGGTGTATTGGTATGGTGAATATGTGGACTCGTAGCGCCACCTCAAAAGAGTTACTTGCAAATGTAGTTCAGGTTAGCCATCGAGTCAAAGCTGGCTTGCTGCAGCTTAAACTCCACCACCCCTTTGTTGATAATGATGCATATGTAGTTAGTTCGATGTAAGTCTTGCTGGGTACATTTGTACTCACGCTTGCCTATTTTATGTTTTTGCAGAGAGACTTCAGCCTCGCTAGTAGTTCCGCGTGGACTTGACGCTTAGCTTGATACCTCAGCTACGATCTTGTGCCCTCGGCAGATCTCGTAGTTAGTCGCTTCTCACCTTTTTCATTTGTAGATGTCTCGTACTCGGACATGTTGAGCTTCCGCTTGTGCTTTGTCTTGTATGCTCGATTGTTGGGTCATGAGACCCATGATTGTAATATCTCGCCTCCTGAGCCTATTGAATAAATACTTGAGTCGTAGAGTCATGTTGTGATGCCATGTTGTATTTGCACATATCGAGCATATTGTGTGTATGTTATTGAAATGCTTGGTATGTGTGGGATCTGACTATCTAGTTGTTTATCTTTAGTAGCCTCTCTTACCGGGAAATGTCTCCTAGTGTCTCCACTGAGCCATGGTAGCTTGCTACTGCTCCGGAGCACTTAGGCTGGCCGGCATGTGTCCTTCTTCGTTCCTGTGTCTGTCCCTTCGGGGAAATGTCACGCGATGGATACCGGAGTCCTGTTAGCCCGCTACAGCCCGGTTCACCGGAGTCCTGCTAGCCCAGTGCTACAGCCTGGATTCACTCGTGATGACCGACACGCTCGATGTCGGGTCATGGATGCATGTCCTCGTAAGTTTGTGCCACTTTGGGTTTACAACTAGCCATGTCAGCCCGGCTCCTTATCTTATGGATGCTAGCGACACTATCATATGCGTGCCAAAAGGCAAACGGTCTCGGGCAAAGGTAAGGCGACACCGTGGGGATACCGTGCGTGAGGCCGCAAAGTGATATGAGGTGTTACATGCTAGATCGATGTGACATTGAGTCGGGTCCCGACAGCTTTGGTATCGAGCTTGATCGCTCAGAGGATTACCAAGCCAAACCGGTCAAGTTGGGTCTAGAAATGCTTTAGTTATATGTAGGGAATTGATTGTGGGATGGAACGTAAGGCTCTTTTTACTCCTTATACCTCATGGCCTTCGATCCGAGTCATCCTCTTCTCTTCTACGGGATTAAGAACTAGGCCTTCTTATCTATCTATCGTGATGACGTGTTACTAAACCATAGACTTATAGAATTGTTAGTTTCAAATCTCAGCTCAGTTTTATTATTTCCGTATGTTCATAGCTGGCCTCAGAACCTTGGTATTGTGATGTTGAGTGGTCATGCCACTATTTTGCAGGATGTCTCAAATCTTTTTGAGCATTTACAGCCGTTATGCTGCCTGAGTCATCCCAAGTTTCTAAATAATTTGATGCATTCGCAAACCCTCTCTTTCCAATCCCGATGTCCTTTTTGGTCAGAATAAGCACACTAATCGGTGAGTTAAGGTACTCTGTTGCTTTGACATATATGTTGGAGTTACTATTATGACCCTAGGTGTTTCAGGGAGTCACCTAGTAATCTAGCCATGTTTTGTGTTCCCGGCAGATGATTTTGGCCTTTATTCTCGAAAGCATCCCGTGATGCCACTTAGTAATAGGTATTCTACTCCTCGGTTTTGAACCCGAGATTCACCCTACTTACCTCGTGTTGATAGTGTTTGCTAGTTCCTTTAGGATATTAGTAACCTTTGTGATAGTCCTCGAGGTTCGCGGTATATCGTTCTTCCAAATACCATGAACTACTTATGGCAGCAGTTCCTCGCGATCAAAAGATCACAATCGAGTGCTTTTGATGAGTTCTCGATTCTATATTGTGACTCGCCATTTCTACCTTTCGCATGGGTTATCCGAAGAAATATGTTGAATTCGCTCGACATGCTAGTCTATGCATCCACAACTCGAAAAATCATATGTTCTCTTGGGTTGTCACTCTTTAATTGTATTCCACCCTCGCCTATCAATTGATAGCCAAGTTTATGGCGTGCATTCGTGTTATCGATGCCTATTATTCTTGTGGTCCATCGAGCCATTCTATTCCGGAATGACTAGGAGAAACAAACTCCAGTACCTTGTCCATTTCCAGGATTGGGTCAAAGCAGTTGTATTCCGCAGATCGAAATGCAATCAAGCTTTTAGTCTGTTCTACCCTGAAGTATTACCTTCCTTATGTCAGGATTGTCATGAGAATTGCACCACCTCTTATGAATTCTTGACACAGTGATACTTCTCGCCATCATTTTTATTTCTCGGTTTCCGTGTTGTTGCAACCGGAATGCTGACAGGTGAACTATGATGTGTGAAATCAATACTCCTGGCAACTTTGTTGTTGGGTAGCTAATGGACAACAATTTCATTCTTAGCGTGTTGGTTATTGAATCATCATCCTAAGATTGATCGTGCTACCTAGTCCATATTTCCTGGTGCACTCTTCGATCAATGAGTTAGGATTATCCAATTCCTTGCTTATTTCACCATATCGTCTTGCCCTGAAAAGCAAGATTGTTCTCGAGCTTAGTAACATATCGGTGGTTCGTGATTCTCCGAATGTCTTCTCGGAGGTATCACCAGGATGTCACCTGACCGCTATGTTGAGCTCGTGATCAAGTTGGTTTTCAAACCACCCTTCTCCAAGAAACCGTGTTGGATACCCCGAGCTAGTTGGTTGAGCTAGACAACAACTTGGAGAGTTGGAAGATAAAAGCTTGTCCGACTTAGTTCATTCCAAAGGGATATCCCGTGCGTGCGTGTTGAAGAAAGATGGTATCTTCATCGATTGACCCTCGTGTTCGCTTAATGGACCTATCATCTTAACCAATCTTTGATTTGAGTATGGGCTAACCTCAAATCAAATCAGAACCAACGATGTTCGCAATGTTGTCTTACTCGTGGTTGATTCCTCGAGCATACACCATTATATCCTTTGGTCTGACCAATGCTATCACCTTGTTCACCTAATTGTGGAATTCCACCTATATGGAAACCTGGGTGAATTGTTGTTGAGCCATCGACAACATCCTTGTCTTCTCCATAATTTTGTTGAACATTAAGCTAGTGTTGGAAACTTTTGAAAGCATTTCTTCATGCTAGCTCATGAAGCATATGTTCGGATGTAAGAAGTGACTTCCTCCAGTTCATGTGCATTTGATGCAAGTTGCCGCCGTGGATTCGAGAAAGTCGATGTTGCTTTCTTTGGAATCATCCCAAATCAGTCATGCAGATGTGCGAAGTATTCCGTGGTCTGGAGACTTGCAACCTTCATTCTATATGCATTCTAGCACACCAAGCCACTGACTGATTTGTTCTAGGAAAAGAAGTTAATTGCTAATCCATGGTAATGTACAAAGACTTCGATATCCTCGATGATGGTTCCCCACCTGAACTCGGTAGTGTTTTATTGTAAGACTACCATGTGGTCATGCTTGTCTAGGACAGTGTGTTCACATTTATGTAGCAAAACCAGCTCATGTTTTGGAGCTTGCTATCGTAGTTCATTCCCCGAGAATCACGCAACGCCATCTTGTCGATTTGTGTTGCAAACTTTCATTCTTCTTTCTAGACTTGATGAGTCTGGAATATTCTGACACCAACCAGATCTGAATCTCAGGCAGATATGATGGTTGGAACATTCCCAATAGTTGCTTTTTGCTCCCAGCTTGCACTGTCATTGTGCCAATTTCCCATGGGCTGCCTTCTCAGCAGTTGCTATCCAAGATCATCTTCAAAAGTGGACCTACCATGGGTCCCATCCATTTCCGATGATAAGAAAAATCATCCATGACATTGTCTTCAACAAGGTAATCTACATCATCCATTCTGGTCTGAGTATGTCATTCTTTCGGACTCCTTCAAATGATCGATTGTGTTTTGCCTTAGGCTGGTGTAAAGAGTTTCAATGATATCTGAATCAAAGGTAATTCTTTTTGCCACTTAAGGGATGATTCTAGGAGTCACCTCTCCCAAGGTGCCCCATTACGGGATCATAGTAATTGTTTCTTCGCTACTTTGAAACCCTCATCAAATTGTTTCTTCCATCCCTCCTGGTGCATGACTTGCCTCTCAGCTCCAGAGATGTTTCTACGTCTCATTCCGTGAGTTGATCTTGTGATCATTGAGATGATCCTAAGTTGCTCGAACCTCAAGAAGATCGATCCTTCCAGAGTCTTTCTTTCCCTCTCGTTGTCATGTTGGCTGGAGTTCTCAGAGCAAGACGACAAAACAAAGATGGTGATTGAATCAACGTTCATTTGAAGGGCAATTGGATCATGAAGATCGTGTTAGCTTTGTGTTCCCCTATCTTCTTACCTCACGTCTTGAATCTCGGGGCGAGATTCTTGTTTAGTGGGGGTGAGTTGTCACAGCCCTAGAGTTTGTTTGTAACTAGTGGCATTGCATTCATGTCATCATGTCTAAATTTCATTAAAGTTGAAATGGGGATTGTCCAAACCCTAGCATTAAAGGAATTCACTAGGTTCACCTGAAATATTTTCAGTAAGTCCAAATGGCTTTCAAAAATGTTCATCATTTATGGGAAATATCAAACAAAGGGCGAGGTGATGCACATTTTTCCATGATATATTTGGGCTCAATTAAATCATACTTATTTGAATTTGGGCATTTAAATACTATAAAATATTTAAAATGTCCAAATAGTCCTAAACTGAAATGTTCCATGTTGGATATATTCCAAACAGTGGCCATGAGAAGTTTGGTGATTTTTCATGTGCCTAAGTATTTTGAATAAAGCCCAAACAACTACGTAAAAATAGAAAATGTAATGTAAAAGTAAAATAGGCGTAAACATACCGAGCTTACTCGGCAGCCCACCCACACCCAACACTGTGCAGCCCAAAGAATGCCCAGCCCACCAGCGCTCTCCTGTCGCCTTCCTCCTCGCGCCAAGAGAGGCGAGGGCGTGTGGCATAGCAGCCAGGCAAGACGCCCGGCCACCTCCACCTGCCGTCAAGCGTCCCGACGCCTAGACACCTCCAACGCTGCCACGCTACCCCTCCGAATCCCCTCGCCACTCTCTCGCCCCATCCTCTCCTCTACTCTCTCTCTCTCTCGCCGAAGCGGAGCTCGTCGCCGCCGACGCCGTTTACCGCGGCCACCGTCTCCCCCTCGACCCCTCGCCGTGCCTGCGAGCTCCGTATGGACGTTCCCGACCTCCTCGACGAGCCACGAGGCCCCGGACACGCTGCAACGCCGCCACCGCCGCCCGTTTTCCTCGTCGGCCACCAAGATCGCCGCCGCGATTCACCGCCTCCGAGCTTCCCGAGCACGCCGAGGCCACCTCCGCAACCGCTGTGAGCTCCGCCATCGCTTCCCCTCTCTCGTGCTCTACCTCCCTCTCTAGCTGCCGTCCCGCAACGAGGCCGAGACTCACCGCCGCCCGGCCATGTCGCCGCCGTGCCTACAGCCACCGCAGAATCCTAACCGAGCACACCCACGTGCTCACCGCGCCACGCAGTGTCGAGGAGCCAAGCACGCCACCCCACGGCCACCGCAGCCTCGCTTTGAGTACACCAACTCCGGCCGCCGCCGAGGTCGACGCCAGGCCCAACTCCGCCACCTCGCACCTCCCCCGCCACAGCTTGATGCGCACGAGCCCCAGCCTCGTGGGTGGGCTCGGCCATCGATTTGGTCGCCGGGCGCGATTCGCGCTGCCCGCCGCGTCTCTGTCGTCGCCAAGGCTAAACGCCGGGTTGACCCGTGCTTGACCCTAGTTGACCCAAGTGTGGGCGGTGGACTCCCGACTCCATGACAGTGGGGCCCATCTTCTAATTAAATTAGTTTAGTGCTAACTAAAAACTAGTTAGCCTAATTACACCGACACGCTGGACCCACAGTCGTGGTTTGACCTGACCGCATTCGTTGACCAGATGACGCCAAGATGATGCAAGGTTGACGCAGTAATGCTTTTTCGTATTTTAAATAAATCAATGATTTATTTATTTCGAAAAATGTCCTAAAGTTCTAAAAATCATAGAAATTAAACCGAACTCCAAATGAAATAAATTATATATGAAAATGATCAGAAAAATCCAATCTATCCATCTGTACTGTTTTCATGCATGTTAGAACAACTTATAGCTGCTGTTTAGCACAAATCAATTAAATGTCATTTGAATAATCACATATGGAGTTTGAATTTGAATCCTGTGTTCAAACCAACTCCATTTAACTTGCTGCTAGTTGCATTAGCTCAATCAACAGCATATTGCCATGACATTATCATGCATCATATTTGTTGCATTGCATTGATTGTGTTCCTCTTTGTTTGCCGGTAATTGTCCCCTCTCGATAGATGTGGTTTCGACGATCAGATCGATGACACTGATGAAGAGCTATATTATCTTCGGAAGTGCCAGGCAAGCAAAACCCCCTTGTTCATTCCGATACAATCCCACTCTCTCGCTCCTGCTCTCTTTTACTGCATTAGGACAACAACGTTTCAACTGTTACTTGTTGAGGTAGTTGAACCCCTTTATCCTCTGCATGACCTGTCATTGCCACAGTAAATAGATGAAACCCACTAGCATGAGTAGGAGTTGTTTGAGCCCTGATGTGCCTACTCATTCATGCTTGTTTATCATGCCTGCTATTGCTTAGAGTTGCGTCAGGTCTGATTCATCGGGAATGAATTGGAGGTGTGTAAACACGCCCCATCTTGTTGAGCTAAATGTGTGAACACGATTTGGTAAAGGTAGCGGTGAGAGGCCATGTAGGAGTACATGGTGGGTTGTCTCATTGCAGCCGCCCTCGTGAACTGAAGTTCTGTGTTTGTGATCCATGAACAGCTACTACCACTCATTGGGATCCTTAATTGAACCTCTCGGCTTCTTAATCACCCTTGTTCTCTGTCCAGAGTTGCAACTAGTTTCTCGTGTTTGTAGGTAGTGTTAGTAGTCTACCAAGTGGCACCCGTGCATGTGGGCTTGGGACGGACTAGGCACCGTGGCACAAGTACCAAGCGTACATCCACCCATCGAGGTGGGCTTGGGAACCCTGCTCACATCGCTTGGGGCCGTGGCGACACCCGGCCGGATCTCCTTGCGGATGGAACCCGAATAGGCGATAAACCCGACGAGACTTGAGTGTTTAGGTAGGCGTGGCCGACTCCTCGCCTCGCTTCCGCTTGAAGGTTGCCGAGGTACATGACGGTCTGAGGCGATAAGTGGCGAGAGCGTGTGTGAAGAAGTACACCCTGCAGGTTATCATTATCTATTCAATAGCCGGATTCCTCGGATATGGAAACTTGGACCCTTGCATAGTTCATAGACAAGTGAAAGTGGATACTCTAAAATACGCAAGATAAGCGTGAGTGCTATGGATGGCGTTCTCGTGGGGAGACGGAGCGGATCCATAGTGGTGTATTGGTATGGTGAATATGTGGACTCGTGTGCGCCACCTCAAAAGAGTTACTTGCAATGTAGTTCAGGTTAGCCATCGAGTCAAAGCTGGCTTGCCGCAGCTTAAACTCCACCACCCCTTTGTTGATAATGATGCATATGTAGTTAGTTACGATGTAAGTCTTGCTGGGTACATTTGTACTCACGCTTGCCTATTTTATGTTTTTGCAGAGAGACTTGAGCCTCGCTAGTAGTTCCGCGTGGACTTGACGCTTAGCTTGATACCTCAGCTACGATCTTGTGCCCTCGGCAGATCTCGGTAGTTAGTCGCTTCTCACCTTTTTCATTTGTAGATGTCCGTACTCGGACATGTTGAGCTTCCGCTTGTGCTTTGTCTTGTATGCTTCGATTGTTGGGTCGTGAGACCCATGATTGTAATATCTCGCTCCTGAGCCTATTGAATAAATACTTGAGTCGAGAGTCATGTTGTGATGCCATGTTGTATTTGCACATATCGAGCATATTGTGTGTATGTTATTGAAATGCTTGGTATGTGTGGGATCCGACTATCTAGTTGTTTATCTTTAGTAGCCTATCTTACTGGAAATGTCTCCTAGTGTCTCCACCGAGCCATGGTAGCTTGCTACTTGCTCCGAGCACTTAGGCTGGCCGGCATGTGTCCTTCTTCGTTCACGTCTGTTCTTCGGGAAATGTCACGCGATGGATACCGGAGTCCTGTTAGCCGCTTCTGCCCGTTCACCGAGTCTGCTAGCCCAGTGCTACAGCTGATTCACTCGCCGATGACCGACACGCTCGATGTTTGGGTCATGGATGCCTGTCCCTGTAAGTTTGTGCCACTTTGGGTTTACAACTAGCCATGTCAGCCCGGGCTCCTTATCTTATGGATGCTAGCGACACTATCATATACGTGTTCCAAAAGGCGCAAACGGTCTCGGGCAAAGGTAAGGCGACACCCGTGGGGATACCGTGCGTGAGGCCGCAAAGTGATATGAGGTGTTACATGCTAGATCGATGTGACATTGAGTCGGGGTCCTGACAGGTTGATAGATGATCATGATTGGTTTGAGTTGTATATTTTACTTTGGTGCTATCCTACGGTGCCTTCCGTATCATGCAAAGGGTGGGATCCCCGCTGTAGGGTGTTGCAATACATTCATGGTTTGCTTATGGTGGGTGGTGTGAGTGACAGAAGCACAGACCCGAGTTTGGGGGTCACTGCATATGGGATAAAGAGGACTTGATACTTAATGCTATGGTTGGGTTTCACGACCTTAATGATCTTTATTAGTTGCGGATGCTTGTTAGAGTCCCAATTACAAGTGCATATGATCCAAGTAGATAAAGTATGTTAGCTGATGCCTCTCCCTCATATAAAATTGCAACAATGATCACCGGTTTAGTTATCGATCACCTAGGGACAAATGACTTTCTTGTTGACAAAAGCTATCCACTTTTACTACCTTGCAATTTATTCGTAGTTTTATTCTCGCAAAGTACTCATAGTTTTATTCTTGCCAAATAGTTTTATACTTGTTCTAGGTGAAGCAAACGTCAAGTGTGCGTAGAGTTGTATCGGTGGTCGATGGAACTTGAGGGAATATTTGTTCTACCTTTAGCTCCTTGTTGGGTTCGACACTCTTATTTCTGAAAAATGGCTACAAACAATCCCCTATACTTCTGGGTTACTGTAACATCCCAAATTTTCAATTTGGAATGTTTTACAATTATTAGCTAAGCATCTATGCATGTTGTTTGAATTTGAGTGGCATTTGAAATTTCAGAGGCATTTTGAGTTTTATTTGAATTTGGATTTGCATTTGAAATTTATTTCAAAAATACCTGACAAATACTTGTGCAAAAGTACGAGAGGAGCTAACATGACACTCCAAAAGTGTCAAAAGAAAATAATGCCAATCAATTTGAATTCAAATTTGAATTTTTATTTGGAATTTTTAGAAAAATGTTTTTTCTTAAGTTTCTGTTTTGCCTCTCGAAAAATATGTTCATCTTGTAGGGTTTTTTTTATCATTCTGATATATAGATGTCCTATATAAAAATATTTTTATTTTCTATTTTTATTTTATTTTTCTTCTTGGTCTGATTCAAAAAAGGAGAAACCCCAGCGCCAAACCACCTAACGGCTAGCCGGCCCACGAGTCATGCCCACCAAACATCGAGCCGGCCAGCCCACCCGCACCTAATCACCCTCGTTCTTGGTCGCTCGCTCGCTCTCCCCTCTCTCTCCGTCAGTGACCCGTGGGGCCCACCCCTTCACTTTCCCCACGCCCACGTAATGCCGCTCCGGAGCACGCCCGAAGCCGCTGCGGTTCCGATCCTCTCGGGATCGTGATCCCGAGTTGACCCCTTCCCCACGCTCATGTCCTATAAATACCTAGCTCACTCCTCCCCCGAACCCCCTAAAAACCTCGCGCAAAACCCCACCATAGCCACTCCCCTCGCCAAACGCATCTCGCCGCCACCGCCTTGGTTCGCCAGCGATTCCGACACCGGTGAGGACCACCCTTGCCTCCAAGCACCTCCACTCGAACCCCCTCTTCGGTCCGCACCCCCTGACACCTCCTTTCCCCTCCAGGAGCGCCACCCCGTCGAACCCGAGCTCGCCCACCGCCCGCCGGAGCAGTAGCTCACCCGAGCTTGTCGCCACCTCCCCCATCGACCCCGAGCTTCGCCGACTCCACCCCCGACTTTGCCACATCCCGCCGCACCCGACCGGCCCCTCCGCCACCTTAGCCGACCACCGGTCATGGCGCCACCGTCGCCCGAGTCGCCGCCGTCCATTGTTGCCGTCGACCGCCGCTGTAAGCCATTGGATCTCCCTCCATCGTTCGATCCTTCATGTGCGGCCTAGATTAGATCGTAGCGAAGAGTTAGGTTTTTTTATTAGATCGGTTTTAGTTTCGATTTACTCCGGTTTCTATTTCTGGTTTAGTTAAGACCGGCCGATAGGTTTATTTCTGTTAGCCCGTAGACACTTAGTTTATTTAATGACCGAGTGCTGTATAGCTGCAGATCGCACCCTTAGGCCCATTAGTGTCACTGTTTTTTTATATTTATTTTCGTTTCTGTTTTTAAAACAGAAAAGTTTCAGTTTTGTAAAATCTATAACTTTTAGGTTATATCATATTCTTAGTTGATTCTTTTTTTCCAAGTTTGAAAATTACCTATAGTTTCTGTAAAAAATAGTTTCGGCGATGTTTATGTTTTTAAAATTTGTTTTATATTAGTTTTACTCATATTAGTATTTCTGCCATAAGATGAGCTAGGATTAATTTTTTTAGTGATTCTTTTTGCCACTGCTTTGTCTTGACCTTGCCTAGTAGTATGATTTATTTGGGTATTTTCAGATTTTATTAAAATTAGTTTTACACGAAAACAAGCCTTTTCTAGTTATTTTATCTTACTGCTGATTTCTCTTGTTTTAGTTATTTTTAAAAAAAATTCCACCTCTGTTATATTTTATTTCAGATTAGTGTGTGTAGTTACAAAGGGTGAACTTTTATTTACAGTAAAATAAAAATTTTTATTTTTTCTTCTTGCTAGTTTTGTTTTAGGCATAAAAGGAGTTTTATAATAGCTTTTAATGTAATTCTTTTGGCAGCAAGTTTTTATATTGTTTTCCTTTCTGTTAGTTAGCAAAACTCTTGTTTTGGTTCTGTTAAGAAAAGTTTGAGTGGGAAAAACTATTTTCTAGTTGTTGCTTGAAGTAATGAAAACCTTGATTTAAATTCTTTGAGTTTTCTTTGGTTTTGGTATGATAGTTTGTGTGATTTACATTAGCTTGTTGTTATGTTACATAGTTGTATGCTTAAGTGTTTATTGTTTTCTTCGAATAGAATTCCCGGAAGGATACACCTTGACTGGAAGCATATCTGTGCAGCCGCAAGCCATGATGGGCTCTGGCTTGGTCGACCCTAAGCATGACTCTGGCTGGACGGTGCTACAAGATGTAGAAGAACGGTAGGATTTGGATGGGCACCGGCAGTGGCTGGGAGGAACTCTTCGGAAGACCATGTTTCGTTTGTCCCGTCTTCAAACATCAGGTAGTGCGAGGACATAAAGGAGGGAACGATTCTTGTGGGTAAAGTATACAAACCTGTGCAGAGGGTTAAAACATAATCGATTAGCCGTGTCCCTAGTTACGGACATTTGAGCCTCTGGAATTGGAGTGTTTCGGAAATCTCAACACCGAACATAATTAATTAATTAATGGGTTATTAATTTCGGGAATGAGACATTGGTTGGCGGAACCATCTCCATAACAACCAACATTTTGTAGTAATTGCAAGCAAGTCCTTTGTTTAGGAAAAAAATAGCTTTTTTGCAAAAACATAAAACTTAGAGCCCCACAGGCAAATTGCATATAGTGTTAGTAATATTATTGTTGTTCTCTCTTCATGACTGTCGGGGATATGAACACCTATGGGTTCACAAGAATCCCTTCTTCGTTCGGCGGGGAGAGTAGCTGCACGTAGAGCAGGTGTAGCAGTCTGCACAAGGGGATTTTTACCCAGGTTCAGGCCGCAAAGATGCGTAATACCCTAGTCCTGCTTGTCCGGATATATGTGTTCTTGAGCTTTTGACCTAGCTGCGGTGCATGCATAGTCTAAAAAGTCTAAATCCCCTCTCAGTATGCCTTAGGCCTCCATTTATATGTAAAAGGGTTGCCACAGTCGCACACAGGAGGTGGAAAGCGAGCTACAATGTATGAGCTTATCGCTCGGAACCATAGGACAAACGCATTTAATGCGCTGCCTACATGCCCTCTTACTTTATCGGGGACGATAATAGAAGCCGTCCCATCCGTCGCCGCCCCTCCTCGCCTTGACACGCATCCCGACTGACGAGGCATGCAGTGCCATGCTGGCTAGCTGGCTATTGTGTCGGCACGGTGGTAGAGCCTCCATGAAGGTTTGCAAGCCGCCACGCAGGCGCCTGCTTAGTTAGCACGCTGGTCGTCACACTGGAGTGGTGGTGAGGTGGAGAATCCTTGCCGCGGCCCATCAATGGTCCCCAGCAAGGCTTGCCGAGGGTCTCGTAGTCTTCCCCGACAAGGGTCTTGCCGGGGGTCTTCGCCTTCTAGTCCTACATGGACTTGCATGCCATCAATCTTCATGAAGATCTGCATGCTATCACGCATGTGTTCCCAAACCTTGGTCTGAACGTTGTTGATGGTGTCAGAACTCTCAGCCTCCAGGGTGATGGGCTCGCTGGTGCTGCACAGGTTGCCCCGGCAAGGATGTTGCCCAGGGAGGTGCAGCTCGCCTTCCGCTCCTTGTTCTCTGTATTGGGTGTTGTCTCGACAGTTTTG
This sequence comes from Aegilops speltoides, assembly GCA_021437245.1. Lineage (NCBI taxonomy): Eukaryota > Viridiplantae > Streptophyta > Magnoliopsida > Poales > Poaceae > Aegilops > Aegilops speltoides. The sequence goes on from CM038144.1 coordinate 132,526,352, forward strand.
TGTTCTGTCTTCTGCTGTCCTGTCGGGCCTAGCCACAGGCGTGGCTACGACTGCCCATGCACAAGTAAGGGGTATAGAAAGAACCCATACTTTTATACACCCGAGCCTGGGCCACACGTAAGCGCAAGGCGTACTTGGGCCAGGCCCAAGGCAGTGGGGCACGCGTGGCAGGGACTTAACTCCGACGATCTCTTCGTGAGTTGCACTTCCCTACAATATGCGTCGGACGCGTGACGTGGGGGTTGTGCGTGGGGCGACCGCAGCACGCTTGCATCATTGCATAGTTAATGGTAAAAAAGGGTGCCCCGCGTCTTCCCCATAAAAGTAGAACCAGCAGGGGCGCCGCTCATTTACCCCCAGCGCCCTTCCTAACCTAGGAGCTGATGTTCCCCTCTTCTTCCTTGAGCGAAAACCAGAGCCCCTCGCTTCCGCTTACCACCGCCATGCCCCCGTTGCTTCTCGATCCCCCGTCTCCTCTCAGTTGCCATGGCGCCCAAAGCAAGTAAAGGCAAGGGAGTGGCCAAGGCCGCCGCGGGGAAGGAGATGCAGGAGAGCAAGCTGGTGAAGCTGCGGAAGAAGTTCGCCCTCTTTGTCCTGATGGTTGATGCGCTCGTCCTTAGGGAGAAATTCAAGCCCCTGTGGGGAAGGGAGACAGCGGGGCATCCTGCCACAAAGATCATTCCCGCTTGCTTCGCCGAGGCCGGGCCAGGGAGGTATCCTTTCTTCGTCGATTACTTCTCCTACGGTCTCTGCCCCCCTTTCTCTGACTTCTTCAATGACATCATGCACACCGACGACTTCCATCTCCTGGATTTCATGCCAAATGCCGTGGCATGAATGGCCTTCTTCGCCCATCTTTGAGAGGGCTTTGCCGGGGTGCACCCCAGCACGGCGCTCTTCCACCACTACTTCGTCCCCCGCATCTAGACGGGGGGCACCATTACTGGACGTGTCACTAGGATCCCTAGGGCCCACAGCAATGGATCTTGGTGAAACCGTAGGAAAAAATTTAATTTTCTGCAACGTTCCCCAACATCCATAAGTCCACAACAAGCAATTCCTTGTTGTTGATTTTCTCAACAACTTCGTTCAATATTTTCTCGCAAGGATGCTTTTCAAATTCATTCGTCGAAGAAGTTGTCATCTTCTTCCCCGTTCTTCGCATTCCAATATGTCAAGTCTTACGGAGATTTTGTGTTGTTCCTCAAATCAAATATCGTTCCATCTTCTCAAGTTCATGTTCTATTCCATCCAAGTTCAACAGGAGTGCTCCCTAAATTCTTTGAGTCTTATTCCATTCTTATCTTGTTCCTTGAGTTTTTGATTCTCGCCTTAGTCGTCGTTCCACTCTTCTTCCCGAGTGCTCCCGACTCTTTTCTTCTTCTCTTGCGTTCTTGTTTTGCCTCATTCTTTTTCACTCCCGTCTCGGTCCTAAGATCTCGGGACGAGATCTCTTGTTAGTGGAGGAGTGTTGTAACGCCCTGGATTCAATGCGCCAGGTGTCCGCCAGTTATTCGCTGTCATTGCCATGTCATTGCTTGCATGTTGCACTTTGCGATGTCATCATATGCATTTCATATCATGTCGTCATGTGCATCGCATTTGCATACGTGTTTGTTTCTTGCATCCGAACATTTTCCCCGTCGTCCGTTTTGTAATCCGGCACTCCTATGCCCCCCGGCGTTCCCCTTTTGTCTCTTGTTGTAAACGAGTATTAAACGTTCTCGGAATGGACCGAGGTTTACCAAGCGGCCTTGGTACACCACCGGTAGACCGCCTATCAAGTTTTGTGCCATTTAGAGTCCGTTTGATACTCCAACGGTTAACCGTGTTGGGGAACGTAGTAATTTCAAAAAATTTCCTATGCACACGCAAGATCATGGTGATGCATAGCAACGAGAGGGGAGAGTGTTGTCCACGTACCCTCGTAGACCCGAAGCGGAAGCGATCACAACGTAGAGGAAGTAGTCGTACGCTCTCCTCGCGATCCGACCGATCCGGCGCCGTTACTCGGCGCCCGAGTTCTTGACACACGTACAGCTCGATGACGCCCCTCGACTCGATCCAGCCGAGTGTCGAGGAGAGTTTCACAAGACGACGGCGTGGTGACGATCTTGATGTTTCACCGCAGGGCTTCGCTTAAGCTTCGCGACGGTATGACCGAGGTGGAATATGGTGGAGGGGGCACCGACACGGCTAAGGAACGATCCGTAGATCAAACTTGTGTCTTCTAGGGTGCCCCTGCCCCCGTATATAAAGGAGGGAGGGGGAGGTGCGGCCGCCCTAGAGGAGGCGCGGAGGAGTCCTACTCCCACCGAGTAGGACTCCCCTTCCTAGTTGGAATAGGATTGGGGGAGGGAAGAGGAAAGGGCGCGCCCCCCCCTCCTTGTCCTATTCGGACTGGGGGGGGCGCCGGCCACCCCCCTGGCCGCCCTCCTCTTCTCCCTCGAGGCCCACTAAGGCCCATTTACCTCCCGGGGTTCCGGTAACCTCCGGTACTCGAGAATTTCTGTTTTCACCCGGAACCATTCCAACTCCAAATATAGGCTTCCAATATATCAATCTTTACGTCTCGACCATTTCGAGACTCCTCGTCATGTCCGTGATCACATCCGGACTCGAACTTCTCCGGTACATCAAAATACATAAACTCATAATAACTGCCATCGAAACCTTAAGCGTGCGGACCCTACGGTTCGAGAACAATGTAGACATGACCGAGACATGTCTCCGGTCAATAACCAACAGCGGGACCTGGATGCCCATATTGGTTCCTACATATTCTACGAAGATCTTTATCGGTCAGACCGCATAACAACATACGTTGTTCCCTTTGTCATCGGTATGTTACTTGCCCGAGATTCGATCGTCGGTATCCAATACCTAGTTCAATCTCGTTGCTAGCAAGTCTCTTTACTCGTTCCGTAATACATCATCTCACAACTAACTCATTAGTTGTAGTGCTTGCAAGGCTTCAGTGATGTGTATTACCGAGAGGGCCCAGAGATACCTCTCCGACAATCGGAGTGACAAAACCTAATCTCAAATACGCCAACCCAACATCTCGCCTTTGGAGACACCTGTAGTACTCCTTTATAATCACCCGATTACGCTGTGACGTTTGGTAGCACCAAAGTGTTCCTCCGTAAACGGAGTTGCATAATCTCATAGTTACGGAACATGTATATGTCATGGATAAAAGCAGTAGCAACATACTAAACGATCGTGTGCTAAGCTAATGGAATGGGTCATGTCAATCGATCATTCTACTAATGATGTGACCTCGTTAATCAAATAACAACTCTTTGTTCATGGTCGAAACATAACCATCTTTGATTAACAAGCTAGTCTAGTGGAGGCATACTAGTGACATATTGTTTTGTCTATGCATTCACACATGTATCATGTTTCCGGTTAATACAATTATAGCATGAATGATAAACATTTATCATGAAATAAGGAAATAAATAATAACTTTATTATTGCCTCTAGGGCATATTTCCTTCATCCTCCCACTTGCACTAGAGTCAATAATCTAGATTACATAGTAATGATTCTAACACCCATGGAGTCTTGGTGCTGATCATGTTTTGCTCGTGGAAGAGGCTTAGTCAACGGTCTCGCAACATTCAGATCCGTATGTATCTTGCAAATCTCTATGTCTCCCACCGACTAAGTCCCGGATGGAATTGAAGCGTCTCTTGATGTGCTTGGTCCTCTTGTGAAATCTGGATTCCTTCGCTAAGGCAATTGCTCCAAGATTGTCACGAAAGATTTTCATTGGACCCGATGCACTAGGTATGACACCTAGATCGGATATGAACTCCTTCATCCGACTCCTTCATTAGCTGCTTCCGAAGCTGCTATGTACTCCGCTTCACATGTAGATCCCGCCACGACGCTTTGTTTAGAACTGCACCAACCGACAGCTCCTCCGCTTAGTGTAAATCGATCCGGTCTGCGATTTAGAATCGTCCGGATCGTGTCAAAGCTTGCATCAACGTAACTGCCATTTATGAGCTCTTTGTCACCTCCATATACGAGAAACATATCCTTAGTCCTTTTAGGTACTTCATGATGTTCTTGACCGCTGTCCAAAGATCCACTCGGATTACTTTGGTACCTCCTGCTAAACTTATAGCAAGGCACACATCAGTCCGGTACACAAGATTGCATACATGATAGAGCCTATGGCTGAAGCATAGGAACATCTTTCATTTTCTCTATCTTCTGCAGTGGTCGGGCATTGAGTCTTACTCAACTTCACACCTTGTAACACGTGCAAGAACCCTTTCTTTGCTTGATCCATTTTGAACTTCTTCAAAATTTTGTCAAGGTATGTGCTTTGTGAAAGTCCAATCAAGCGTCTTGATCTATCTCTATAGATCTTAATGCCCAATATGTAAGCAGCTTCACCGAGGTCTTTCATTGAAAAACTCTTATTCAAGTATCCCTTTATGCTATCCAGAATTCTATATCATTTCCGATTAGCAATATGTCATCTACATATAATATCGTAAATGCTCTGAGCTCCCACTCACTTTCTTGTAAATACAGCTTCTCCAAAAGTCTCAGACAAACCCAAATGCTTTGATTACACTATCAAAGCGTTTATTCCAACTCCGAGATGCTTGCACCAGTCCATAAATGGATCGCTGGAGCTTGCACACTTTGTTAGCTCCTTTGGATCGATAAAGCCTTCGGTTGCATCATATACAACTCTTCTTCCGTAAATCCATTCAGAATGCAGTCTTTACATCCATTTGCCAAATTTCATAATCATAAAATGCGGCAATTGCTAACATGATTCGGACAGACTTAAGCATCGCTACGGGTGAGAAGGTCTCATCGTAGTCAATTCCTTGAACTTGTCGAAACCCTTTGCGACAAGTCGAGCTTTGTAGACGATAACATTACCGTCGTCGTCGGTCTTCTTCTTGAAGATCCACTTGTTTTCTATTGCTTGCCGACCCTCGGCAAGTCAACCAAAGTCCATACTTTGTTTTCATACATGGATCCCATCTCGATTTCATGGCCTCAAGCCATTTTATGCGAATCTGGGCTCACCATCGCTTCTTCATAGTTCGTAGGTTCATCATGATCTAGTAGCATGATTTCCGAACAGGATTACCGCACCACTCAGTGCGGATCTTACTCTGGTTGATCTACGAGGTTCTGTAGTAACTTGATCTGAAGTTTCATGATCAACATCATCAACTTCCTCACTACTTGGTGTAGGCGTCTCAGAAACCGATTTCTGCGATGAACTACTTTCAAGTAAGGGAGAAGGTACTATTACCTCATCAAGTTCCACTTTCCTCCCACTCACTTCTTTCGAGAGAAACTCCTTCTCTAGAAAGGATCCATTTTTAGCAACAAATGTCTTGCCTTCGGATCTGTGATAGAAGGTGTACCCAACTGTTTCCTTTGGGTATCCTATGAAGACACATTTCTCCGATTTGGGTTCGAGCTTATCAGGTTGAAGCTTTTTCACATAAGCATCGCATCCTCAAACTTTTAGAAACGACAACTTTGGTTTCTTGCCAAACCACAGTTCATAAGGTGTCGTCTCAACGGATTTCGACGGTGTTCTATTCAGTGTGAATGCGGCCGTCTCTAGAGCATAACCCCAAAACGATAGCGGTAAATCTGTAAGAGACATCATAGATCGCACCATATCTAGTAAAGTGCGATTCGACGTTCGGACACACCATTACGCTGTGGTGTTCCGGTGGCGTGAGTTGCTAAACTATTCCGCATTGTTTCAAATGTAGACCAAACTCGTAACTCAAATATTCACCTCCACGATCGATCGTAGAAATTTAATTTTCTTGTTACGATGATTTTCAACTTCACTCTGAAATTCTTTGAACTTTTCAAATGTTTCAGACTTACGTTTCATTAAGTAGATATACCCATATCTGCTTAAGTCATCTGTGAAGGTGAGAAAATAACGATATCCGCCACGAGCCTCAACATTCATCGGACCACATACATCTCAGATGTATGATTTCCAACAAATCTGTTGCTCTCTCCATAGTACCGAGAACGGGTTCTAGTCATCTTGCCCATGAGGCACGGTTCGCAAGTGCCAAGTGATTCATAATCAAGTGACTCCAAAAGTCCATCAGTATGGAGTTTCTTCATGCGCTTTACACCGATATGACCTAAACGGCGGTGCCATAAATAAGTTGCACTATCATTATCAACTCTGCATCTTTTGGTTTCAACATTATGAATATGTGTATCACTACTATCGAGATTCATCAAAAATAGACCACTCCTCAAGGGTGCATGACCATAAAAGATATTACTCATATAAATAGAACAACCATTATTCTCTGATTTAAATGAATAACCGTCTCGCATCAAACAAGATCCAGATATAATGTTCATGCTCAACGCAGCACCAAATAACAATTATTTAGGTCTAAAACTAATCCGAAGGTAGATGTAGAGGTAGCGTGCCGACCGCGATCACATCGACTTTGGAACCATTTCCCACGCGCGATCGTCACCTCGTCCTTTGCGATGCTCGCAATCCGTAGTCCCTGCTTGAGTTGCAAATATTAGCAATGTAACCAGTATCAAATACCAGTGCTATGCGAGCTCTAGTAAGGTACACATCAATAACATGTATATCACATATACCTTTGTTCACCTTGCCATCCTTCTTATCCGCCAAATACTTGGGGCAGTTCCGCTTCCGGTGACGATCGCTTGCGAGAAGCACTCGATTTTCAGGCTTAGGTCCAGACTTGGGTTTCTTCTCCCGAGCAGCAACTTGTTTGCTGTTCTTCTTGAAGTTCCTTCTTCTTCCCTTTGCCTTTCTTCTTGAAACTAGTGGTCTTATTGACCATCAACACTTGATGTTCCTTCTTGATTTCTACCTCCGCAGCCTTTAGCATTGCGAAGAGCTCGGTATAGTCTTTACTAACCCTTTCATATTATAGTTCATCACGAAGCCTTTGTAGCTTGGTGGCGGTGATTGAAGAATTACATCAATGACACAATCATCCGGAAGATTAACTCCCAATTGTGTCAAGTGATTGTAGTACCCGGACATTACGAGTATGTGCTCACTAATGTAACTATTCTCCTCCATCTTGCAGCTATAGAACTTATTGGAGACTTCATATCTCTCAATCCGGGCATTCTGTTGGAATATCAACTTCAACTCTGGAACATCTCATATGCTCCATGACGTTCAAAACGTCGTTGAAGTCCCGGTTCTAAGCCGTAAAGCATGGCACATGAACTATAGAGTAGTCATCAGCTTTGCTCGCCAGACGTTCTTAACGTCGTCGGTTGCATCAGCAGCGGTTCGCACCCAGCGGTGCATCCAGACGTAACTCTTACGGCAGCAATGAGGATAATCCTCGAGTTACGGACCCAATCCGTGTAATTGCTACCATCATCTTTCAACTTTGCTTTCTCAAGGAACGCATTAAAATTCAACGGAACAACAGACGAGCCATCTATCTACAATCAAACATAAACAAGCAAGATACTATCAGTACTAAGTTCATGATAAATTTAAGTTCAATTAATCATATTACTTAAGAACTCCCACTTAGAAAAACATCTCTCTAGTCATCTAAGTGATCACGTGATCCAAATCAACTAAACCATAACCGATCATCACGTGAAATGGAGTAGTTTTCAATGGTGAACATCTTATGTTGATCATATCTACTATATGATTCACGCCGACCTTTCGGTCTCCGTGTTCGAGGCCATATCTGCATATGCTAGGCTCGTCAAGTATAACCCGAGTATTCTGCGTGTGCAAAACTGGCTTGCACCCGTTGTAGATGGACGTAGAGCTTATCACACCCGATCATCACGTGGTGTCTAGGCACGACGAACTTTGGCAACGGTGCATACTCGGGGAGAACACTACTTGATAATTTAGTGAGAGATCATCTTATAATGCTACCGTCAATCAAAGCAAGATAAGATGCATAATAGGATAAACATCACATGCAAATCAATATAAGTGATATGATATGGTCATCATCATCTTGTGCTTCATGATCTCCATCTTGCAGCACCACCATGATCACCATCGTCACCGGCGCGACACCTTGATCTCCATCGTAGCATCGTTGTCGTCTCGCCAATCTTATGCTTCTACAACTATCTCTACCGCTTAGTGATAAAGTAAAGCATTACAGGGCGATTGCATTGCATACAATAAAGCGACAACCATATGGCTCCAGCCAGTTGCCGATAACTTCGGTTACAAAACATGATCATCTCATACAATAAAATATAGCATCACATCTTGACCATATCACATCACAACATGCCCTGCAAAAACAAGTTAGACGTCCTCTACTTTGTTGTTGCAAATTTTACGTGGCTGCTACGGGCTTAAGCAAGAATCAGTCTCACCTCGCATCAAAACCACAACGATACTTCGTCAAATAGACTCCGTTTAACCTTCTCAAGGACCGGCGTAGCCACACTCGGTTCAACTAAAGTGAGAGAGACAGCACCCACCAATCACCTTTAAGCAACGAGTGCTCGTGGCGGTGAAACCAGTCTCGCGTAAGCGTCTGCGTAATGTCGGTCAGGCCGCTTCATCTCACAATACCGCTGAACCAAAGTATGACATGCTGGTAGGTAGTATGACTTGTATCGCCCACAACTCACTTGTGTTCTACTCGTGCAAAACATCAAACCATAAAAACCTAGGCTTGATGCCATTGTTGGGGAACGTAGTAATTTCAAAAAATTCCTACGCACACGCAAGATCATGGTGATGCATAGCAACGAGAGGAGAGTGTTGTCCACGTACCCTCGTGACCGGGCGAAGCGATCACAACGTAGAGGAAGTAGTCGTCGTTCTCCTCGCGATCCGACCGATCCGGCGCCATTACTCGGCGCCCCGAGTTCTTGACACACGTACAGCTCGATGGCGTCCCTCGTACTCGATCCAGCCGAGTGTCGAGGGAGAGTTTCGTCGACGACGGGCGTGGTGGCGATCTTGATGTTTCACCGCGCGAGGCTTCGCCTAAGCTTCAGCGACGGTATGACCGAGGTGGAATATGGTGGAGGGGGCACCGCACACGGCTAAGGAACGATCCGTAGATCAAACTTGTGTCTTCTAGGGTGCCCCTTGCCCCGTATATAAAGGAGGGAGGGGGAGGTGCGGCCGCCTAGAGGAGGCGCTGCGGAGGAGTCCTACTCCCACCGAGTAGGACTCCCCCTTCCTAGTTGGAATAGGATTGGGGGAGGGAAGAGGAAGGGCGCCCCCCTCCTGTCCTATTCGGACTGGGGGGGGCGCGCGCCACCCTGGCCGGCCCCTCCTCTTCTCCTCGAGGCCCACTAAGGCCCATTTACCTCCCGGGGTTCCGTAACCTCCGGTACTCCGAGAAATTCTGTTTTCACCCGAACCATTCGAACTCCAAATATAGGCTTCAATATATCAATCTTTATGTCTCGACCATTTCGAGACTCCTCGTCATGTCCGTGATCACATCCGGGACTCGAACTTCTCCGTACATCAAAATACATAAACTCATAATAAGCATCATCGAAACCTTAAGCGTGCGGACCCTACGGTTCGAGAACAATGTAGACATGACCGAGACATGTCTCCGTCAATAACCAACAGCGGGACCTGGATGCCCATATTGGTTCCTACACATTCTACGAAGATCTTTATCGGTCAGACCGCATAACAACATACGTTGTTCCTTTGTCATCGGTATGTTACTTGCCCGAGATTCGATCGTCGGTATCAATACCTAGTTCAATCTCGTTGCGGCAAGTCTCTTTACTCGTTCCGTAATACATCATCTCACAACTAACTCATTAGTTGTAGTGCTTGCAAGGCTTCATGATGTGTATTACCGAGAGGGCCTGAAGATACCTCTCGACAATCGGAGTGACAAAACCTAATCTCAAATCGCCAACCCAACATCTGCCTTTGGAGACACCTGTAGTACTCCTTTATAATCACCCGATTCGTTGTGGCGTTTGGTAGCACCAAAGTGTTCCTCCGTAAACGGAGTTGCATAATCTCATAGTTACAGGAACATGTATATGTCATGGATAAAAGCAGTAGCAACATACTAAGCGATCGTGTGCTAAGCTAATGGAATGGGTCATGTCAATCAGATCATTCTACTAATGATGTGACCTCGTTAATCAAATAACAACTCTTTGTTCATGGTCAGGAAACATAACCATCTTTGATTAACAAGCTAGTCTAGTAGAGGCATACTAGTGACATATTGTTTTGTCTATGCATTCACACATGTATCATGTTTCCGGTTAATACAATTATAGCATGAATGATAAACATTTATCATGAAATAAGGAAATAAATAATAACTTTATTATTGCCTCTAGGGCATATTTCCTTCAAACCGGGGAACCGTAAAGCCCTCTTTGTGTTGTAGCCCAACACCCCCTCCAAAGTGGCCCAATAACCCATCTAAACCCCCTCCATGCTCTCGGTCATTCGATCACGATCGTGTGGGCGAAAACCGCATTCCATTTGGAGTCTCCTAGCTCCCTCTACCTACAAATAGGTGCCTCCCCCCGAAATTTTGGATCAAACCCTAGTCTTCTTCCACCTCTCGCCGCTGGACATGTCCATCCCGCGCCCGGACATGTCCGCCTCCGCCCCTGCCAATCCGGAGCTGCCACCTGTCCGCCGCCGTCGCCCATGACATGCCAGCCAGCTAATCAGCGGGCCCGTCTTGAGCCAGTAGCGCCCGCCGCCGCCGCATGGGCGCGAGCGCCCGCGCGGCTGGTTCAAGCGCCTCCGCCGCCCAACAAGACTATCTCGCCGCCCGACCGCACTGCCTCCGCGCCCTGCCCGCCGCCGCGGTCGCCCGACCACCACCGCCCGCCCGCTCTCTCGCTGGTGCCGCCCGCCATCGCCGGCGCCTTGCCGCCGGATCTGGCGCCGCCCTACGCCCGCGAGGAGGCCGCGTCGCCCGCGCCTCCTCCTCTGCGCCGCCGCTCTCGCCGACCAGCGCCGCCGTGCAGCGTCCGAGCCGCCGCCCCTTGCCTGCCTCCCCGTCGCCGCCCTGCCTCGCCCCGGGCCAGATCCGTCGAGGTCCGGTCGGATCCCGCAACTCCGGCGAACCCCGCGTCTCAGGCCGCCGTCTTCCTCCACTCCGGCGGTAACTCCGGCGAGATCCCGGAGGATGGACAAGATCCATCACTCCCTCTAACCAAATGGTGTCCCGCGTCCCTAGATCACTCCGTCCCGCACCGTCCCGTCCCGGGTTGACTTTTTCGCGAGGGTAATTTTTCCACTAAGTCCCCAAATCTGTAATACTTTCATGCCCTGTTCATCACATCATAACTCCATGCATACTGCTCCGTTTCGTGCGTGTAATATATCAAAATGTTTGTGGTGAGATGCTCTACATTTAGTTACATTGTGCCATGTTCATTTGAGTCCACCTTGATTCCCTAATCATCATTGCAAGAGTGCTATATGATGTTAACCTGCTGAAACTGTAATAACTTGGTGATTTGTCATTTTTGTTGCACTTGATGTGTGCATCCTTTGAGCATGAGCTCTACATGTGTTTTGAACTACATCATGCCATATTTATAGTGATGCCATCCATGTATATTTGTGAATCTTGTACTGAGTGCATCGAGCTCGTGAAGTAGGGTACTTGCTGTTGCTGTTTTGCTAGGCTGAATCTGTTATTTCGTGATGCCATGTAAACCTGCTGCTACATGTCATTCTATGCATAATCTGGAGATGTTCACTAAGGATGTTTTGTTACACATGTCATGGTCTATCCATCCGTGCCCCTGGTTGCATTTATTGCCTTGTGTAGCTTCTTGTAATCTTGCTCTCAAATTGCTAAATAATGTTGCTGTCAGCCTGTTAACATTAAGTTCAATGTTGCCATGATTGTTGGTAGTGATCCATGTACCCTATGAACTTTCTCTTGCCATTCTTAGCTTTATAAACATGTATTCTTACTGTTGGTTGCCTTAACTTAACATGTCTTGCTCTGTGGTGAGTAGTTCAAGCTCACCAACATGCCTACTTATTGTTGTTCCTGCCATGTCTGAATCTGTCATATAACTTGCCATGTTTACATGGGTGCCATCATATCTTCTGATCATTTTTGGCTCATGGTCAGTAAGGGACTTTTGTTCTATGTAATTAGTAGATTCTTGCCATGCCTTTGTTTGCCATGTTAAGTTCCTGTAACATGTTGTTTGATAGCTCTAAACATTGCAACCTGATGTTATTTCTGCCAAGTCTGAAACTGTTATTATTTGCAATATTGCCATGTCCTTTTGATCATGTTATTGTGTTTTCTGGAGTTAGCTCAGTGTTCACATTTTGTCATGCTTTACCTTTACTTCATGCCCATGTCTTTTTTTATTATGTTGGGGTGTTGTAGCTTATTGTTTTCAGGCTTGCTAGATGCCTAATTGCTGTTATGGACAGATTGTTGTTATGTCTTGTATAGAGTGTATGTGTTGAACCGTTGCTCCGTTTTGACTGTGCTCTATATGAAACTTGCTTGATTTTGCATGAAGTTTCATATTATCATGTTACATCCATGTTTGAGAGTGTTTGCTTGATGTTTGTATGCATTTTGCAACAGTGCCATTTTTAACTTGTTTTGCTCATATCTTCTAGGTCGTAGCTCCGAACTAAATGAACTTTATATGTAAATTGACTAGAATTTTGTGTAGATCCTCTTGGTGCTCTTTAACTTGCTGTTTAACAACTTGAACATAAGGTTTATTCAGTTCTGGACCAATTTCTAAATTTGCATAGGAGGACCTACCGGAGTTGTTATATGTTGTTTTCGGCCTCATTTAAACTTGCCTTGATGTGTTGTTCTTGTTTGCATCATCTCTTGCCATGAGTAGCTTCATGTAGACTTGTCTTGCATCATGCTTGGTTGAGCATCATGTCATGTCCATGTGTGGTGTGTTTACCATGTTGTGTGCTTCTTCTCGATAGTTCCCGTTTCGTTGCGATTGTGAGGATTCGTTCGTCTACGCTTGGTTCGTCTTCGTGGCTTCATCTTCTTCATGGACTCGTACTTCTTCCTTGCGGGATTTCAGGCAAGATGACCGCTGCCCTGGATCTCACTACTATCATTGCTATGCTAGTTGCTTCGTTCTATCGCTATGCTGCGCTACTTATCACTTGCTCTTCAAGCCTCCCGAATTGCCATGTCTGCCCCTAACCTTTTCACCCTTCCTAGCAAACCGTTGTTTGGCTATGTTACCGCTTTTTCTCAGCCCCTCTTATAGCGTTGTTAGTTGTAGGTGAAGTTGAAGATTGCTCCATGATGGACAGGATTATGTTGGGATATCACAATATCTCTTATATTATTAATGCATCTATATATTTGGTAAAGGGTGGAAGGCTCGGCCTTATGCTTGGTGTTTTGTTCCACTCTTGCCGCCCTAGTTTCCGTCATATCGGTGTTACGTTCCCAGATTTTGCGTTCCTTACGCGGTCGGGTGATTTATGGGACCCCCTTGATAGTTCGCTTTGTATAAAACTCCTCCAGCAAGGCCCAACATTGGTTTACCATTTGCCTCACCACTACCTACTTTTCCCTTGGGAGTAATTAACCCAAGGGTCATCTTTATTATAGCCCCCCCCCGGGCCAGTGCTTCTCTAAGTGCTGGTCCAATCCAGAGCCCTTTGCAGTGCCCCCTCAGGGAAACTTGAGGTCTACTTTTAGTTGTACGGATTGCTCATCCAGTGTTGCCCTGAGAACGAGATATGTGCAGCTCCTATCGGGATTGTCGGCGCATTGGGTGGCTTTGCTGGTCTTGTTTTACCATTGTCGAAATGTCTTATAAACCGGGATTCCTAGACTGCTCGGGTCTTCCTAGGAGAAGGTATATCCTTCATTGATCGCGAGAGATTATCATGGGCTAAGTTGGGACACCCCTGCAGGGTATAAACTTTCAAGAGTCGTGCCCGCGGTTATGTGGCAGATGGGAATTTGTTAATGTCCGGTTGTAGATAACTTGACACCAGATCCGAATTAAAACGCATCAATCGCGTGTGTAGCCGTGATGGTCTCTTTTCGGTGGAGTCCGGGAAGTGGACACGGCTTTGGGTTATGTTTGACGTAAGTAGGAGTTTAGGATCACCTCTTGATCATTGTTAGCTCCAGGACCGTTCCTTTTGCTCTCTTCTCGCTCTTATTTGCGTATGTTAGCCACCATATATGCTTAGTCGCTGCTGCAACCTCACCACTTTACCCCTTCCTTTCCCATTAAGCTTTGCTAGTCTTGATACCCATGGTAATGGGATTGCTGAGTCCTCGTGGATCACAGATTACTACAACAACAGTTGCAGGTACAGGTTATGCGATGATCATGACGCGAGAGCGATGTTTGCTTGTTTTGGAGTCTATCTTACGCTTCTTCTTCGATCGGGGATAGGTTCGGTCGGCAGCTTTGGGCTAGCGGGGTGGATGTCGTTTGAGTTTCTGTTTGTGTTTCATCCGTAGTTGGATGGTGCTCTTATGTATGATGATGTTGTATTCATGTGGCATTGTATGCCTTCTGTATGTATCCCCATCTATTATGTAATGTTGATGTAATGATATCCACCTTGCAAAAGCGTTTCAATATGCGGTTCTATCCTTGGTGGGACCTTCGAGTCTCTTTAGGATAGTATCGCATATTGGGCGTGAGACCTGGTCATCGGGAGGGGTGTGGCGTACTGCAAAACGGGACTCCATGGGATACTGTTCATCTCCACCGTCGACCTCCTCTAGCCTCCACGGGCTACTGTTCATCCATGATACGAATCCAACGTATCTACTTTTCCAAACACTTTTGCCCTTGTTTTGGACTCTAATTTGCATGGTTTGAATGAAACTAACCCGGACTGACGTTGTTTTCAGCAGAACTGCCATGATGTGGTTTTATGTGTAGAAAACAAAAGTTCTCGAAATGTCCTGAATATCCACTGAGGCACTTTTTGGAAAATATAAAAATACTTGCAAAAGAATCAAGACCAGGGGGGCCACACCCTGTCCACGAGGGTGGGGGGCGCGCCCACCCCCTGGGCGCGCCCCCTATCTCGTGGGCCCCCTGAGGCTCCGCCGACCTCAACTCCAACTCCTTATATTCCATCTCGCGGAGAAAAAAATCAGAGAGAAAGTTTCATCGCGTTTTACGATATGGAGCCGCCGCCAAGCGCTAATCTCTCTCGGGAGGGCTGATCCAGAGTCCGTTCGGGGCTCCGGAGAGGGGGATTCATCGCCGTCGTCATCATCAACCATCCTCCACACTGATCTCATGATGCTCACCGCCGTGCGTGAGTAATTCATCATAGGCTTGCTGGACGGTGATGGGTTGGATGAGATTTACCATGTAATCAAGTTAGTTTTGTTAGGGTTTGATCCCTAGTATCCACTATGTTCTGAGATTGATGTTGCTATGACTTTTCTATGCTTAATGCTTGTTACCAGGGCCCAAGTGCCATGATTTCAGATCTGAACCTTTTATGTTTTCATGAATATATGTGTGTTCTTGATCCTATCTTGCAAGTCTATAGTCACCTATTATGTGTTATGATCCGAAAACCCCGAAGTGACAATAATCGGGATACTTCTCGGTGATGACCGTAGTTTGAGGAGTTCATGTATTAGCTATTTGCTAATGCTTTGTTCTGGTTCTCTATTAAAAGGAGGACTTAATATCCCTTAGTTTCCTCTAGGACCCCGCTGCCACGGGAGGGTAGGACAAAAGATGTCATGCAAGTTCTTTTCCATAAGCACGTATGACTATTTACGGAATACATGCCTACATTACATTGATGAATTGGAGCTAGTTCTGTGTCACTCTATGTTATAACTATTACATGAGGAATCGCATCCGACGTAATTATCCATCACTAATCCAATGCCTACGAGCTTTTCACATCTTGTGCTTCGCTTATTTACTTGTCCGTTGCTACTGTTACAATCACTACAAAACCCAAAAATATTACTTTTGGTACTGTTACCTTTATTATCATACTACTTTGCTACTAAATACTTTGCTGCAGATACTAAGTTATCCAGGTATGGTTGAATTGACAACTCAACTGCTAATACTCAGTAATATTCTTTGGCTCCCCTTGTGTGAAATCAATAAATTTGGGTTGAATACTTTACCCTCGAAAGCTTTTGCGATCCCCTACACTTGTGGTTTATCAAGACTAATTTCTGGCGCTGTTGCCGGGGATCATAGCTCTATTCTTTGAGTCACTTGGGATTTATATCTGTTGATCACTATGAGGAACTTGAAAGACGAAAGAACCAAGATTTTTCCCTCAACTATGAGGGGAGGTAAGGAACTGCCATCTAGCTCTGCACTAGATTCTCCTTCTGTTTTGAGTAAGCTTGCGACACCTAAACCTGCTACCGCTATAAATTCTGATATGTCGCATGTTATTGATGATGCCACTTCTCCTATGCATGATACTTATGATGAAACTACTTCTGTGCATGATACTACTTGGCCATTAGGTGAATTTCTTGATGAACAACTTGCTAGGGCTAGAGAGAATGAAATTATTGAAGATGCTATTATTGATGATAGTGATGATGAAAGTTCTCCCAATGATTATGAATTGCCTGTTGTTCCTGAGGGTTATGTTATGGAAGAGGAAGCTGCTAGAGCTATCTTTGCTTGTAAAGATAGATATGATCTTAAGAAATTATTAGCTAAATGGAAGCAGCAGCCTCTTAATGCTAGAATGAAGCCTGACCCTGCTTTTCCTACTTCACCTATTTGTTACTGATAAGGATTATGAATTCTCTGTTGATCCTGAGATTATTACTTTAGTTGGATCTGATCCTTTCTATGGCCTTGAATCTAAAACTGTTGTGGCATATCTTACCAAGTTGAATGATATAGCCACCCTGTTTACTCATGATGATAAATCTCGCTATTATTATATCCTTAAGATATTTCCGTTCTCATTAAAGGGTGATGCTAAGACTTGGTATAGTTCTCTTGCTCCTGGTTGTGTGCGTAGTCCCCAGGATATGATTTATTACTTCTCTGCTAAATATTTCCCTGCTCATAAGAAACAAGCTGCCTTACGGGAAATATATAATTTTGTGCAAATCGAAGAAGAGAGTCTCCCACAAGGTTGGGGGAGGCTTCTCCTATTACTTAATGCTTTGCCTGATCATCCTCTTAAGAAAAATGAAATACTTGATATCTTTTATAATGGACTAATCGATGCTTCCAAGGACTACTTGGATAGTTGTGCTGGTTGTGTTTTCAGGGAAAGAACAGTCGATGAAGCTGAATTACTATTGAATAATATGTTGACTAATGAAAATAATTGGACTCTTTCCGAGCCAATTCCTGAGGCAGTTCCTAAACCAATTGAGCCAATTCTTGAGCCTATTTCTAAACCAACTCTGAAGAAGAGAGGTGTTTTATTTCTCAGTCCTAAAGATATGCAAGAGGCAAAGAAATCAATGAAAGAAAAAGGTATTAAAGCTGAAGATGTTAAGAATTTACCTCCTATTGAAGAAATACATGGTCTTAATACACCGCCTTTTGAAGAACCACATTGTCTTGATAACCCGACACAGGTAGTAAAGGTAAATTCTCTCTATAGATATGATAAAGTTGAAATTCCCTCTACTAAATTTCATAGCCCATGCTTAGATGAATTCGATGACTTTATGGCTAGACAAGAAAGTTTTAATGCTTATGTTGGTAGAGAGTTAAAGAATAATGCTTTCAAGATAGGATGCGTGAGTTAAAGGTGAACTTAAACTTGTTAGCAAATATGCTTCTATGGTTGCTACTCAAGCTGAGCAAGTACTTAAAGCTCAAAATGATTTTCTTGATGAATTAAATAATAAACCTAACTTTGCTGTTAGAGTGGCTACTAGAACTGGTAGAATGACTCAGGAACCTTTGTATCCTAAAGGCCACCCTAAGAGAATTGAGCAAGATTCTCAGAGAAATAATTTAGAGGCACCTAGTTCTTCTAAAAAGAAGAAACAGAAAAATGATAGAACTTTGCATGCTTCTAGTGAACCTATTGCAGACACACCTGAGAATCCCAATGATATTTATATCTCTGATGCTGAAACACAATCAGGTGATGAACATGAACCTAGTTATAATGTTAATGATAATGTTCATGTTGATGCTCAACCTAGCAAAAACATTGAACTAGCGATTGAACCTGTTGTTGATCTTGATAACCCACAATCAAAGAATCAACGTTATGATAAGAGAGATTTTGTTGCTAGGAAGCATTGTAGAGAAAGATAACCATGGGTTTAGAAACCCATGCCCTTTCCTCCTAAACCATACAAGACAAAGGATGATGAGGATTTTGAGCATTTTGCTGAAATGATTAGACCTATCTTCTTACGTATGCGCTTAACTGATATGCTTAAAGTAAATCCTTATGCTAAGTATATGAAGGATATCATTACAAACAAAAGAAAGATACCGGAAGCTGAAATTTCCACCATGCTTGCTAATTACACTTTTAAGGGTGGAATACCAAAGAAACTTGGAGATCCCGGGGTACCAACTATACCATGCTCCATTAAAAGAAATTATGTTAGAACTGCTTTATGTGATCTTGGAGCCGGTGTTAGTGTTATGCCTCTCTCTTTATATCGTAGACTTGAATTGAATAAGTTGACACCTACTGAAATATCTTTGCAAATTGCTGATAAATCAATTGCTATACCTATCGGTATTTGTGAGGATGTGCCTGTTGTGGTTGCAAATGTCACTATCTTAACGGACTTTGTTATTCTTGATATTCCCGAGGATGATAGTATGTCGATTATCCTTGGTAGACCCTTTTTGAATACTGTAGGGGCTGTTATTGATTGCAACAAAGGCAATGTCACTTTTCATGTTAATGGTAATGAGCATACAGTACACTTTCCGAGGAAACAATCTCAAGTTCATAACATCAATTCTATTGGAAAAGTTCCAACTATCATTATTGGAGGGTTTGAATTTCCTCTCCCTACTGTCAAGAAAAAGTATGATATTCTTATTATTGGGGATGTTCATATCCCCGTTGAGGTAACTTAGTGTTATTCGAAATTTCTCTGGTTCCGTGTTATTCGGAATGAGTTTGTTAACAAGACTCGATCAACCTTGTTAGTGGATTCATTTTGATGATCACGAGATGGATGAAACTAGAAGGCACAACCTTCTATACCCTCTTTTTACTTTCTGTTATTTGGAATAAATAAAGAAAAAATAGTATTATCTGTCTGTTTTCTGAATTATCTGTGCAATAAAAAATATCCCAAAAATAAAAGTGCTCCAAATGCCCTGCAAATTTAGTATGATTTTTTATGGAATATTTGAGGAGTTTAGGCACTGAAATCACTACAGGAGGGGCAAGCACTAGGCCACGAAAGTGGAGGGCGCGCCCACCCCCCTGGGTGCGCCCCCCTGTCTCGTGGGCCCCTAGTGGCCCCCCTCCACTTATGCCAGCACCCACACACTCCATCTTCTTCCCCAAAAAATCCCCATCCAGCTCAAGCACGAGTTCTAGCTCGTTTTGCTGCGATTTTTGATCTCCTTGCTCAAAGCTCCATTCACAAAACTGCTTTGGGAGATTGTTGCTTGGTATGTGACTCCTCCATTGGTACAATTAGTTTTTGTTCTAGTGCTTTATTCATTGCAAATTTCTGCTGCATAGGTGACCATGTTCTTGAGCTTGCATGTTAAATTTATGTGGTCCCAAGTAATTCTAATGCATGATTTAGGCTATAGGCACCTATAGGAGTAGTTGTTATCAATCTTGTTTAGTCTTATTCACTTTTATTTTGAAGTTACTAAAAATTTTGAAATTTTCAGAAAATGTTAAGGAAACTTTTGAGGGGCTCTTCTAGCCAAGGCTCCCAGGAAAAACAAGCTAAAGAGAAGGAAAAAGCCAAGTCTAATCTTCTTCGCATAGCGGAAGTACGGCCGTGTGAATGGCATGCGATGATTTCTTGAAAGAAGATGGAATTCATGAAGATTTTTATTCTTTGATCAAAAATTGAGGCCTCATGGATTTCCTCCACGACAGGATTGATCAGTATCTCTTACTCACCAATACTTTTGTGCAAAACTTTTATTATTATCCTAAGAAGTCACCGCCTTTAGTATCATTTCATTTATATGATGAATTTAGGGAAATGTCTTTACGTAATTTTTGCACGGTCTGTAGGATACCCTTTGAGGGAAAATTAAAGGAACACCGTCATAAAGATGTGGATGGCTTTGTTAACACTATCGTTGTAGAGGATCCAAAGAAGGGTTCCGATGCGAAAATCTCTAGCATACATTTTCCTGTTTTACGGTACTTTGCCATATTTGCTAGTAGATGTTTGATTGGTCGTGGAAATAGTGGAAACTTCAATGTTCCTGATATTATCATTCTTCACCATGCCTTGTTTGGAGAGAATAGTTTTAGTATGGGTGCCGTCATTGCTAAACAGCTAAGCCTGAATCGTACAAAAGGCCCCATTTTTGGAGGTATCTATGCTTAAACCAGTGGGACCAGGAGATGGCCAGCCAGTGGTATCCTGATTACACTTCCCAGTACACTGGGGAGAGTAGCAGCGGCCCTTGGCATTAGACCAACTTAGGCCAAAAGCCTAAGCTTGGGGGAGTACGTATTTCTCACCGACTTTACATTCATATTCACACACTATCTAGTCGTCAGTGCTCATAGTCTTTCATTGTATTATCCATGCTAGTTTAATTTTATTTTTCTCGCTTTCTTCTTGTGCGTTTGATAAACCTTAAGAAAAACCAAAAAATTAGTTAGTTTAATTTCCATTCTTGTAGTAGAATTTAAAATGAAAACCCAAAAAGATTTCTCGTTCTTCTTCTTACTTGTTGGGAGCTTTCCCGTGTAAATATTTTTCTTTTCTTTTCTTTTCTTTGGGGGTCGAGAGTAGAAGACCATATTGAAAATGTTTAGTGGCTCTCACATGCATGCTTGTTTATTTAACTTAGAGCCCATATTACTGTGTCTTCTCTCTTGAGTTGAATGCTTGCAGATTCCAGCTTAGTCCAATGCACGTGCACTATTATTATTATACACATCGTTCGGTCGTGCAAGTGAAAGGCAATAATGACGATATATGATGGACTTATTGAGATGAGAAAAGCTGGTACCTCTCTTTTTTTGTAAATATGATGAGTTCATCGTTTCTGATTCAGCTTATTATGAGGTAAACATATTTGCAATGACATTTAGAGATTATAGTTGCTTGTGCCATGCTTGAT
Organism: Aegilops speltoides; assembly: GCA_021437245.1. Classification (NCBI taxonomy): domain Eukaryota; kingdom Viridiplantae; phylum Streptophyta; class Magnoliopsida; order Poales; family Poaceae; genus Aegilops; species Aegilops speltoides. The sequence goes on from CM038144.1 coordinate 132,547,610, forward strand.
TAGCTATGAGTTATAATGGTTTACCTTGCATGCCAACATGCTATTAGAATGGTTATGATGTGGTACGATGGGATGGTATCCTCCTTTGAATGAATTGAGTGACTCGACTTGGCACATGTTCACGCATGTAGTTGAAACGAATCAACATAGCCTTCACGATATTTATGTTCATGGTGGATTATATCCCACTCATGCTTGTACTCGGTGTGAATTAATTTTAATGCATGTTTATGACTGTTGTCGCTCTCTCAGTTGGTCGATTCCCATTCTTTCGCTAGCCTTCACTTGTACTAAGCGGGAATACTGCTTGTGCATCCTAACTCCTTAAAACCCCAAAGTTGTTCCATATGAGTCCACCATACCTTCCTATATGCGGTATTTACCTGCCGTTCCAAGTAAATTTGTATGTGCCAAACTCCAAACCTTCAAATGAAGTTCTGTTTTGTATGCTCGAGCAGCTCATGTTTCAACTAGGGCTGCCTATATCTTCCATGCTAGGTGGGTTATTCTCAAGAGGAGTGGACTCTGCTCCTCATTCACGAGAAAGGGCCGGTAACTGGGATGCCCAGTCCTATGATCCAAAAAGATCAAAGCAAATCAAAATAATTAAACAAAACTCCCCAAGGGCTGTTGTTAGTTGGAGGCACTCGTTGTTTCGAGCAAGCCATGGATTGATGCTTGTTGGTGGTTGGGGGAGTATAAACCTTTACCATTCTATTTGGGAACTGCCTATAATGCATGTAGTATGGAAGATACAGCCATCTCATAGTTGTTGCGTTGACAGTGAAAGTATGCCGCTCAAAATGTTATTCAATCTCTATTTTAAAATCGAGCTCTGGCACCTCTACAAATCCCTGCTTCCCTCTGCGAAGGGCCTATCTATTTACTTTTATGTTGAGTCATCACCCTTCTTATTAAAAAGCACCCGCTGGAGAGCACACCGTCATTTCCATTCATTATTATTGGTTTATATTGGGTATGACTTGACTGGATCTCTTTTACCATGAATTACAATGTTTACTCAGTCCTTGATCTTTAAAGGTGCTCTGCATTTATGTTTTGCGGTCTCAGAAAGGGCTAGCGAGATACCATTTTGTTATATCATGTTATGATTGTTTTGAGAAAGTGTTGTCATCCGAGTTTTATTATTATGGCTCGCTAGCTGATTATGCTATTGATATGAGTTAATGTGAGACCGAGGTGTTATTGTAAGTATGGTTAGTTCATAATATTTGCTGAAACCTAAATTATGGCTTTCCATGTTTACAACAACAAGAGCAAACAGAGTTTGTAAAAGTTTTTCTTTATCACTTTCAGTTTATCAACTGAATTGCTTGAGGACAAGCAAAGGTTTAAGCTTGGGGGAGTTGATACGTCTCCAACGTATCTACTTTTCCAAACACTTTTGCCCTTGTTTTGGACTCTAATTTGCATGATTTGAATGAAACTAACCCGGACTGACGCTGTTTTTAGCAGAACTGTCATGATGTTGTTTTATGTGTAGGAAACAAAAGTTCTCGGAATGTCCTGAAAATCCACGGAGGCGCTTTTTGGAAAATATAAAAAATACTGGCGAAAGAATCAAGACCAGGGGGCCCACACCCTGTCCACGAGGGTGGGGGCGCGCCCCCTATCTCGTGGGCCCCCTGAGGTTCCGCCGACCTCAACTCCAACTCCATATATTCCGTCTCGCGGAGAGAAAAAATCAGAGAGAAAGTTTCATCACGTTTTACGATACGGAGCCACCGCCAAGCCCTAATCTCTCTCGGGAGGGCTCATCTGGAGTCCGTTCGGGGCTCTGGAGAGAGGGATTCGTCGCCGTCGTCATCATCAACCATCGTCCATCACCAATTTCATGATGCTCACCGCCGTGTGTGAGTAAATCCATCATAGGCTTGCTGGACGGTGATGGGTTGGATGAGATTTACCATGTAATCAAGTTAGTTTTGTTAGGGTTTGATCCCTAGTATCCACTATGTTCTGAGATTGATGTTGCTATGACTTTTGTATACTTAATGCTTGTCACTAGGGGCCGAGTGCCATGATTTCAGATCTGAACCTATTATGTTTTCATGAATATATGTGTGTTCTTGATCCTATCTTACAAGTCTATAGTCACCTATTATGTGTTATGATCCGACAACCCCGAAGTGGCAATAATCGGGATACTTCTCGGTGATGACCGTAGTTTGAGGAGCTCTTGTATTCACTATGTGCTAATGCTTTGTTCCGGTTCTCTATTAAAAGGAGGCCTTAATATCCCTTAGTTTACGCTAGGACCCCGCTACCACGGGAGGGTAGGACAAAAGATGTCATGCAAGTTCTTTTCCATAAGCATGTATGACTATTTACGGAATACATGCCTACATTACATTGATGAATTGGAGCTAGTTCTGTGTCACCCTATGTTATAACTATTACATGATGAATCGCATCCGACATGATTATCCATCACTGATCCAATGCCTACGAGCTTTTCACATCTTGTGCTTCTCTTATTTACTTTTCCATTGCTACTGTTACAATCACTACAAAACCCAAAAATATTACTTTTGGTACTGTTACCTTTATTATCATACTACTTTGCTACTAAATACTTTGCTGCAGATACTAAGTTATGCAGGTGTGGTTGAATTGACAACTCAACTGCTAATACTCAATAATATTCTTTTGCTCCCCTTGTGTCTAATCAATAAATTTGGGTTGAATACTTTACCCTCGAAAGTTGTTGCGATCCCCTACACTTGTGGGTTATCAATCCACCGTCCACCTCCTCCAGCATCCACCTGCGACTGTTCATCCACGGGGCTCCTGTTCATCCAGCCTCCACCGTGCGCTACTCCACCGACTACTGTTCAACCAGCCCTCTCCACGGGCTCCTGTTCAACCACCCCTCCACGGGCTCCTGTTCATCCAGCCCTCCACCGGCTACTGTTCAACCAGTCCTCCACGGGGTCGTCCTATTCATCCAGCCCTCCATGGGGTCCTGTTCATCCAGCCCCAACCGGCTCGATCGATCGGGGTCCTGTTCATCCAGAGGCAACCACGGGGTCCTGTTCATCCACCCCCACCAGGAATTGTTCATCCAAACCCCCAGCAACGCTCACTGTTCATCCAAACCCCCTAGCAACGCTCACTGTTCATCCAAAGGCAGCATCGATCGGCTTCAGTTAGCAGCAGTAGCGAAGGAATCGCTCGATCGCTGGGGTTCGATGTCGTTACTGCGGTCTGTCGCCGGGTTCATTCGGGACACCTCGCTCGGGTTCAGTTACAGCCCAACGCGTCGCACCCACACGCGTACGGTACGAGAGAAACGCCCATCGCTCGGCCCAAGACCACCCACCGTAACTGGGAACTCCCTGAAATTTTCCTCGCCCTCACTTCTACCACGGTTTTTCCGTCATGGACGGCCCAAAGAATGTCATGCAGCTGAGTCTCCGGCCCGCCAGGATGAAAAGCCCATTTTCTGTCATGATGTTTTGTCGTAGAAGTAGGAGCCCACCACATCTATCATGATACCGAGTTTTGTCACAATTATCGTCATAGAAGTGTCATAAGTATGACAGAAAAAAATTCATTCGGCCCAAAATGTCACGGATGTGTCTTTTTTTTTTGTAGTGAAGGCTGCTGCCGAGGAGGCCACCATGGGGCCTGCCGGGGAGGCCTGCAAAGCTGCTGCCGAGGAGGTCGCCACGGGGTCCACCGGGGAGCCCGGCAAGGAGCCTGCCAGGGAGGAGGTGGTCGATGACCAGCCTTCTTCCCCCTCAGCCCGTGCCCCGAGCAGGTACTTGAAGGTGGGAAATGATCTGTTCGTCAACCTCCCAGGGACGGCGAGCACTGGAGCGCCAGCCGATGGGGAGGTTTTTGATGACGAGGTCCTCACTGCTGCCGGGCTCCAGGTCATTGATGAACCAAGCACCAGCAGCAATAGCACCAAGGAAGATCAGATCCTCCAGGCCATGAGTGCCAACTTCAAGAAGCTCCAGGTGCTCTACCGCGCCCATTAGGACAAGGTGGACTCCAGGATGGCTGCCATGGACAAGGCGGTGGATGACTTCAAAGAGCACTGTTGCTCAAATACAAGTTTGGTTTGCCGAGGCCCGGGAAGATCTGAAGGCCACTCAGATCTAGTTGGACGAGCACCAACAGGAGCTTCTTCTGAAGCAGGCCGACTTCGAATAGGCACAAGAGGTAGCGAAAGCGAAGGCCACCAAGGATGAGTCTGACCAGACGCAGCGCCGCATCTTGCTCGACGCACAGGAAGAGGACTTGGTTGCCCACAAAGCGGTGCTTGCCGCCACGCTTTGCGCCAAGAACGAAGAGGTTGAAAAGCTCATTGCGCAGCGGACCCAGGAGCTGAAGCAGGAGCACAAGGAAGCACTCGATGCTCTGGTCCTGAACCACGCCGGCAAGATGAAGGAGGTCGTCGACGGTGCTAAGGCCACGGAGGCCGCCAAGGTTGAGCTGGCCGGCAAGGTGGAGAAGCTGGAGTTGGAGCTGGAGGAGCTGAAGAAGGAGATCGTGACACTGAAGGATAACAGGGACAAGACCCTCCGCACCTTGGCAGATCTGTAGGTCACTATCTCCAACAAGACCAAACAGCTCACTAATGCCAACAACTCCATTGCCGGTCTGAGGCTAAAGTTGGAGGGCCTGGAGAAGATGCTCTTGGAGACTAGTGCCTGCGACAAGACCCTGATCAAGGATCTCGCGAACGAGAGGCAGCTGCTGCAGAATGCTGCCGTCAGCCACAACGAGCTCGTGGCCAGCACCAAGCTCTAGACCAGCTGACTTGTGGATGTCACAGAGAGGCTCACTACGCAGCTGTCTGCCATGGGCATGCCAAGCTTCAGGTTCTCCCATGAGGTGAACGTGACTGATAGTGCCAGGCTGACCCTGTTCTTCGAGCGTGTCCTCGACGCCCTGAAGCTGCTCTTCTCCAACAGGGCACCCTATCTAGCAGAGGAGTCCTGGAGACTTTGCCGGGGCGCCTTGACCAAGGTGCTCACCAAGGTGGCATACTGGAACCCTAGCTTTGACTTTGCCCAGGCGCTTGATAGTTTGCTGGAGGGCATCGACCTCCAGGCGCTAAAGGAGCGCATCGAGCCCATCATCAGCTGCGTTGGCAGAGTCAAGAGGCTGGAGGGCTAGCACCGGGATTAGCTGCTTCCTTCCTTGTTACTGCTGCGAGTTCGCACCCAAGACAATTTTATCTTAAGTTAGAACTGCGGCAATCACCAATGTAATATAACTTTGCTGTGCTTTGAACTAAATGCAGGTTATTTCCCTGTTTGATTTCTCCTTGTATGTACTACACCCTGCGCTTTAGTTGGATGGGCTTGCCGGCGCATTAACCTTTGCCGTGGGCACTTCGAAGGACGGATCCTTAGAAGCCTTCTTGGGGGTGCTGCTGCCGGGCAAGCCACCTTGACGTTCTTGGCACAACCACTTCAGATATTGAGAAGACTCGAAACAGAACAAGGGCGCTGCCAATAGTGGCTAGGTTCCCTTTCGTATAGGTATTCCGTACAAAAACCGAAATCATTTAAGGGGAATAACCTCACAAAAAGGAAGTTAGTCAAAGTTTTGGCGTGACTTAGCTTTTTATTGTTGTGCGGATCGCCATCGTGGCCACAGATGTTGCCGCTAGCCTGGCTTCTTGTATCAGGGTGGCGTGGACGATCTTGATCTCCTCCGCTGCCGGCATCTGCCACGTCGCCCATCCGCACTGGCACAGCCAGAGAGGCTTCAGACGAACCGACCGTTGCGATCGTGTTCTTCTTCGGAGCCATGGTGATGAAGAAACTAATACACTAACTAATAGAACGTATTCTCACAACTAACTGCCCCCTACCTAGCACACCAAAGATGTCGGGGAAAAGAACACCTATGGGATCACAGGAATCCCTTCTATGTTTGGCGGGGAGAGTAGCTGCACGAAGAGAAGGTCTAGCAGTCAGCACAAGGGGATTTTTCCCAGGTTCGGGCTGTAAAGATGTGTAATACCCTAGTCCTACTTGTCTGGGTATATGTGTTCTTGAGCTTTTGAACTAGCTGCGGTGCATGCACAGTCCAAAAAGTCTGAATCCCCTCCGAGTACGCCTTAGGCCTCCTTTTATACGTCAAGGTGTTGCCACAGTAGCACACAAGAGGTGGAAAGGAGCTACAGTGTATGAGCTTATCACTCGGCACTGTAGGACAAACGGATTTAATGCGCTGCCTACGTGCCCTCTTACTTTATCGGGGACGATAATAGAAGCTGTCCCGTCCGTCGCCGCCCCTCCTCGCCTTGACATGCATCCCGGCAGACGATGCATGCAGTGCCATGCTGGCTACCTAGCTGCTGCGTCAGCACGGTGGTAGAGCCTCCATGAAGGTTTGCATACTGCCACGCAGGCGCATGCTTAGTTGGCATGCTGGTCATCGCACTGAAGTGGTCGTGAGGTGGAGAATTCTTGCCGGGCGCGGGCCTGGCCGCGGCCTAGCAATTGTCCCCGGAAAGTCTTGCCGAAGGTCTCGTAGTCATCCCTGGCAAGGGTCTTGCTGGGGGTCTTTGCCTTCTGGTCCTGCATGGACCCGCAGGCCATCAATCTTCATGAAGATCTGCATGCTATCACGCATGCGTTCCCAAACCTTCATCTTAATGTTGTCGCTGGTGTCAGAAGTCTTAGCCTCAAGGGTGATGGGCTTGCTGGTGTTTCGCATGTTGCCCTGGCAAGGATGTTGCTGAGGGAGATCCACCTCGCCTTCCAGTCCTTGTTCTCTGTATTGGGTGTTGTCTCGACAGTCTTGTGTTCGGTCTTCTGATGTCCTGTCGGGCCCGGCCACAGGCGTGGCTACGAATGCCCATGCACAAGTAAGGGGTACAGAAAGAACCCATACTTTTGTACACATACAATGACTTGCCGGCATATTCAAAATGCTGACCTACACGGCTGCAACGTCTTATGTTGCAGAGGAGTTTTCCGACCAGGAGTGAGGCTACGATCCACACTTGGCGATTGCCCTATGGAGTCGGATGGACTCGCTTATCGTCTATGCTTCCGCAGCTTTATTTAGTTTTTTTCTCATGAGTTGGCCTTCGGCCGAATTTATTATGATGTAATAAAGACTCGATATGAGAATCGTGTAATAAATTCAGGTGTGATTGAACTTTGAATCTTTTCATCAATGTACTGTGTGTGCCAGCATGATCTTGGGATGGTACAGCTACACAAAGACTTGACCGATTTCGGGTCGGGTCGCTACAGTTATCAGGGACTAATAAACCAGGACGCAGGTAGTAGCACACGACCGCTCTCTACATAGTGTCGCGAACGTTTGTTAGACCACCATGTGAAACATGGCGTAGTTTCACATCATGCCGCCGGCTCGCAAATGTTGGCCGGCTTGTAAAAAACAATTCCCTACATGTCCAACTGCTCTATGCGTGTGGTTGCTCGTGGTTGAGGCGGCCGCGGTGCGCTCTGCTCGCGTCTTGCTGCGCGCGCTCTACTCTTGCATCCCTCCGCGTGCGCTGCCAGTGTTTGGGGCCGACACACGATCACGTGTGTTCGTGTTTTCATTATGCATGTGGATGCGTCGGGCGCGGCGCCACGATGTAGTTACCCACTGCAAAAACTGCCATGCGGACGTGCCAAGAATCCAGACCGCCCAACCCCCATTTATTCCCACGGCCATTTACGTTAATCTCTCGGGCCACATGACACAATAAGCACACCCACGATGACACATACAGAGAGGATATCCATCAGCTCCAATGGCGCTTCCTGTGGCTCCAGTGGTGCTCCCAGTGGTTGACGACGACAACGGGCGGTAGTTCACCACACAGCAAGTAGTGGACACCCACGTGAAGGGGAAGGACCTCTCAGTGGTGTACACGAATGAGCCGGTATCGGTGGAGAGCTCCATCCAAACTATTGAGCAGTTTCTTGCTGAGGACAAGTACCAAGTGGTCGGCTTCGACCTCGAGTTCACTTGCGGTCATGCCGGGCCAGTTGTGCATGCGCCATGATGTCCTTGTCTACCAGTACCACCTGGCCACAAGGCCTTGCGAGAGTTTCATCAGGTTTATCAACAACCTCGACTATAGTTTCTCTACAGTGGACAACACCAACAATCTAAAAGTGCTCGAGGTTTTGGGCTTGGCCTGCCAGAATCTTGTGAACATTCATGACCACTAGAAGGTCTGGGGCAGCACCAAGAACAATCAAAACTCCCTGGTTGACCTCACCTTGTCCATCATCGACCCCTACTAAATGAACACGAAGGATGGGTGCAAGAAGGACAGGATCGCCTGGCACAGTGCCTGGGAGCAGAGACTGGATGAAGAACACGTCAACTACGCGGCCAAGTACGGGTACACAAGATACAAGATGTATAGGCGGATCATTGAAATGAGGAAGTGCCTTTGTCCTGCCCTAGAAGAGGGATCGAGCCAAAGAGCAGTGGTGGCACCATCACAAGAAGTAGAATATTAGATTATCATTTCTCCTAGTTTCGAATGCATGTAATTGTTTATTGAGGTGTGTGTGAATGATTTGTATAGTCATTTATGTAATTGGATATTTATTTTGATTATATATATTGTTCTTCTGTAGACAGAGCAAATCACATCACAGACAGAGTAAACTAGGGAACCCGTCGGTGATGATTTCATCAATCGTTGACAATTGTATACCGAAGTCTACTACACAACTTTATTCTTGTAGACTCGTGTTAGGCCTCCAAGCGCAGAGTTTTGTAGGACAATAGCAATTTTCCCTCAAGTGGATGACCTAAGGTTTATCAATTTGTGGGAGGCGTAGGATGAAGGTGGTCTCTCTCAAACAACCCTGCAACCAAATAGCAAAGAGTCTCTTGTGTCCCCAACACACCAAATACAATGGTAAATTGTATAGGTGCACTAGTTCAGCGAAGAGATGGTGATACAAGTGTAGTAATGATAGTAGATATTAGGGATGAAAATGGAGTGGAAAGTTTCTGCTTTTCCGAAGGAAAATGGATACAGAGAGGACATATGAAAACGAAAATGGAAATTTGCAAAATGGAAATGGAAATGAATTTTTTTATGCGGAAACGGAAACAAAAACGGAATGGTGTTTTCCAGTGGAACAGACGTGGAAAAGGAACTTTCCGTTTCCGTTAATATGGATTTTTTTTGTTTCTACTATAGCCTCATGGCTACTTTGTAGCCAACTACCAAACAACACACAATGACACAATGAGTAGAATGAGCAGAATGTATCATTTGCGTACCAACTTTTACTACCACACACATACTCAGCTAGACTATATACGAAATTGTCATGTACTACTACAATACTACCCTATGTTACCGACACAACCATATTGACTTGTAGCCATCAATTTGTTTGTTTTTTGCCTGTATTTCTCTATGATTCAAGGGGGTTTAAGTTTCGGTCAACACACAGTTTTGTTTCCGTGTCAGCTCTGTATTCGCTCCGTGTTTGTTTCCGGTAGTATCTGTTTTCGTATTCGTTTCCGGGGTTTCTGTATTCGTTTCCACTTCTGTAAAAAAAATATGAAAACAAATATGATAGCAACCAGTTCCGTCCATTTCCGCGCCATTTTCATCCCTTGTAGATATTAATTTTTGTAATAGGAACAATAAAAAAAAGGTAGCAAGAAACAAAAGTGAGCACAAACGATATTGCAATGCTTAAAAATAAGGCCTAGGGTTCATACTTTCGCTAGTGCAATCTCTCAACAGTGCTAACATAATTGAATCATATAACAATCCCTCAACATGCGACAAAGAGTCACTCCAAAGTTGTTATCTAGCGGAGAACATAAGATGAAATTATTTGTAGGGTACGAAACCACTTCAAAGTAATCCTTTCCGATCAATCTATCGAGCTATTCTTATAAGTGTCACAAATAGCCCAAGAGTTCACACTAAAATAACACCATATGATACACATCAACCAACTCTAATGTCACCTAGATACTCCAATGTCGCCACAAGTATCTGTGAGTTGATTATACGGTATGCATCAAATAACTTCAGATTCATAATATTCAATCCAACACAAAGAAATTCATAGACTGTCCCAAGATTTCTACCAGAGAAAGTAGGACGAAAACATGCATCAACCCATATGCATAGATTACCCCAGTGTCACCTCAAGAATCCATGAGTTGAGTGCCAAAACATACATCAAGTGAATCAATAGAACACCCCATTTTCAGCAGGGTGTTCGCATGCAAGACATACATCAAGTGTTCTCAAATCCATAAAAGTATTCATTCCGATAATAATGAAATCTCAAAGGTAAAACTCAATACATCACAACAAGATCGAGAGGTAGAAAACCATATGATCCAACTATATTAACAAAGCTTGTGATACATCAAGATCATGCCAAATCAAGAACATGAGAGAGAGAGAGAGAGAGAGAGAGAGAGAGAGAGAGAGAGAGAGAGAGAGAGAGAGAGATCAAACACATAGCTACTAGTACAAACCCTCAACCCTGAGGGTGGACTACTCCCTCCTCATCATGGTGGCCACCGGGATGATGAAGATGACCTCTGGTGATGATTTCCCCCTAGCAGGGTGCTGGAACAGGCTCCCGATTGAGTTTTTGTGGATACAGAGGCTTGCGGTGGCAGACCTTCTCATCTTGGGTTATTTCTGGGGGGGTTCTGTATTTATAGGATTTTTTTGGCGTCAGTCTCACGTCCAGATGGGCTTCGAGGTGCCCACTACCCACCAGGGCACGCTGGAGAGGGGGGCATGCCCTGGTGCCTAGTGGCCACCTCTTTCACCTTATAGTCCTCCCACGAAGCTTCTAGTGCCTCTTTTGTTCCAAAAAAATTGTCAAAAAGTTTCACGCATTTGGAGAACTTTTATTTCTACACAAAAAAAACTCCATGGTAGTTCTGCTGAAAACAGTGTCAGTCTGGGTTAATTCCATTCAAATCATACCAAAACCACATAGAATTGTTGTAAACATGGCATGAATACTTCATAAATTATAGATACATTGGAGACGTATCAGCATCGCCAAGCTTAATTCCTACTCGTCCTCGAGTAGGTAAATGATAAAAGAAATAATTTATGAAGTGTGAATGCTAGCATAGTGCATAAGTTTTATCAATGATAATTTCAATCACTTTTCCTAGCATTATAACAACAACTCCTTCTCATAAAACTCATCATGATAAAGTAGCAATTGATTCACATGTTATGGTTCAAACAATGCATTCTCTTCAAACTTAACAACCTATGTTCTCAGTCACCAAACAATTGCAATTCAACTTATTCAACAAAATCTAACTAAGAGCTCCACATACTCAATCATCATATAGTATTCTATGATTGCTAGTACTCAAAGCGTATTTTTAGAACAAATGGCACCCATCGAACACAGAGAAATATAGGGGCTTAATGTTTCACCTCCCAACTCATTTATCAGAGAGATAATTGTCAACAATAATAATTCATGATCAAATATATTTGACTGGCCATATGTGCCTAGATCTTTCCCCACCACATGATGCTTCCCAACTAGAGAATTTAGGTTGAATGAGGATGCATACTATTGACTCTTGCATAAAAGGAAATAGTGAAAAGTAAAAGATAGGCCCTTTGCATAGGGAAGCAAAGGTTGTCATGCACTTTTTAGTTTTTGGTGCGCAAGCTCTTAATGCAAATGAACGCCACGTTATATTGCCCCTTATGATAGCAACCTTTATTATGCAGTTTGTCGCTTTTATTTCTTTGCCACTACAAGTTCTTACAACGCTTATTTTCTCTTGCAATAAAAGATCACTTATATTTTACGAGCAATTTTTATTGCTTTTTTGCACCGATGACAACTAACTTGAAGGATCTTTTTCAATACATAGGTAGATATGGTGGACACTCATGGCAAGAAACTGGGTTTAAGGGTTTTTGGATGCACAAGTAGTATCTCTACTTAGTACGATTTTTTGGCTAGCAAAAGATCCTAAGCAAACACCACATGTTGGAGGATCCATAACAATATAACTTCTATGCAAATATACACAACCATAACTCATTACATTGTCTTCCTTGTCCAACTTCAACTAATTTCCTCAAGTTTGAAAATAATTAATGGGTATTCACAATCATAGAAGATGTCCAAGATAATATATTTGTGGGGACCCCGACTCACAAGTCGTGATCACCGAATGTACGTGTACAGTGATCCCAGAGATCAATGCTCACTGAACACACAGAAGCTGAATAACAAGAGTCTTACATCCATACATACCGTCTTACACAAATTGTGACCATTATGGTCAAGTCTTACATCGATAAAGCCTTAAGGGCTGAACACCAAATGAAACATAGCAGCGGAAATCGTCGTCGATAAGTAGAACCCATGCCATCTGCCTTAACCCTACAGGCATTCTGACTGGGAAACGTCCTAGTTCGCATGACCGTCTCCAAAGAACTCTTCTTCAAACTCCGGTTCTTCCATGCCTGGTCAATTAAATAACCAGTGGCAAGCCAATGAGTACTTTGAATGTACTCCGCAAGAAACCCATGATTTGGTTCAAGGTACAGTAATGCATGACATAGGTAAAGTTTTGCATAAAGCTAGTTTTGAGTGCAAGGACATGTTCAACATCCTATAAAGCATGCATCAAGAGAATTCAAGTAACCATAAGAACTGGTCACAGATATCAACATAAATAGAATGGGCACCAACCCATTTATCATAAACAGAGAGGGCACCAACCCATCTCAATCGTGTCAAGTCCTCTGACTTGATCCAAGACAACGCCATCATCTCACACACACCGGGTTTGAAAACAAGTGGACGTAGCCCAAGAGCGGTTACCCAACTGTCCTTGACCGTGGACACGGCTATCCGAATAGTTTTACACTCTGCAGAGGTTGCACACTTTACCCACTAGATCCGGGGAACTTCAGTGTCATCCACGACCCGCGGTACCTCAGGTACTCGGGGTAAGCACCCGATCACCGCCTTTCCCTAGACGACACTAACATGGAGTCCACTCGATTGGTAGTAACCCCCGTGCCAAACATTTCACATCATAAAGTTGTGGAGCCTCGCTCCCATATTCATCACATACCACAAGCACGGGGTACCAACGGTGTGTCCGATGCCCTGTGAAAACAGTCTTGGCCGCCCTATCTGGCACGACCCCGTCCCAAGAGAGAGCACCAACTCTCCCCCGTCACTACTAATGCGGGCTCCAGGCTAGTATCGGTCTAGGTACTCAACAATGCCCTTTCCCATATAAGGGTAGAGTGGTCGCGCATGTAAGGTTGGAATAACGGTCGCAACTCCGACCAATCCGTTTTGAAAACAACACGCCCTTTTGCTTGGCACACCACTTCGTCATCAAGTGGTCACCCATCTCATCATCTCCCTCGGGCATAAGTGGCACCCGACGGGGTTTTCAAAAGACTTTGAAAATATTTTGTCTCCATCACCATGCACAAACCCATCCCATTTGCGTAGCGCCTACATTAGCATCCTATCTACCCCCACCGGCATAACCCTCATAAGAAGGTAGGGCCATGCACAATGCAAGTATCAACGAGGAAGTAATCGTGGCAACCAACCCACGTGGTTCACCATCTCATCATGATTCCGATGCATCAATAATAAAGAGCTAAAAATGACATGCATATAAAGGGTATCATAGTCATGGTCAAAGGGCTGCTTGCACGGTTCATCGAGTCTTGAAATCTTGGTCCTTCTCCAAGTACTCCGTCTACTTCGTCAACTAACGTCGGAAACAAACACAATAAGCAACACAACAAGGCAAGAATAAATGTGCTCTAAAAATGTGAAGTTGACTTTTATTGGATACCTCTGGTCATATGAGGAATGACCAAAGTGATTTCATTGGAAATGGATCAATGGATAGCTCAACATTTTGATATGGTGGAATCAAGGGTTTATGGATTTGCAAGAAGTGTACAGAAATATAATTTTGAAAAATGAGCAAAGGCACCCATTTAACACAGGATGATTTTAGAAGCATCTAGGAATTGGTTTCACTGGATTTGGAGTTGAGATGATTTTCCTATGAATTTGCAAAGTTGATAAATATGAAGAAATGGCTCAATAACTTGTGTGGTACAGAAAGTATCAAAAAATGTTCATAAACTAGGTTATGAGCTTAGATTCATCTAGGAATTGGAATCATGGCATTTGGATCAATATTGAGCTCTCTGTGATTTCCTAAAGTTTATCACGAAATAGGAAAAATAGGATGTGATAATTATTTGTGAAGAAAAGTCTCGGAAAATGTGCATGCTGCACCAGCAGGTAGAGCATGATTTATGGAGTCTCTAGGAATTTGAATCATCAAATTTGGAGTTGATTTGATTTGTTTATGGATTTTAGAAACTCCACAGAAAAGAAAAAGGGGAAAAGGGCTTTACCCAATGGGCTGGATCTGGCGGCGACGCGCATCGGGCGAAGCTTAGCAGCAGCACCATCGGGCGGCCCAGTGCTCGGCCGCCGCTGCTGCGGGCCACGTCGAAGGCGGCTTATGGGGCTACGCCTCCGTGCGGAGGAGGCGGATCTAGTGGAAGCCGCTTTCCACTTAACGATGGGGCCCGCCCACCGGGCCGCTGACGAGCGGGGCCCGCTTGTCGGGTTCGTCCTCAACCTCCCGCGCGGGCGCGACGGGAGACAGAGGAGGCGCCCGATGGCGGCTGCCGGCGTTCTGGCGTCTCCGCGACGCCCGCCCACCGCGTGCTTTCGAGGAAGAATGGCGCATCCGACGAGGTACTCCACGGAGGCGAGGGGTCGGATCGCGGGCGGTGCATCACCCGCGGCGGATGGAGGCGACGGCGAGGTTGGGGCACGGCGCTGCGGTGCGTCCCCGGACGAGGGAAGGATCGTGGGAGATCCGCCTTGCTCAGGGGAGCTTGCTGGTGGGGAGAGGAGAGGGGGAAGAGCTCAGGCTCGGCTGAATTTAGGTGGAGGCCGGCGGCACTGCTCCGGCCATGGAGGTGGACAGAGGGCACGGGAGGAGGATTGGGTTGGTCCAGGGGGTCACTGGGAGTGAGAAGGTGCGAAAGGAGGCCAGAGAGGGCTCGGGGGTGGCCTTAAATAGGAGGGGGCGAGGTGCACCACGTGACCGTGCGCCGGCGAGGCCGTAGCCGTTGCTAGAGGCCACGGGAGGGCTTGGCTTCGAGTCGGGGGTCTTCCTGGGCGTGGTCTACGGCCAGGGGAAGGGAGAGAAGGAGCGGGAAAGTGTCAGGGCATCGCGCGTGTGAGCTCGTCGATTGGAGCTCTCGGGCGGCCGGCGCGCGTGCGAAAGGAGGCAGCAGGAGGGAGAGAGAGGAAGGGGACAGAGTGGTGGCGTGTTGCGGACGTCGAGGGGCGTTGACTGGCGCGCTCGGGTGGCCCGAGGTGGACGGGAGTCTGCGGCGTGGCTCGGCCGCTCTCAGAAGCGCTCAGAGCAGGCTTTGGCCGGCATGAGCACGTTCTTGGCGCTCTGCCGTGTCCACTTGTGTCTTGGAGCTTCCTTGGATGCTCTAGAGTGGTCGAGAGCTAGGTGGGCGCTGCTTATAGAAAGGAGAGAGAGAGGAGGAGTTGCCATGGGTAAGCAGAGAGAAAGGGATGGGTTTTTCCCCCAAATAATTGAGCTATTGAAGGAGGAGGGTTACTGGAGGTAGGAGATGGTCAGGAGGGGCTGTGGTAAAAAGTTGAGCTCCCCAAGAATAGTGGAAGGGGTCAAAATAGTGGTTTTTGCAAAATGCCAGAAGGTGTTTGATAATGGTTTGGGCAAGAATGTGACTTCCATTTGTCATGAGGCTCCACAGGGGGAAATGGCACACATAAATAGGGCCTTCCACCCATTTTGAGCTCATTTGGGCAAAGTTGCCAATGCAACTTTGGTAAACCCTAGAAATGAACAGAAATGGGTTTCCCAAGATTTAGTCATGAAAATATATTCTCCTTGATGCACCACTTGGTGTAGTGTCATCATTTGATCATGTGATCATGCTCACAAAAGTTGGGGTCAAGGAGAAAAGGTTGGCAGTGCAAAGTTGTACAAATATGGTTCTGGACAGAAAGAGTTTTGGGGTACTTTGATCAAGTTAACTTGCTCTCCAACTTGTGCCATTTGGTCTAGATGCATTATTAGACCATTTGAGCAAGTTCACAAGGTTTGAGAACATTTGGACATGTTTGGCAATGTAAAGTTGCTCAAACTTCAAAATGGACAGAAATGGTTTTGAGAGGTTTTGATGATGCTATCTTGTTCTCCAAGTCATGAGACTTGGCAAGATCACCAAATATGTCATATGTGACATGATAGAATTTCCTTGGAATATTTGGAGAATATTTCCTTTGTAAATATTTCAAAAGCTTGAAATATCCAGAAAGGGTTTTAGAGGGATTTGACCAATATTTTGAACATGACCATGTGTTGAAACTCTTATATATGGACAATATATGTCCTATGAGTTTCCCTAAATTTTGTCAAATATTTTTGAAACAATAAAAATAATTTTTTCCTATTAAAGACCATTTCTGGCCTTAAGAAAAAGCTTTTAAATAAAATAGTGCAATAACTTTTAAAATTATATTTTTGTGGTTTCTGGGCATCCTATATCTAATAGGAGTCAAATATATTTTTGGAAAGATTTTACTGCCCTTAATCAAGTACTTGCAAAGCAAACCTCAATTCAGGGTTTTTGGAAAACTAATTTTAGAAAATGCCATTTGACCAAATTATTTTTGTAAGAAAATACTTTTATGTCCTATACACATGGCATGATCATTGGTTCAAGAGTTTGGATCAAGGAGATGAAGTATAGGAGTTGGAGGATTTATTTGATTTTTAGAGCACTTGCAAACAGCAGACAAAGAATCAAATCAAGCAAAGTCCAAATCACTCAAAAGTTTTTGTCAAACCAAATTTTAGCATGATTATAGACTTAAGTGTTGTGGCATGAAAATCAGGGTGTGACAATATTTGTATGTGAAAGTTCTCTTAATACTAATTATTCATGAATTGCTTGTATGACCAATATTGTGTTTGTCAAGCTTCAATAGATTTCACTTTCTAAACCCAATGTGAAGCTACTACTAGGCACGATATGAACATATAATTTCAAGTTCATTATATTCAATTCATTCAGGAATTTACTCACAGGATATAACTGAAGCACAAGAGTAAATGAAAAACTACTCCAAAAAGATATAAGTGAAGATCAAGCGAGTAGTTAAGTAAATGGGTAGCTATTTGAGGACTCACTCTCATTAAAAAAAGTTCAGATCTAAGTATTTTATTAAAACAACAAGCAAAACAAAATAAAATGACATTCCAAAAATTGCACACATCATGTGAAGAAGCAAAAACTTAGGCTCAACTGATGACCCACAAGTATAGGGGATCTATCGTAGTCCTTTCGATAAGTTAAAGTGTCAAACCCAACGAGGAGCAGAAGGAAATGATAAGCGGTTTTCAGCAAGGTATTCTCTGCAAGTACTGAAATAAGTGGTAACAGATAGTTTTGTGATAAGATAAATTGTAACAAGCAACAAGTAACAAAAGTAAATAAAGTGCAGCAAGGTGGCCCAATCCTTTTTGTAGCAAAGGACGAGCCTGGACAAACTCTTATAGTAGGAAAAGCGCTCCCGAGGGCACATGGGAATATCGTCAAGCTAGTTTTCATCACGCTCATATGACTCGCATTCGGTACTTTGATAATTTGATATGTGGGTGGACCGGTGCTTGGGTGCAGTTCTTATTTGAACAAGCATCCCACTTATGATTAACCTCTATTGCAAGCATCCGCAACTACAACAAAAGTATTAAGGTAAACCTAACCATAGCATGAAACATATGGATCCAAATCAGCCCCTTACGAAGCAACGCATAAACTAGGGTTTAAGCTTCTGTCACTCTAGCAACCCATCATCTACTTATTACTTCCCAATGCCTTCCTTTAGGCCCAAATAATGGTGAAGTGTTATGTAGTCGACGTTCACATAACACCACTAGAGGCTAGACAACATACATCTTATCAGAATATCGAATGAATACCAAATTCACATGACTACTAATAGCAAGACTTCTCCCTTGTCCTCAGGAACAAACATAACTACTCACAAAGCATATTCATGTTCATAATCAGAGGGGTAATAGTATCCATAAAGGATCTGAACATATGATCTTCCACCAAATAAACCAACTAGCATCAACTACAAGGAGTAATCAACACACTACTAGCAACCTACTAGCACCAATCCCGGACATGGAGACAAGAATTGGATACAAGAGATGAACTAGGGTTTGGAGATGAGATGGTGCTGGTGAAGATTTTGATGGAGATTGCCCTCTCCCGATGAGAGGAGCGTTGGTGATGACGATGGTGATGATTTCCCCCTCCCGGAGGAAAGTGTCCCCGACAGAACAGCTCTGCCGGAGCCCTAGATTGGTTCCGCCAAGGTTCCGCCTCG
This sequence comes from Aegilops speltoides, assembly GCA_021437245.1. Lineage (NCBI taxonomy): Eukaryota > Viridiplantae > Streptophyta > Magnoliopsida > Poales > Poaceae > Aegilops > Aegilops speltoides. The sequence goes on from CM038144.1 coordinate 132,566,065, forward strand.
TGGTGGCGGAGTCTCATCCCGAAAGGTTGCCTTCTATTTTTTTCTCATCGAAAGACTTCGTATAGGAGAAGATGGGTGTCGGAGAGCCACCGGGGGCCCACGAGGTAGGGCGCGCCCAGGGGCGCCCCACCTCGTGAGCAGGTGTGGGCCCCGGCCTTCATCTTCGCGATGATTTTTCTTTATTTATTTTAAGATATTCCGTGGAGTTTCAGGACTTTTGGGGTTGCGCAGAATAGGTCTCCAATATTTGCTCCTTTTCCAACCCAGAATTCCAGCTGCCGGTATTCTCCCTCTTCATGTAAACCTTGTAAAATAAGAGAGAATAGCCATAAGTATTGTCACATAACGCGAAATAACAGCCCATAATGCAATAAATATTGATATAAAAGCATGATGCAAAATGGACGTATCAACTCCCCCAAGCTTAGACCTCGCTTGTCCTCAAGCGAAAAGCCGATCACAATAAATATGTCCTCATGTTTAGAGGTAGAGGCGTCGATAAAAAATAAAATATGGACATGAAGGCATCATGATTATTTCCATAATAGCAACATATATAGATTTTGTCATATGATTACTTATGTTCAAGTGAGGATCTTTTCACAATGCAAAAGTATGAATCAGAAACCTTATTGAGCACCAACAAGTTATAACCTCAGTCATTGAAGCAATTGCAATTTATCATAACATCGGAAAGAGTCTATGTCAGAGCTTAAAAGCAAGTCCACATACTCAACTATCACTTAGTCCTTCATAATTGCTAACACTCACGCAATACTTGTGGTTACGGAGTTTTAATCGGACATAGAGAAAGATAGGGGCTTATAGTTTTGCCCCACAACCTTTTACCTCAAGGGTAATGTCAACAATAATAATTCATGCTCCCCTACATCCAACTAGATATATATATCATGTTCTTTCCAACATGCTGAGCTTGCCAAAGGATAAAATGAAAAAGGAGAGGTGAAGATCACTGTGACTCTTGAATAAGGTAGAGGATAATAATAAAAGATAGGCCCTTCGCAGAGGGAAGCAGAGGTTGTCATGCATGTTTAGGGTTGATGCACAAAATCTTAATGCAAAAGAACGTCACTTTATATTACCCCTTGTATGTGGACCTTTATTATGCAGTCCGTCGCTTTTATTACGTCCACAACAAGTTCGTACAAAGCTTATTTTCTCTGCACTATTAAGTCATGCATATTTAGAGAGCATTTTTTATTGCTTGCACCGATGACAACTTACTTGAAGGATCTTACTCAATCCATAGGTAGATATGGTGGACTCTCATGGCAAAACTGGTTTAAGGGTATTTGGAAGCACAAGTAGTATTTCTACTTGGTGCTGAGAATTTGGCTAGCATGAGGGGGAAAGGCAAGCTCAACACGCTAGAGGATCCATGACAACATACTTTATCTCAGATGTAAGAAAACATAACTCATTATGTTGTCTTCCTTGTCCAACCTCAACTCTTTAGCATGTCATATTTTAATGAGTGCTCCCAATCATAAAAGATGTCAATGATAATATATCTATATGTGAAACCTCTCTTTCCTTATTACTTCCTATTAATTGCAACGATGACCAAATCTATATTTGCCAACTCCCAACAACTTTTAATCATCATACTCTTTCTATGTGAAGTCATTACTTTCAATAAGATCAATATGAACTCTTTGATTCTTTTTATTCCTTTTCTTCTTTTCTTTTATTCACCCAAGATCATGGCAAAATAATCAAGCCCTTGACTCAAAACTAATCTTTATTATATAAAGCTCACGGACTCGATTACAAAGAAGGATCATAAAGCAAAACTCAAAACTAGATCATGCCATGACTTTATTTTACTAAATCAAGATACTACTAATAGGATCGAACTAAGAAAAACGGTAAAGATAGGAGTTGTGATGGTGATACGATACCAGGGCACCTCCCCCAAGCTTGGCAGTTGCCAAGGGGAGTGCCCATACTCATGTGATTATGTCTCCTTCTTTGGTGATGGAGGTGGTGATGACGACGGTGGATAATCGCACATCGAGCATAAAAGCTCCTCCAACTTGCGGATAATGCCCTTGAGCCCAGCAATATGATCCTTCAACAAAATATTCTCCTCTATGAGATACTTGTTCTGTATGCGGGCTAACTCAATCATCTTGAAAGCTTCAATCTCTGTTGGAGTGAAAAGGTTAGGTAAAGGTTGAGGAGTGTCTTCTTCTTTCACCACCGGAGCTTGAGCCTCAATGGCCTTCTTGATCTCTTCTGGTTCCTCTCTTTCCACTCTATCTTCAATAGCCAAGCATCCTTGTCTTCATTGTTAGAGGAGGGAGAAGTCATGGTGCTATAAATCTGCAATGGAAATAGCTCAAAACGAAAACAGAGGATATTGGCATGATACGGTGGTCAAAACCGTCGGGAGAATATATAATGAATTTTTATCGACCAAAATACGTATCGTGCAAGAAAACGGAGTCCGAGGGCACACGAGGTGCTCAAAAGGTAGGGGGGCACGCCCAGGGGGGTAGGGCGTGCCCACCACCCTCGTGGGGCCCTCGTGTCCTTCCCGGACTGCCACTTATTTTTCTATTTTTCTAAATATTCCAAAACAGAGAAATATTGCCTTAAAAATTGTTTTGGAGTCGGTTTACTTACCGTACCACATACCTATTCCTTTTCAGAGTCTGGAACAGTCTGGAAAGTGTCGATTATGTATTCCTCCGGGGTTACAGTTTCAATAATATTGGTTTCAACATTTATAGGATTACCTGAGATATAGTGTTTGATCCTTTGTCCGTTTACCACCTTAGGATTAGTGCCTTCGAAGTTGTTGATTTTTATGGCACCGGAACGATAGACCTCCTCAATAATGTAGGGACCTTCCCATTTAGAGAGAAGTTTTCCTTCAAAAAATCTTAAACGAGAATTGTATAACAATACATAATCACCTACATTAAACTCACGCTTTTGTATCCTTTTGTCATGCCATCTTTTAACTTTTTCTTTAAACAACTTGGCATTGCTTGGGTTCTCCATTCAACCAGTGAGCTAATATCAAATAACCTCTTCTCGTCGGCAAGTTTGAAATCATAGTTGAGCTCTTTAATAGCCCAATATGCCTTATGTTCTAGTTCGAGAGGTAAGTGACATGCTTTTCCATAAACCATTTTATACGGAGACATACCCATAGGATTCTTATATGCAGTTCTATAGGCCCATAGTGCATCATCAAGTTTATTGGACCAATTCTTTCTAGACCTATTAACAGTCTTTTGCAAAATTAATTTGAGCTCTCTATTGCTCAATTCTACTTGACCACTAGACTGCGGGTGATATGAAGATGCAATTCTATGATTAATGTCATATTTAGCAAGCATTTTACGGAAAGCACCATGAATAAAGTGTGAACCACCATCAGTCATTAAATATCTAGGGACTCCAAACCTCGGAAAAATAACTTCCTTAAGCATTTTAATAGAGGTGTTATGATCAGCACTACTAGTTGGAATGGCTTCTACCCACTTAGTAACGTAATCAACGGCAACTAAAATATGTGTATATCCATTAGAGGCAGGAAAAGGTCCCATATAATCAAAGCCCCAAACATCAAATGGTTCAATAACAAGTGAATAATTCATAGGCATTTCTTGATATCTACTAATATTACCAATTCTTTGACATTCATCGCAAGACAAAACAAACTTACGGGCATCCTTGAAGAGAGTGGGCCAATAAAAACCGGATTGCAATACCTTATGTGCAGTTATATCTCCAGCGTGGTGTCCCCCATAAGCTTCGGAGTGACACTTGCGTAGGATATGTTCCTGTTCATGCTCAGGTACACAACGTCTAATAATACCATCTACTCCTTATTTATAAAGATATGGGTCATCCCAAAAGTAATGTCGAAATCATAGAAAAACTTTTTCTTTTGTTGGTATGTGAAACTAGGTGGTATAAATTTAGCAACAATATAATTAGCATAATAATCATACCATGGAGCGCTACGAGAAGTACTTATGACATTTAATTGTTCATCAGGAAAGCTAGCATCAATAGGTAGTGGGTCATCAAGAACATTCTCTAACCTAGATAAGTTGTCTGCAACGGGGTTCTCAGCTCCTTTTCTATCAACAATATGCAAATCAAATTCTTGCAGCAAGAGAACCCATCTAATAAGTCTAGGTTTTGCATCTTTCTTTTCCATAAGATATTTAATAGCAGCATGATCGGTGTGAATAGTTACTTTAGAATCAACAATATAGGGTCTGAATTTATCACAAGCAAATACAACTGCTAAAAGTTCCTTTTCGGTAGTAGCATAATTTCTTTGAGCATTGTCTAGAGTCTTACTAGCATAATGGATAACATTTAATTTCTTATCAACTCTTTGCCCTAGAACAACACCTACAGCGTAATCACTAGCATCACACATAATTTCAAAGGGTAAATTCCAATCGGTGGCTGAACAACAAAAGAGACTAATGCTTTCTTAAGTATTTCAAATTCTTCTACACAATCATCATCAAAGACAAATGGTACATCTTTTTGTAATAAATAAGTCAGAGGCCGAGAATTTTTGAGAAGTCCTTAATGAACCTCCTATAAAATCCGGCGTGACCAAGGAAACTTCTTATACCTTTGATGTCCTTGGGACATGGCATCTTTTCAATAGCATCAACCTTGGCTTTATCAACTTCAATACCTCTTTCAGAAACTTTGTGCCCCAAGACAATACCTTCATTAACCATAAAGTGGCACTTTTCCCAATTCAAGACAAGATTAGTTTCTTCACATCTCTGCAAAACTCGATCAAGATTGCTCAAGCAATCATCAAAAGAGGAACCATAGATGGAAAAATCGTCCATGAAAACCTCACAAATTTTTTCACAAAAATCAGAGAATATAGCCATCATGCATCTTTGAAAGGTAGAATGTGCATTACATAAACCGAAAGGCATACGTCTATAAGCAAAAGTACCAAAGGGCATGTAAAAGTAGTCTGTGATTGATCCCTAGCCGACACAGGTATTTGAGAGAAACCAGAATAACCATCTAGAAAGCAATAATGTGTATGTTTGCATAATCTTTCTAGAATTTGATCAATAAAAGGTAAGGGGTAATGAACTTTCTTAGTAGCCTTATCTAATTTGCGGAAATCAATTACCATCCTATAACCTGTGATAATTCTTTGCGGAATCAATTCATCTTTATCATTAGGGACAACAGTAATACCGCCCTTCTTAGGGACACAATGGACAGGACTTACCCACTGACTCAGCAACGGGATAAATTATACCTGCCTCCAGAAGCTTGAGTACTTCTTTTCTTAGCACTTCTTTCATTTTAGGATTCAAACGTCGTTGAGGATCATGAACTGGTTTGGCATCCGCTTCCAAATTTATTTTATGTTGACATAGAGTGGGCTGATGCCCTTAAGATCACCAAGAGTATATCCAAAAGTGGCACGGTGCTTCTTCAGAGTTTTCAATAATCTTTCTTCTTCATGCTCTGAAAGGTTAGAACTAATAATGACAGGATATATTTTCTTTTCATCAAGATAAGCATATTTAAGATTATTAGGCAACGGTTTAAGCTCAAACACGGGATCACCCTTGGGTGGAGGAGGATCCCCTAGGATTTCAACAGGAAAATTGTGTTGTAGAATAGGTTCCTGTATAAAGAATACTTCATCTATTTCCCTTCTTTCATTCATGAACATATCATTTTCATGGTCTAGCAAATAGTGTTCTAAAGGATCACTAGGAGGTACGGCAATAGAAGCAAGACCAATAATTTCATCTTTACTAGGCAATTCTCCCTCACGATGTTGTTTACTAAATTTAGAGAAATTAAACTCATGAACCATATCATCCAAGCCAATAGTAACAACATTCTTTTTGCAGTCTATCTCAGCATTAACAGTATTCAAGAAGGGTCTACCAAATATAATGGGACAAAAGCTATCTTGTGGAGAACCAAGAACAAGAAAATCAGCGGGATATTTGGTTTTTCCACACAAGACTTCAACATCTCTAACAATTCCCATTGCAGATATAGTATCTCTATTGGCAAGTTTAATTGTAACATCAATATCTTCTAACTCAGCAGGTGCAATATCATGCATAATTTCTATGTATAAGTCAATGGGTATTACACTAGCACTAGCACCCATATCACATAAGCCATGATAACAATGATCTCCTATTTTAACAGAAATAACAGGCACGCCTACCATAGGTCTATGTTTATCTCTAGCACAAGGTTTAGCAATTTTAGCAGTTTCACCACAGAATTGAATAACATGCCCATCAATATTATCGGACAAGAGATCTTTAACAATAGCAATATTAGGTTCTACTTTGACTTGCTCTGGAGGTGTATAAGTTCTAATATTGCTTTTATGAACAACAATTGAAGCTTTAGCATGATCCTTCATTCTAACAAGGAAAGGTGGTTTCTCAACATAAGAAGTGGGAACAATAGGATCATTATAAGTGACAGTCTTTTCTTCAACTTTAATAGGTGCAGCTACTTTTACTTCCATGGGGGGGTGATATTTAAACCACTTCTCCTTGGGGAGATCAACATAGGTAGCTAACGATTCACAGAAAGAAGCTACTATCTCAGAGTCAAGTCCATATTTAGTGCTAAACTTACGGAAAATATCGGTATCCATAAAGATTTAACACAATCAAACTTAGGTGTCATACCTGACTCCTTACCTTCGTCGAGGTCCCAATCTTCAGAGTTGCGTTTAATTCTATCCAATAAATTCCATTTAAATTCAATAGTCTTCATCATAAAAGAGCCAGCACAAGAAGTATCGAGCATGGTGCGATTGTCATCAGAAAGCCGAGCATAAAAACTTTGAATAATTACTTCTCTTGGGAGCTCATGATTGGGGCATGAATATAACATTGATCTAAGCCTCCCCCAAGCTTGAGCGATGCTTTCTCCTTCGCGAGGCCAAAAATTATATATATAATTGTGATCACGATGAACAAGATGCATAGGGTAATTGTCGGTGTCAAAACCGGCGGATCTCGGGTAGGGGGTCCCGAACTGTGCGTCTAGGCGGATGGTAACAGGAGACGAGGGACACGATGTTTTTACCTGTGTTCGGGCCCTCTCGATGGAGGTAAAACCCTACTCCTGCTTGATTGATATTGATGATATGGGTAGTACAAGAGTAGATCTACCACGAGATCAAGGAGGCTAAACCCTAGAAGCTAGCCTATGGTATGATTGTTGTTCGTCCTATGGACTAAAACCCTCCGGTTTATATAGACACCGGAGAGGGCTAGGGTTACACAGAGTCGGTTACAATGGTAGGAGATCTACATATCCGTATTGCCAAGCTTGCCTTCCACGCCAAGGAAAGTCCCATCCCGACACGGGACGAAGTCTTCAATCTTGTATCTTCAAAATCTTGGAGTCCGGCCAATGATGATAGTTTGGCTATCCGGACACCCCCTAGTCCAGGACTCCCTCAGTAGCCCCTGAACCAGGCTTCAATGACGATGAGTCCGGCACGCATATTGTCTTCGGCATTGCAAGGCGGGTTCCTCCTCCAAATAATTCATAAAAGATTGTGAACGCCAGGATAGTGTCCGGCTCTACAAAATAAATTCCACATACCACCGTAGAGAGAATAATATTTACACACGTTCAATCTGCTGACGTATTTTGTGGCGTGACGTCACACCACAACCAAGCCTTTATTCGAATCGTTTTTATTATTCCACCTCAGCGCGTTTAGCGAAGCGGTTTCCTTGGCACGTCTTGTCGAAGCAGAGATCATGTCCCCTTATTCCGGGATTCTCATCAATACGGACGTGGGTAACCCAACCGCGCCCGTCGCCACGCCCCCTCCATCGAAGGCGAGTTCCAAACAGTCACGGGGACGGCTCTTGGTATTCTCCCCCTTTATAATGAGACCAAGGCCTGTTCCTTTTCTTCGATCCTTAATCGAACCCACCCCTCGCCCCGAGTTCCAACACCCAAGGCTCCAGATTCGGGCGCTTCGGACCTTTGACAATGTCCGGCTCCGACCTACAGGGCCGGTGGATCCCTTCTTCCGTCAAGGAAGAAGATGTGCTAAAGCTGAGAGATGCCAGGTACCTAACCTACGAGATTTCGCATAGGTTGCCTGCCCAAGGGCAAGTCATTCCCACTCCCAAGCCTGGTAAGAGTGTCGTGTTCGTGTCTCACTTCCGTCGGGGTTTAGGCTTCCCGATGGACCCCTTCGTGAGGGGCTCATGTTTTATTACGGGCTGGAATTCCATGACTTGGCTCTGGAGTCCATCCTCCACATCTCATCGTTCATCGTCGTCTGCGAAGCCTTCCTCCGCACTACCCCTCGCTTCGGTCTGTGTCTCAAGACCTTCAACATGGAGCCGAAGATGATCGAGGGGCGACAGGCAGAGTGCGGAGGGGCAGTTATAAGTAAGAGGGCCGATGCTCCATGGCCCGAGGGCTCTTTTCAAGAGGAGCTCAGCTTGTGGCAACAGGAGTGGTTCTATATCACCGCTCCCAGGGGCAGCAGGCAGGCGCCGCCACCCGCCTTTTGCTTGGGCCCCCCACAACGGCTGGCATCATTGGTCAACAAAGGGCTTGACTGGGGGCCATCCAAGGACGTGCCACTTTTGCAGGGCCACATTCGAGACCTCCAAGAAAGGGAGATCAATCTAATCGTAGTGGCGCAGGTTATGCTGATTCGGCGCCATCTGCCCTGCAAACGTCGCCCCCTCCGCCTGTGGGAATTCAATCCGGAGGGACCGCGAGCTCTTCAACACTTCATGGGTACGACACCCGTGGATATGTATAAACTGTTCTTCGGATCACAAGAGATGTGTCCGGACTTGACCGAGGATGCCAGCCTAAGTTGCAATCGCCCGGATACTCAAGTAAGTAGTCCTGTGTCCGGTCATACCGTCCGTTTATTTATCATATATTTGCCTTTTAACCAGCTATCCCTTGAACAGGAGTGGATAGCGAAATCAAAGCTGATACGGTGTCTGGCCCCCCTCCCTGAGACCACCCCGGATCCCGTGTTAGTCAAGATGCTGGAGGTTGTGCCTCCAGAAGAGGGCGAAGGGGAAAACAGGAAAACTACCACCTCTGCTAAGGAGGCTCTCAAGAAAAGGGGGGATCAAGAATCCCTCCCTCCAGGGGGAGAAGTGGACCGCTTCCGAAGATCCGGAGGCCAAGGCCTCAAAGCGGGGGAAGAAACCTTCATCGGAGGGTCCTGCGCCAGGAGAAGCCCCAGCCGCACTATTTCCCCAAGGGAATCAGCCCTCCAGCGAGTCGTAAGTAGAAAAGGGGGAGTTTTGTAATAAGGGACATCCCTGTTTTGTTTCTGAGGCTAACCGAAGTTCTTACCTTGTAGTTCGGATCTCAGCCCTTCTCAGCAGAGCTCATCTTCGGGGGATCTTCGTCCGGAGATGATGGAGAGCGAGACGCCCCATCTGCCGCACCGTCAGGCGGGGCGGACGACCCTGAGGTGTCGTCGCGGAGAGTCTCCCCCAGTCCGGCGGGGCCGGAGAGTTTGGCACCAACTGGTGTACGGCCGGAGGAGCTGAAGGATCTGCTCGAGAGGGCATCTATCTCAAAAGATCACCGTACATTAATGGGTACGGTGATTGAAAGGATTTCATCCGCTGAGAGTGGGTTGCATGAGGCCGTCAGAAGTTTACTAACGGGGTTTGAGGTACGTAAAAATAATATACCTTATGTCAGTTTTGCACATAGAGTGCGCCCTGTATAGATAGTAGCCCCTGAGACTCGGTATGTTGTCGAAAGTGACAACGTGCCAAGGATCGTAATCTCAGTTATAAGATATCGCCCTTCCTATTCAGGTGGTGGAATGTTCGGTGGCTAGCCAGACTGATAGAGTTGCCAAACTGAAGCGGCAACTCGACGTTGCGGATGCGGACATCGCGCTGGTCAATAAACGGCTTGACGAGTCACAAGGTAGGTGGTTTCTCCGCGGTCAGCTGGTAAGGGAGCTGATGCCCACACCTTACAACATGTATGCTTGATGCAAATGGCGCCGCTGCTATGGAGGACCTTCAGGCAAAGCTTGCTCGAGCCAAGGAGCAAGCCAGAAAGAGTGATGCGGCTGCCTCGAAGGCAGCCGAAGAGCTAAAAGCCGAAAAGGCTGCTCACTGCCGAAGCAGGGAGGAGATGGCCGGAATGGCCGAGAAGCTGAAGGATGCTACCGACCGCTATGAGGTTCTTGAAAGAGAACGCCGAGCGGGGCAAGAGGACCTGAAGAAGGCCACTGCCGAAGCCAAGGATGCCCGATCTGCGATGAGGGCTATAAAGGAGGAGCTGCGTCAGGCCGGAGACATTGTGGCCGGAAAGCCCTTTCTGCTGCGGAGGAAGTTCACGAATCCGAAGTAGCTCAGTTGGGCCAGTTGTGAGGTGCGGAGGATGCTTATCTGAATTTGGTGGCGAGTGCGGTGGACGCAGTCGTGCACTTCCGAAGCCAAAAAGGATCACGAAATGGAAGAGCTTTTTTGGTCTCAATTCCATAGTCCGGAGCGTCCCCTTCCGTTAACCGATCGGTTGGCTGAGTGGGCTGAGCTGAATAGGCTGTCCGGAATTGCCATGAAGGATGTCGTGGCTCATCTGTGGCCGGAAAGGCCCAAGCCGAAGAGTTATTTTGGCTTAGTGCAGCAATTCCTTGATGCGGTGCCACATATTAAGGCGATGAAGCGGTCGGCATGTATAGAGGGTGCACGGATGGCTCTCGCCCGTGTCAAAACATACTAGGCAAAGATGGATGCCACCGACGTTGCATCCCGGGAATCGGACAGAAGCCGATTACCCGCCGAGCACTATTTTGAGGAAGTCCTGCGGGGCGCTCGTTTAGTAGAGTCGCAGTGCTCGAAAAATGTTATGTTCAAATGACATGTATGATTTGTAAAACCATATTAATAATATAAGGGCTTTTTATACTTGTGCGTTCAAGTATTGAAATATATCATGTGCGGCCGTTAATGTATATGTATATATAACCTGAAAGATGGCAGTCTTCGGCTTCAGCCCCCATGCACATGGTGCGGGGGTGTTTGAAAAAAAGCGCATTTTCACACTTAATCCAACGTCTTGGTCCTGTGAAGGAGGTGGTAGTGTAGCAAACTAGGCAACCGGACTATAATGCTTTATCACTTTCACTTACCATAGGAGTTCGAAGGTGGGGCTACGATATAGCCCCTAGGGGCACCGTGCTCTCTGAATTCGGGGCGCGTGTGTGCCTGACCGGGAAACGGTCCTTCGTCAAAGCGGAGGAATTCTAGACATTCCGGTAGTCGATCGAGTGGTTGACCAGTCTCTCGCTATATCATGATGATCGAGCCGGCTTTCTCTCTTGAGGTGCTCGCCAGTCGAACCGGGCACAATCGCAGATAGTTCTCCACAGTGCCGCGTTAGCGATAAAACGGAACGTAAGGCAGCAAAACAAAGGAGCTGGGCAAACCCAACATTTGACCAAAGACATGATTCGGAGCTGATGCATATAAGGCCTAACTCGAGACGCCGAACACTCCCTAAGGTATTCGGTCTTTATGGAAACGGGCAGAACGATGCCCTAAGCCCCTAGTGCCCAGGTACGCGCGAAATCTTCTGACACGGCCGATGCCAAAATGTCAGCCTCCTCCTCGGTTATGGTAAGAAACCGGGGGATGTGTATCAACAAGAGATAGTAAAAAAGGTTTACGCAGGGTCTTAATCTGAAAAGAATCCTTGCAACGGGTCCCTGCTGCACGTCTGCGCCTGTATCTCTGTTGTGCTCTATCCTGGACGGGTGTAGCACGTTGTTCATCTATAAAGGGGAAGAACTTAGTTTGAAAAAAGATCGTGCGAAAAATGTATTTAAAACAGAGTATGAATTAAGAAATGAATAAAATTGAGCTTTATTGGCTCTCATTCTTCGTTCGTGCAGCCCCTTGTAAAGGGGTACGCGGCTAGGAAGCCCCTTGTTTATTTATACCGAACTCACCTAACCATGTCCGGGGTCGGAATGACCTGTTTTAGGGGCTTTGATCAGCAAGGCCGGATGAGTGTGTGGCTGTCAAGGCAGTCTCACGTTCTTCCGCGGTTGAGGAACACGAAGTTTCCCTTCAATGAGATGATACCGCGTGGACCAGGCATTTTAAGGGTGAGAGACGCGTAATTCGGTATTGCGTTAAAGCGGGCGAAAGCTTCGCGTCCCAATAGTGCTTGATGGCTACTTTTGAATGGGGCGATATGGAAGATTAGCTTTTCGCGACGGAAGTTGTCGTATGAACCGAACACGACTTCTAGTAGTAAGTAGCCCGTACAATTGGCATAAGGGCCTGGCGTTGCTCCTTTAAAGGAAGTGTTGCTATGGCGAATTTTGGTAGGGTCTATCCCCATTCTGCGGATTGTGTCCTGGTATAGCAGGTTTATATCGCTGCCGCCATCCATTAGGACTTGTGTAAATTGTAGTCCGCCAATTATAGGATCCAGTATCAAAGCGGTCCGTCCTGCGTTTCGAATACTTCTGGAGTAATCCTGATGGTCGAAAGTAATTGGTTTTGACATCCAGTTTGGGACTCACTGGGTGGACCGTCTGCTGCGTTTTAGTAGGTGCCGCCCTGTTTTTCCTTGTTATTATTTGAAGTGAATTCACTATTTTGACTTCTTGTGGGAAGTTTTTTTGGTTGCCGGCGCTCTGCTTGTGGGGTTCGTCATCGTCCTCGCTTGGTGTGTCGAGCCCCTTGTGTTCGGCGTTAAGTCGGCCGGACTGCTTGAAGACCCAACAATCTCTGTGGGTATGGTTTGCAGGCTTCCCGGGGGTACTGTGGATTTGACATATCCTGTCCAAGATTTTTTTAGGTTGGATAGCTCGTCACTGTTGTCCTTAAGAGGCAGTGTTTTGTTGTTCGGCTGAGAGCTTTTGAACCCGGCGTTGACCGCCGTGTTCTTTGGGCCATTTTCCTTAGTCTGGCGCTGGTCTTTTCTGCGTCGTGGCTTTCCATTTCCATCCCTGACCTCGGATGTACTTGGGTCGCTGTTGCTGCATCTTGCCAGCCAGCTATCTTCTCCCGCGCAGAAGCGGGTCATGAGGCTTGTTAGTGCGGCCATTGTCCTTGGCTTTTCCTGGCCGAGGTGTCTGGCGAGCCATTCGTCTCGGACGTTGTGTTTGAAGGCTGCTAAGGCTTCGACATCCGGACAATCAACTATTTGGTTCTTTTTCGTGAGGAACATGTTCCAGAATTTGCGGGCTGACTCTCCGGGCTGTTGAGTTATGTGACTTAAATCGTCTGCATCTGGAGGGCGAACATAAGTCCCCTGAAAATTTGCTCGAAACGCATCCTCGAGCTCTTCCCAACTTCCAATGGTATTTTCTGGGAGGCTTTTGAGCCAATGCCGAGCTGGCCCTTTGAGCTTGAGGGGTAGGTATTTTATGGCATGGAGATCATTTCCTCTAGCCATATGTATGTGTAGGATATAATCCTCGATCTAGACTCCGGGGTCTGTTGTTCCGTCGTATGCCTCTATGTTTACGGGCTTGAATCCCGCTGGAAATTCATGATCCAGTACCTCATTGGTGAAACATAGGGGGTGTGTGGCGCCCCTGTATTTGGGTGTACCGTTATTTTCAAACACTCAACGTGTTGTGTTGCTCCCTGGAGCCTTCTTTCTTGGCCCATAGATGGACCTGACCGGGCCATCCTTTTTGCGAGGATCCTTACGTGGATCGTGTGCCGGCTTGTGTGCGGTGCCGCTTGCCGCTCTTTGCTTGTCATGTGGTCGTCTATCCGACCAGGCGGCCTCTTTGTTCTTTGACTGTGGGGGCTCTACGGCCTCCTCGTCAAATTCGGGCAACAGCTTGCGCTTCGGGTAGCTCTTTGCTTGGTGACTATCGCCGTATTTATCTGCGGTCTTGAGTACTTTGCTCCATCTCATTCTGAGTACGTCTTCCGCTGTTTTGAGCTTCTGCTTCTGCTTCATCAAACTTCTTGCTGTGGCAACGAGCCTTTTATGGAGGTTCTTGTGCTCCAGTGATGTGTCCGGTGTGAGATCGTATGGACTGTTGTTTTCGCCGGGGATGGGTTGCTCGTCCAATTCATCCTGTTCGGACGGTTGCTTGGTGGCATGTTCGTCGTCCGCTGGTTCGCCCTGCTCTACGGCTGGGTCTGTATGGGTGCTGTTGTTATCGAGGTGGGACTTCGGGCGGCGCTTGCGTCGCCGTTTTGGTTGTTTTTCGGGGGAGTGATCCTTCGCCGCGTCCCGTTGTTCCTCGTTATCGCTTCCTTTTGGTGTATCCACCATGTATACATCGTGAGTTGAGGTGTCTTTCCAGTGCCCTGCGGGCGCTGGTTCTTGGTCGTCTCCGGCATCGTCGTCCATACCGTCGATGTCTTCGGAGTCGAAATCTAGCATGTCGGTTAGGTCATCGACAGTGGCTACAAAGTGGGTGGTGGGTGGTCTTTGAATTTCTTCGTTGTCCGCATCCCAACCATCCTGACCGTCGTTCGGCCAGGCCTCTCCTGATAACGAGAGATACTTTAGCAAATTCAGGATGTCGCCAAAAGGCGAGTGTTGAAAGATGTCCGCAGCGGTGAACTCCATGATCGGCGCCCAATCGGATTCGATTGGAAGGGGCGCGGGAGATTCGGAGTCCGGCGAGGCCGGCACCTCGGAGTCACGAGCTTCACAAGGGACAGGGTTGGTATTCGGCTCCATCGCCATAGAGGTAACAGCCCCCGAGGCGGTGTCTAACCACCCATCCTCGATCGGCGCAGTCAGCTCCGAGTTAAGGGTCGGAGCGGACTCTCATGCGGCCTCCAGGGCACTGGCCGGCAGCAGAGCTAGATCATGCCCATCGTGACAGTGCGGCGCACTCGGCTGTGGCTCGAATCCTTCAAAGATCAAGTCTCCGCGGATGTCGGCCGTATAGTTCAAACTTCCAAATCTGACCTGGTGGCCAGGGGCGTAGCTTCCGATCTGCTCCAGATGGCCAATTGAATTGGCCCGCAGTGCGAAGCCGCCGAATACGAAGATCTGTTCGTGGAGAAAAGTATCACCCCAGACCGCGTCGTCGTTGATGATCGAAGGAGCCATCGGTCCTATGAGCGACGACACAGAGCAACTCTCAATGAAAGCACCAATGTCGGTGTCAAAACCGGCGGATCTCGGGTAGGGGGTCCTGAACTGTGCGTCTAGGCAGATGGTAACACGAGACGAGGGACACGATGTTTTTACCCAGGTTTGGGCCCTCTCGATGGAGGTAAAACCCTACTCCTGCTTGATTGATATTGATGATATGGGTAGTACAAGAGTATATCTACCACGAGATCAAGGAGGCTAAACCCTAAAAGCTAGCCTATGGTATGATTGTTGTTCGTCCTATGGACTAAAACCCTCCGGTTTATATAGACACCGGAGAGGGCTAGGGTTACACAGAGTCGGTTACAATGGTAGGAGATCTACATATCCGTATTGCCAAGCTTGCCTTCCACACCAAGGAAAGTCCCATCCGGACACGCGACGAAGTCTTCAATCTTGTATCTTCATAATCTTGGAGTCCGGCCAATGATGATAGTTCGGCTATCCGGACACCCCCTAGTCCAGGACTCCCTCAGTAATACTTTTGATGAAATTCCAATTTCAATCTTTTATAGATCCATGATCTCATATCATCACATAGTCTGTACCATGTCAATGTGTCTCCCTTCAAAGATAAAGGGAAGGCCTTATTCTTAACAACATCATCGGGTATACCTGCAAGCTTAAATAGTCCACAAACTTCATCCACATAGAGTAGATGTTCATCAGGATGCTTTGTTCCATCTCCTGTAAAAGTCTTAGCTAGCAGTTTTTCCATCATACTCGAAGATATTTCAAAAGGAGTTTCATTTTCAATAGGTTTAGTAGGTTGAGGAGCAACTCTTTGCTCTACTGGACGGGGTGAAGATACCCCGAACAAGCCCCTCAGAGAATTACTTTCCATAGTAACAAGTGACAGAAAATTTCAGCACACTATATAATTTTTTCCTTACCAAATTCCACCTACCAAAGGCACTACACTCCCAGGCAATGGCGCCAGAAAAGAGTCTTGATGACCCACAAGTATAGGGGATCTATCGTAGTCCTTTCGATAAGTAAGAGTGTCGAACCCAACGAGGAGCAGAAGGAAATGATAAGCGGTTTTCAGCAAGGTATTCTCTGCAAGTACTGAAATAAGTGGTAAAAGATAGTTTTGTGATAAGATAAATTGTAACGAGCAACAAGTAACAAAAGTAAATAAAGTGCAGCAAGGTGGCCCATTCCTTTTTGTAGCAAAGGACAAGCCTGGACAAACTCTTATAATAGGAAAAGCGCTCCCGAGGACACATGGGAATATCGTCAAGCTAGTTTTCATCATGCTCATATGATTCGCGTTCGGTACTTTGATAATTTGATATGTGGGTGGACAGGTGCTTGGGTGCTGTTCTTACTTGAACAAGCATCCCACTTATGATTAACCTCTATTGCAAGCATCCGCAACTACAACAAAAGTATTAAGGTAAACCTAACCATAGCATGAAACATATGGATCCAAATCAGCCCTTCTGAAGCAACGCATAAACTAGGGTTTAAGCTTCATCACTCTAGCAACCCATCATCTACTTATTACTTCCCAATGCCTTCCTCTAGGCCCAAATAATGGTGAAGTGTTATGTAGTCGACGTTCACATAACACCACTAGAGGCTAGACAACATACATCTTATTAGAATATCGAACGAATACCAAATACACATGACTACTAATAGCAAGACTTCTCCCTTGTCCTCAGGAACAAACGTAACTACTCACAAAGCATATTCATGTTCATAATCAGAGGGGTAATAATATTCATAAAGGATCTGAACATATGATCTTCCACTGAATAAACCAACTAGCATCAACTACAAGGAGTAATCAACACTACTAGCAACCTACTAGCACCAATCCCGGACTTGGAGACAAGAATTGGATACAAGAGATGAACTAGGGTTTGGAGATGAGATGGTGCTGGTGAAGTTGTTGATGGAGATTGCCCTCTCCCAATGAGAGGAGTGTTGGTGATGACGATGGTGATGATTTCCCCCTCCCGGAGGGAAGTGTCCCCGGCGGAACAGCTCTGCCGGAGCCCTAGATTGGTTCCGCCAAGGTTCCGCCTCGTGGCGGTGGAGTCTCGTCCTGAAAGGTTGCCTTCTATTTTTTCTCATCGAAAGATTTCATATAGGAGAAGATGGGCGTCGGAGAGCCACCAGGGGGCCCACGAGGTAGGGGGCGCACCCCAGGGGGGCACCCCCACCCTCGTGAGCAGGGTGTGGGCCCCCTAGCCTTCATCTTTGGCGATGATTTTTCTTTATTTATTTTAAGATATTCCGTGGAGTTTCAGGACTTTTGGAGTTGCGCGGAATAGGTCTCCAATATTTGTTCCTTTTCCAGCCCAAAATTCTAGCTGCCGGCATTCTCCCTCTTCATGTAAACCTTGTAAAATAAGAGAGAATAGCCATAAGTATTGTGACATAACGTGAAATAACAGCCCATAATGCAATAAATATTGATATAAAAGCATGATGCAAAATGGACGTATCATCAACCGATACTAACCGATAATTGTTGATGAAGAAAGGTGGGATGCCTACCGTAGTACGTGGGAGCAAAGCGCGCTTGCATGACATCCTTCATTTGATCCCATGTTGTGAGGGTGGGTCACCTCTTGCTTCTCGCCTCTCAATGACTTTCTCCCATCAATTGAGGACATAGTCTTGGAACTCAAGAGATGCCATGGTGATCTTCTTTTCTTCATCATAGTTGTGCAAGCGAAAGGTCTTGTCAACTTTTAATGCCCATGAAAGATAGTCTTCTGGATCATTGCTTCCGGAGAACTTAGGCATGGTGAACTTCATCCTGTCGTAGCGGTGCTCGTCATTTCATAGTTGTCGAGGGGGGTGACGCTCTTGCCGTGGTGGAGGATCTTGAGTCGCTTGCTCCTCGTGCTCTTCATGATTAGCGTGACATTGAGGACGTGGAATTCTTGCACGGTTCCTCATTTCTTGGTGCTCCTCAAGGCATGCAGCTTCTTCTTGTCTCTCTTGGCGGGGGCCTCTTCTTGTAGACATACTTGGCGATTGCGCTCATTGACGGCATTAGTTGATTCACTTAGAGCACATTGGGCTTCAAGTGCTTGTTCCTCACGATGACGTTGCTCTTGTCGAAGGGCATCTCCATCTTGATGTTCTTGTTGATCTTGGCGTATTGGAGCTTGCTGTTGTTCCACTTGATCATTACCTTGACTATGTAGTCGTTCACGTTCCCGGAGGCGGCCTTGTAAACCATTGCCATGAAATGGGTTGTGTGGAGCTTGATGATCTTCATGGTCTTGGCGATGATGCGAACAAGCCTTAGGAGGACTTCCATCTGAAGAAGATTGCGAAGAATGATGACTTCAGTGGCTCCGTCTTGAATAGGATGAAGATATAGAAGAACGTTTGACCAATAAGGCACGAATTTTCTCCACCCTTGCATTGTTCTCCTCCTTTTGTGCGGCAAGCTTGTTGTCGAAGTAGTATCTTGTACATTGCTTGGATTGTTGCAAGTTAGTAGCGAGTAGGTCGATGCGGTTGCTCAATGCTTCATTATCTTGATCAAAAGCTCTTTGCGCACCGAAGAGGTGGTTCTTGGTGGCGTAGTTATTTGGGTCCTCATCTTGCTCGATGAAGAGTGTATTTGAAGAAGTAGTTGGCTATCCATCATCACAAGAAAACTTGTGAGTGTAAGAAAGGAAATAACTATACCAAATGTACCTTATCCAATGTTGAGAATGGATCAATGATCACTCAATAATGTAACAAGGAAATAGCACATTTGGTACCGGATCTTGTCGATTCTCAGACCTACACAAGTAAGGATTTTGGAGTAGCTTTCTTAGGATGGTGTTACGAAATTTATGCAATTGTTAGTGAGATTCAAATAATGTTCAAAAAGATTCACAAATTTTCAAATGCAACAAGTAGACCAATAGCAATATGTGGCACATGGAAACACACACACGGATAGATAAATGGGGTCGTGCAACCAAGGAATGAGCTCAGAATGTGGAATCCACGAAAAATGTTCTTTTTGCGCAACTCTAGAGAGACGCTAGCATGATTGCACAATAGGAGGATACGACACTTGTGCACAACCTACAAAGCAAAAATGCAATGACTTCCTATCCCAAGTATGCTATATGTATTATTTTTCAGTGATATGATCCAAGATGATCGAGTATGACAATCTTTATGCAATGTGGTATGATGCTATGGCACTTGCTTAAAAGCTCTTTGGTTGTCTTTCTCTTTTGCTTAAAAGCTTGTTGGCTCTTTCTCTTTGAGCTCTTTCTTTGGCCTCGATGAAAAACTTCACAAACCAAGATAGAAATTGTGTATGCCGTAACAAGGATGTTGCAATAGTGATGACAAGACGATACTAAGATATGGATACCAAGGTGATATGATATATACAATAGGACGATGATCACTAATGTGCACATGTAATGTTGCCAGCAATTCTCAATGGCTAGTCTCGATAGGCAAGTGACACAAAAGAAAGGCTAGGAGGTTATCAATGCAATGGCAAGGGAGAATATATGAGTGTCATCGAGG
This sequence comes from Aegilops speltoides, assembly GCA_021437245.1. Classification (NCBI taxonomy): domain Eukaryota; kingdom Viridiplantae; phylum Streptophyta; class Magnoliopsida; order Poales; family Poaceae; genus Aegilops; species Aegilops speltoides. Next base: position 132,585,715 of record CM038144.1, read on the forward strand.
TTATCGCCCTTGCTTATGGTTTAATGGTGTCAATTGGTGAAGTGGTTGTTGTCGATGATGAGTCCGAGGCGAAGATGAGTGGTGGTGATGTCATTGTCAAACCGTCCCTAAGTAGCTGACACACATTAGGAAACGAAAACCAAAAATCAAATTCTCAAAGCAAATGTGTCGAAATTGTCGGATGAGGTAGCGTGTAAGCTATGGTGGTTGCAGAAAGCGATGGTGGCATGCGGAAGTATTGGTGGAAACCCAGTGAAAATTGGCGAAAGTTAGGCAGAAGAAGGAGTAGGGGATGAAGTGATGCTGCGGGAGGCCGGATGTCCAGGCTTGCTGGCCGGATGTCCAGGGGCCAGATGTCCGGGGCTCCAAATCCGTGATGTACTCGGTGGATCTAGTGGGAAAAGAAAATTTTGGGGGTAAAATTTGAGAGATTTCGTGGATGGAATTGGTGGAAAAGTTAGGGGAAGCTAGATCTACGAGTGACACATCAAATCCACGGATCCAATTCAACAAAATATCATCACACCAACAAATCACAAAAAATTGGGAGGGCTATTTTGTGGGGATTTTCAAAATTGTGACAAAACACAACAAAATTAGGCTATAAAACAAAGAGGGAGACTCCAAAATCCTGATCAAGTGTGGCTCATGATACCAAGATGATGTAGGATGGAACCCTAGAGGCCGATCCTTCATGATTGGAGAGGATCCCGCGAAGAACACGAAGAACACATGAGGGGAAAATATGAGGGAAACGAGAGGAAAACACTCAAATCAACAAGTTTAGATTACACATGTGCTAGCTCCTAGTACACAACGAGACACACAATCCAAACACAACAAGGGACGATACAAACTGTCAGTAGTTCTTCTCAATCTATGAGGAGATGGGGGCTTGAATCCATGAGGGGATCTTCCCTAGACAGGGTGTTAAATCCACTTGGGGGATCTTCTCCTAGGAGGCCTCAATCTCCAATGGAGTAGGGGTACAAGTGGATGAGCGATGCTCTAATCTCCAAAATGAGCTATCACAATGCTAACGCTAAAATAGTGGAGGAGGAGTATATGTTGTCTAGGGGCGAAGGGGTACATGGGCTTTGATATGTATCCATCATATCTATAATTTTTGATTGTTTCATGCCAATATTATACAACTTTCACATATTTTTTGGCAACATTTTATATGATTTATTGGACTAAGATATTGATCTATTGCCCACTGCTAATTCCTGTTTGTTGCATGTTTTTTGTTTCGCAGAATATCCATATCAAACAAAGTCCAAAAGCGATGAAAAATTACGGAGAATTATCTTGGAATATTTTTGATTTTTCGGAGGTGGAATCAACGCAAACGGAGGCCCACAGCAACCACAAGACACCAGGGCGCGCCCAGGGCCCAGGCGCGTGGTGGCGGGTTGTGGTCACTTTACAAGGCAGTTGTTGCTCTACTTTGGGCACAAGGAAGCTTATATCTGAAGAAAAAATCGTGTTTAAATCTCAACACAATCGAAGTTACGGATCTCCGGATATTTAATAAATGGTTTTTGGCCAGAAAAAAACGCGAAACAGAAGAGAATAGAGCGATAGATCCAATCTAGGAGAGGATCTCGCCCCTCCGCCGCCATCGAGGCCATGGACCCATAGGGCAAGGAAGAAGAAGGAGGGGGCTATCTCCCCCTCTCTCTTGGTGGCGCCGGAGTGCCGCCGGGGCAAGGATCGTGACGGCGATCAACATCAACAATCTTGCTACCATCAAGACCAACTTTATCCCCCTCTATGCAGCGGTGTAACACGTCTCCGCCCCACTTTAATCTCTATCTTAAACATGGTGATCAACACTATATATTATTTTCCAATGATATGTGGCTATCCTATGATGTTTGAGTAGATCTGTTTTGTCCTATGGGTTGATTGATGATCGTGATTGGTATGAGTTGTATGTTTTATTTTGGTTCTATCCTATGGTGCCCTATGGGTCGCGCAAACGTAAGGGATCCCCGCTGTAGGGTGTTGTAATATGTTCATGATTTGCTTATGGTGGGTGGCATGAGCGACAGAATACACAAACCCGAGTAAGTGGGTTGTTGCGTATGGGAGTAAAGAGGACTTGATACTTAATGCTATGGTTGGGTTTTACCTTAATGATCTTTGGTAGTTGCGGATGCTTGCTAGAGTTCCAATCATTAGTGCATATGATCCAAGTAGAGAAAGTATGTTAGCTCATGCCTCTCCGTCATATAAAATTGCAATAATGATCACCAGTCTAGTTATCGATCACCTAGGGACAAATGACTTTCTTGTGTGACAAAAGCTATTACTTTTATTATCATGCAATTTATTCATAGTTTTATTCTAGCAAAGTACTTCTAGTTTTATTCTTGTTCTAAGTAAAGCAAACGTCAAGTGTCCGTAGAGTTGTGTTGGTGGTCGAGAGAACTCGAGGGAATATTTGTTCTACCTTTAGCTATTCGTTTGGTTCGACACTCTTATTTATCAAAAAAGGCTACAAACGATCCCCTATACTTGTGGGTTATCAACACCTTTTTCTGGCGCCACTGCCAGGGAGCAATAGCATGGGGTGAATATTCTCGTGTGTGCTTGTTTGCTTTATCACTAAGTAGTTTTTATTTCCTATTCTAAGTTGGTTTATATCTTTAGTTATGGATATGGAACACGAAATACAAAAAAAATAATTGTACTTTCTACTCATGGAGATGGGGAACCTCCTAAAACCCTCGTTGCTCATTATGTGAAAAATATTCAACACTACTTTGATAATCCTGAGAAAACCCCATTCAACTTGATAATGGGAGTAATGTTGGATCAACGTGAATACTTTAGGGATTATCGCTTGACTCAAAAAGGAAAACATGTATGGGATCAAATTGAAATATTGCAATGGTATGCTTGGAATTTATGCTCGAGATATGATTATACTTGTTGCTCTAGGATGAAGGCTCGACACCTTCCCTTTTCATGTGAATTTAGTGATAATGAAACCTTGGCTTCTTATGCTAATGGTAGATATGATTACTATGATGTGGAACGAATAGAAGAATTTGTTGCTTTTAAGGGTGCTTATGAAATTGAATCTCTGTTTGAAAAGTATGAAGATTATGATGATTCTATTTATAGACCTGAAAATTTTGCTATACTTAAATATTGCTATGCAAAATATAAATACAATGCCAATATTGATGAGTTTATTGAGAAAGTCTCCGCTGTCCAAGAAGGGACTAATATTTTGTAGGAAACTATGGAAGAAGAAATATATGAAACTGTGAGCTCACTGGATGAAAAAGATGATGAGGAGAGCGAAGAACAAAAGAAGGAAGAGCGAATTGATCACATGTGCCCACCTTCTAACGAGAGTAACTCTTCAACTCATACATTGTTTAATGTCCCTTCGTTCTTACCAAAGGATGAATGCTATGATAATTGCTATGATCCCGTTGATTCATTTGAAATATCCCTTTTTGATGAAATTGATGCTTCCTATGCTTGTGGCCAAGATGCCAATATGAATTGTGCTTATGGAGATGAACTTGCTATAGTTCCTTATGTTAAGAATGAAATTGTTGTTGTTGCACCCAAACATGATAGTCGTATTATCCTTTTGCATTCTCCCAACTACACTATATCCGAGAAGTTTGCACTTATTAAGAATTATGTTGATGGGTTGCCTTTTACCATTGCACATGATGATTTTGATGAATATAATATGCATGTGCTTGCTGCTCCTACTTGCAATTATTATGAGAGGAACTACATCTCCGACTCTCTATGTTTCCAACATGATAAAATTGCAAGAACCTGCTTATGCTATGTATTCGCCTTTACTTGATGTGCATGAATTGTTCTTTTATGACATGCCGATGCATAGGAAGAGAGTTAGACTTTTTAATTGCATTATATATGTTGCTTTGTGCTCACTACTAAATTACAAATCATTTCAAATTAAAATTGGCTTTGATATACCTTGGGATCTGGGTGGTTCGATTACTTAAGCACTTTATGCCTAGCTTAATGGCTTTAAACAAAGCGCTGCCAGGGAGACAACCCGGAAGTTTTATTGAGTCATTTTATTCTGTTGTGTGGTTTATGAAGTTTACAAACAAAAAAATATAGAGGGGCACTTAAAACTTTTCAAAAAGAAAAGTGAAAGTGAGAAAGATGAATACCGTTGAAGTTGGGGACGTCCTTGAACTTTGTTCATGCTCATGGAAACTTTGTGAATCTTGATTACAGAAAATTTTCAACAAAAATAATTATCCCCTTGTACAAATCCATTGTATTATAAAAATAATGTGCCAGGATTTCCCTTTAGGATGATTAGATTGCTTGTTGGTATGTGCGGTGCAAAAACAGAAACTTTGTGTGCAGTGCATGGTTTTACATTTTTTTTAATGGAACGTCAAAAGTTTCTAAAAATTTTACTCAGTACTGCTATGAAATTTTTTCTCCTATTTTTTCAGAATTTTTGGAATTACAGAAGTATGGTCAATGTTCAGATTACTCTAGAGTGTCCTGTTTTTGACAAATTCCATATTTCATGCATTGTTTTGCTTGTTTTGATGAAACTATCGATTGTATTGGTGGTATAAGCCATGGGGAAGTTATAATACAGTAGCTACAATGCAAAAACAAAATATGAATGGCTTTGCAATAGTACTTAAAGTAGTGATTTGCATTATTATACTAACGGATCTTACCGAGTTTTCTGTTGAGTTTTGTGTGGGTGAAGTGTTCAAAGACCGAGGAGGTCTCGATGAGGAGAAGGAGGAGAGGCAAGAGTTCAAGCTTGGGGATTCCCAAGGCACCCCAAGTAAATATTCAAGGAGAATCAAGCATCTAAGCTTGGGGATTCCCGGAAGGCATCCCGTCTTTCTTCAACAAGTATTAGTATGTTTCAGTTTTCGTCTCGTTCATGTGATATGCGTAAATCTTGGAGCGTCTTTTGTGTTTATTTTTCATTTTTCTTTTATGCACCATGCTGGTATGAGATGGTCCATGGTTGATTTATAGAATGCTCATTGCACTTCACTTATATCATTTGAGTCTGGCTTTATAGAATGCTTCATGTGCTTCACTTATATCATTTGAAGTTTGGATTGCCTATTTCTCTTCACATGGAAAACTGTGAATTGTAGAATGCTCTTTTGCTTCACTTATATTTATTAGAGCATGGTCTTTTGTAGAAAGAATTAAACTCTCATGCTTCATTTATATCTATATAGAGAGTCAATAGGAATTGGTCATTTGCATGGTTAGTCATAAAATCCTACATAAAACTTGTGGATCACTGATATGATATGTTTGATTCCTTGCAATAGTTTTGCGATATAGAGATGGAATATGTGGGAGGTACTAGTAAACAGTTGTGGTTAGTAAGAATATTGGTGTTAAGTTTTGTGATCCCCAAAGCATGCACGCGTAGTCTCTCGTTATGCTATGAGATTGGAGCATGATTTATTATTGATTGTCTTCCTTGGTGTGGAGGTCGGGGGTGCGCGATGGTCAACTCCTATCAACCACCCCCCTAGGGGAATGCGTAGTAGTACTTTGCTTTGAGGGCTAATAAACTTTTGCAATAAGTATATGAGTTATTTATGACTAATGTGAGTCCATGGATTATACGCACTCTTACCCTTTCGCAATTTGCTAGCCTCTTCAGTACCATGCATTGCCCTTTCTCACCTCAAGACGTGGTGCAAACTTCGTCGGTGCATCCAAACCCCATGATATTATACGCTCTGTCACACATAAGCCTCATTATACCTTCCTCAAAATAGCCACCATACCTACCTATTATGGCATTTCCATAGCCATTCCAAGATATATTGCCACTCAACTTCCACCGCCTCCATTTTGATGACTTGAGCATTCATTGTCATATTTCTTTGCATGATCGTATGATATCTAGCATGATGTTTCCATGGCTTGTCCGTTTTTTTATATCTCTGCTATGCTAGATCATTGCACATCCTGGTACACTACCAGAGGCATTCATATAGAGTCATACTTTGGTCTAGGTATCGAGTTGTAATATTGAGATGTGAGTAAATAGAAGTGTGATGATCATCATTATTCATTAGAGCATGTCCTAGTGAGGAAAGGATGATGGAGACTATGATTCCCCCACAAGTCGGGATGAGACTCCGGACAAAAATAAAAAATAAATAAAAATGTGAGGCCAAAAAGAGCCCAAGAAAAAAGAAAAAGAAAAAATGAGAGAAAAAGAGAGAAGGGGCATGCAAATTCCACACTTCTGCTGCAAAATAGCACCATGTTTTTAATATGGAGAGTCTCCTATGTTGTCAGTTTCATATACTAGTGGGAATTTTTCATTATAGAGTTAGATGCACACCCACTTAGTTTCCATGTTGAGCTTTCATACACTTATAGATCTTAGTGCATCGGTTGCATGGCAATCCCCACTCCTCGCATTGATATCAATTGATGGGCATCTCCATAGCCCGTTGATTAGCCCCGTTGATGTGAGACTTTCTTACCTGATTTTTGTATTCTCCAAATTAATCTCTAGCACCGTATTCTATTCCACCTATAGTGCTATATCCATAGCTTGCGCTCATGTATTGCGTGAGAGTTGAAAATGCTGAAGCACGTTAAAAAGTATGAACCAATTGGATGGCTGACACCGGGGTAGTACATGATAAATACTTTGTGTTAAGAAGATGGAGCATGACCAGACTATATGATTTTGTAGGGATAGCATTCGTTAAGCATTGATATATTGAAAGACATGATTGTTTGTTGGGATGCCTGAGTATTGATGTCTTTATGTCAAATTGTAGACTATTAATTTGAATCACTTGTGTCTAAATATTCATGCCATGATTAGATATATGATAAAGATTATGCTAGGTAGCATTCCACATCAAAAAAAAATTCCTTTTTAATCATTTACCTACCCGAGGACGAGCAGAAATTAAGCTTGGGGATGCTAATATGTCTCCGTCGTATCTATAATTTTTGATTGTTTCATGCCAATATTATACCACTTTCACATATTTTTGGCAACTATTTATATGATTTGTTGGACTAACATATTGATCCGGTGCCCAGTGCCAGTTCCTGCTTGTTGCATGTTTTTTGTTTCGCAGAATATCCATATCAAACGAAGTTCAAACACGATGAAAAATTACGAAAAATTATTTTGAAATATTTGTGATTTTTGGGAGGTGGAATCAACGCTAACGGAGGACCACGGCCACCATAAGACACCAGGGCATGCCCAGGGCCCAGCCGCGTGGTGGTGGGTTGTGGTCACCTCGTAAGGCGCTTGCTGCTCTACTTCGGGCGCAAGGAAGCTTATATTCGAAAAAAAACCGTGTTAAAATCTAAACACAATCGGGGTTACGGTTTTCTGGATATTTAAGAAACGGTTTTCGGCCCAAAAAACATGAAAAGAAGAGAACAGAGAGATAGATCCAATCTAGGAGGGGCTCTCGCCCCTCCGCCGCCATGGAGGCCATGGACCAGAGGGAACCCTCCTCCCATCTAGGGGGATGCCAAGGAAGAAGAAGAAGAAGAAGAAGAAGAAGAAGGAGGAGGAGGAGGAGGAGGAGGAGGAGGAGGAGGAGGGGGCTCTCTCCTTCTCTCTAGTGGCGCCATAGTGGCGTTGGGGCAAGGATCATGACGGGCGATCTACATCAACAATCTTGCTACCGTCAACACCAACTCCCCCCACCTCCATAAAGCGGTGTAACACCTCTTCTCCAAGCTGTAATCTCTACTTAAACATTGTGCTCAACAGTATATATTATTTCCAATGATATGTGGCTATCGTATGATGTTTGAGTAGATCTGTTTCGTCCTATGGGTTGATTGATGATCGTGATTGGTGTGAGTTGTATGTTTTATTTTGGTGTCCTATGGTGCCCTCTATGTCTATAACATCCAAAATTTTCAATTCGGAATGTTTTAAAATTATTAGCTAAGCATCTATGCATTTTGTTTGAATTGAGTGGCATTTGGTAATTTCAGAGGCATTTGAGTTTTATCTGACTTTGAATTCAATTTGGCAGTTGAAATTTATTTCAAAAATCCCTGAGAAATACTTGCTCAAAAGTATGAGAGGAGCTAACATGACACTCCAAAAAGTCAGAAGAAAACAATGCCAAAAGTTTTGAATTCAAATTTGAGTTTCATTTGGATTTTTTTTGAAAAATGTTTTTTATAAAGTTTTTGTTTAGTCTCTGAAAAATAGTTCAGCTTGTAGGATTTCTTTTTCTGAATTTTTTGATGTGTGTGTGTGTGTGTGTGTGTGTGTCCTGTATAAAAAAAAATTATTTTTCCTATCTTTATATCTTTTTTTCTCTGTCTAAAAAAACCAGACAGCCACGGGCCATGGAACGCCCATCCTTCTTCACGACCACCTGGTCGTCTTCTTCCTTGTACGTTCATGGCAGGAGCCGGGATAACGCAAGCAACACACCCATCCGGCGCCCCATCCCCTCCCCTCCTCTCCCTCGCTCCAAAACCCCTCTGAACGGAATCCCCTCACCTCCCTCTACCCCTTCCCCTTCCTAGTGCGCCTTGGAGTCGCCCGTAGTGGCCATTACGAGGCAGAGGAACAGCCACCATTAAACTCAATCTTCTACTCGAATTCTGACCTCCCCAAGCCCTATTAAAAGCACCCCCGCAAGCCCCTCCCAACCCTCGTCTGAAGCCCCCTCCTTTCGAGAGCTATCTTCCTCCCCATCCCGCTTAATTTCTCGCCGGAGTTCTTGGATTCCGGCGGCTTCTCCACCACGCCAAGAGACGATACCGACCCCGCGACACTGCTCCTCGGACCACCTCACGTTGCTCTTCACCGTCCCGCACGCGTCCTTCGCCGAAGCACACCGGAGCCGCCTTCTTCCTCGTCATCGGCGACAAGTCCGGTGAGCACCCAGCCATGGGTATCCAGCCAATCAGAGAGCACCACTTGGCATCTGGCAGAATATTTTTCTTCTTTTTTTCCAGTATTTTTTCAATTTCAGATTTTATACCAATTCTTCTTGGTAGTATAACTTTTAATCTATAGATCCGATTTAGTTGATTCTTTTTCCTATGGTTTCATAAATGTATCCTCTATCCAAAGAACCAAACGAAAATATTTTTCAAAGTTTTAAAATTTGAATTTAAACATATTTGAATTCAAAGTTCGTTAGGCCATAACTTGAGTTTCCTAACTCCGTTTTGGGTGTTTTGGTGGGGAAGTAAGCAGGGGAGGAGGAAGCCATGTTGGGTCTCGTGGGATGTCATGACAAAACCAAAATATCTCGGAGGCATGGGTTTCAGGGATATAGAGATCTTCAACTTATCATTGCTTGCACGTCAGGCGTGGAGAATGCTCGAGGAACCCAATTCTCTTAGCGCAAGAATACTAAAAGCTGTCTACTTCCCACTGCATTCTTCCTAGAAGCAGAAATTGGCGGCAAACCATCTCAGATATGGCGCGCCATAATTGATGGCAGGGATATAGTGAAGCAAGGTATTATTAAACGCATTGGGAATGGAGCCACAACAAGTATATGGGAGTCCAATTGGTTACCTCGTGCTGGACCAATGAGGCCGATCACTTCACTAGTTGCAACTCCTCCCGTGATGCTTTCTGAGCTGATCGATAACACAACAGCATCATGGAAGGAAGATCTGATACGGGCCACAGTCTTACCTTTCGACGCGGACACCATCCTGTCGATACCCCTGTGTATGAGAGCGGTGGATGATTTTTGGGCATGGTCCAGCGAGAGAAATGGCCGTTTCTCAGTCAAGTCGGCTTATCATATGATCATGAACACAAAGGAGAGCAGAGAGAACTGGATGGATGTAAATGTAGGAAATTTAGATTCGAGCGCGATGCGAAAGGCATGGACAGATCTCTGGCACATAAGGGTCCCATCCAAGCTAAAGGTATTCTTGTGGCACCTTGCGCGACACTCGATGCCAACAGCTGACATTCTACATCATCGCCACATGTCAGATACACACTTGTGTCATTTGTGCGGATGTGAGGATTCATGGAGGCATGCCCTGCTGGAATGTACGATGTCGAGGTCATTTGGTCCCTTGCCGATGAGGATTTGACAGAAAAGGTAAGCCAAAATCAGGAGACCGACGCAAAAAATTGGTTATTCTCGATGCACGATAAGCTACCAGAGAAAGATTTCGTCTTGCTGGTTGTCATGCTTTGGGTTGTTTGGCGAACAAGAAGGAAGGTGATTTATGAGGACATTTTTCAGAGTCCTATGGCAACACACTGTTTCATCCAGTCTTATTTATCAAATATATATGTCGTGGAGAAACCATGCAACAGCACAGCCGGTCAACCTAGGGTCTGACCTACAAGTTGGATCACGCCTCCTGATGGTTTCTTAAAGTTCAATGTTGATATTGCGATAGCACGGGGCCGTGGAGTTGCAGCAGCTATTTGCCGCAGCAAAGAGGGAGTTTTTCAGGGGGCATCCGCCATTGTCATCAGGAACATATCTGATCCTCCTACAGTTGAAGCATTAGCTATTCGGGAGGCCCTAGCACTTGCCTAGGATCTCAATGCCCATAGCATACATGTTGCATTGGATTGCAAGGTGGTGGTGGACGACATCAAGCACAAGAATTTGGCAAGCTATGGAGCAACTTTACATGAAATGATTGATCATAGTCAGTCTTTCCAGAGTTGTATTTTTGTTCACGAGTTTAGGAGCTCGAATTTCGAGGCTCACAATTTAGCGAAGCATGTTCTACGGTTGGGGGTGGGCCGCCATGTTTGGTTAGGACACCCAGGAGACCTTTCTTTCGTACCTGTAAACTTGAGCTCGGGTTAAATAAAGCTTCACGAGATTGTCTAAAAAAACAGAGGCGTCGTGGACGCAGCACGCACATCGACGCCGTCGATGCACATACGTCGTTGATCTTTCGGTTACATGGATGGGATAAGACCACCCTCGCCCCCCTCGAACCTTAGACCACCCTTTTCCCCTCGCACCCCCATGCCCTCTCACCCGAGCGCCGCCGCTCGCTGTCGTCACCATGTCGTCGCTGTTGCCATGGCCACAACCGCTCCCTAGCTGCACTGACTAGTCCAAGAGGACCGCCACAGTCGACTTCGTCCATCTAGAGCATCGAATCGAGTGGAGCCGTCCCGTGCGCTCGCCATCGAGATCCTATTGACCGTGTACATCACCGACCACCGTCCATGATTGCCTCGTCTCCGGTCCACCCCCGGCCTCCCCGTCGCTTCCGTTGGAGCCATTGTGAGCTCCTCTTCGAAAAAAAACCTCCCCCCCTCTCGATTTCGTCGTCGTAGCTGTCATCCCCTAGCTCGTGGCCGCTGTCGGTGTCAAAACCGGCGGATCTCGGGTAGGGGGTCCCGAACTGTGCGTCTAGGCGGATGGTAACAGGAGACGAGGGACACGATGTTTTACCTGTGTTCGGGCCCTCTTGATGGAGGTAAAACCCTACGCCCCGCTTGATTAATATTGATGATATGGGTAGTACAAGAGTGGATCTACCACGAGATCAAGGAGGCTAAACCCTAGAAGCTAGCCTATGGTATGATTGTCGTAATGTATGTTGTGTCCTACGGACTAAAGCCCTCCGGTTTATATAGACACCGGAGAGGGCTAGGGTTTCACAGAGTCGGTTACAATGGTAGTAGATCTACATATCCGTATCGCCAAGCTTGCCTTCCACGCCAAGGAAAGTCCCATCCGGACACGGGACGGAGTCTTCAATCTTGTATCTTCGTAGTCTTGGAGTCCGGCGGAAGATGATAGTCCGCTGTCCGGACACCCCTAGTCCAGACTCCTCAAGAGCCCTCGAACCAGGCTTCAATGACGATTAGTCCGGTAGCGCATAATGTTCGGCATTGCAAGGCGGGTTCTCCCTTGAATAATCCAGAGAAGATCATGAACATCGGATAGTGTCCGCTCGCAAAATAAATTCCACATTCCACCGTAGAGAGAATAAAATGTACACTAGTTCAATCTGCCGACGATTATGCGGCGTGACATCACACCGCTACCGGGCTTTTACTTGAATCGCTTTTTACTATACCACCTCAAAGACGCTTAGCGGCGCGGTTTCTTGGCACGCCTTGTCGAGCGAGATCGTGTTCCCTTTATTCCGGATTCTCATCAATACGTGCGTGGGTAACCCAACCGCTCCGTGCCGCCACGCCTCTATCGAAGGTGAATCCCAAACGGTCACGGAGACGGCTTTTGGTATTTTTTCCTCTTTATAAGAGGACCAAGGCTTGTCCTTGTTCTTCAATCTCGCATCGAATCTCCTCCTTGCTCCCAGTTCCAACACCCAGAGCCTTGGATTCGAGCGCTTCGGATTCTCAACCATGTCCGGCTCCGACCTCCAGGGCCGGTGGATGCCCTCCTCCGTCACAGAGGAGGACATATTGAAGTTACGCAAGGCCAAGTACCTGGCCTACGAGGTTTCGCACAGGTTGCCCGCCCACCCCGAGCCCGGTGAGTTTGTTGTCTTCGTATCCCACCTCCGTCGGGGTTTAGGCTTCCCGACGGATCCCTTCGTGAGAAGGCTCATGTTCTACTATGGGCTGGACTTTCACGACTTGGCTCCGGAGTCCATCCTCCATATCTTCGCATTCATTATCGTCTCATGGGCCTTCCTCCGCCACTCCCGCTTTGGCCTGTGGTCAAGACCTTCAATGTGGAGCCAAGATGATCGGGGCGTCAAGCGGAGTCTTGGCGGGCGGCCATAAGCAAAAAGGCCGATGCCCCGTGGCCCGAGGGTTCCTTCCAAGAGGAACCTGGACTGTGGCAGCAGGAGTGGTTCTATATCACCGCTCCGAAGGGCAGCAAGCAAAAGCCGCCGCCTTCATTCCGCCCGGGACCTCCACGTCAACTGATGTCGTGGGTCAACCAAGGGCTCAATTGGGGGCCGTTCGAAGATGTGCCCTCACTGCAGGGCCGGATTCGAGACCTCCAAACAAGGGAGATCAATCTGATCGTGGTGATGCAGGTTATGCTAATCAGGCATCTTCTGCCCTGCAAACGCCGTCCTCTCCGTCTATGGGAGTTCAACCCGGAGGGACCTCGAATTCTCCAACACTTCATGGGTGCAACACCCGTGGAGATGTACAAGTTGTTCTTCGGACCGCAGGTGGCGTGTCCGGAATTAGCCGAGGACACAAGCCTAAGCCGCAATCGCCCGGATACTCAGGTAAATAGCTCAGAGTCCGAACATTCTGTTTATCTGCCTTTCTAGAGTTCGCCTCCTGACCCATTACTCTTCACAGGAGTGGGTGGCGCGATCAAGGCTGATAAGGTGTCCGGCCCCCCTCCCAGAGACCGCACTAGAGCCCGTGCTGGTCAGAATGTTGGAGGTCGCGCCCACAAAAGGGAGCGATGGGGAAAATAGAGGAGCTAATATTTCGCCCAAAGGGGCGTCTGAAGAGGGGGGAATCAAGAACCCCTCCTTCCAGGGGGAGAAGAGGACCGCCTCCGAAGATCCGGAGGCCAAAGCCCCTAAACGGGGGAAGAGATCTTCCCCGGGGGGTCCGGCGTCCGGGGAGAATCTGGACGCACAATCATCGCCAAAGAATCAGCCCTCCAGCGAGCCGTGAGTATGAAAAGGGAATTTCATCAGTAAGAAAATACCTCCATTTGTGCTTCCGTGGGTAACCGAAATTTTTATCTTGCAGTTCAGATTTGCAGCCTTCGTAGATGAGTTCGTCTTCAGGGGACCTTCTTCCGGAGATGATGGAGAGCGAAACGCCTCCGTCTGCAGCGCCGTCAGATAAGGCATGCGAGCCTGAAGTATCGTCACGGAGGGTATCCCCGAGTCCGGAGGGGCCAGAGAGTTCGGCACCCGCTAGTATCCGGCCGGGAGAACTGAAGAATCTGTTTGAGAGGGCGTCCATCTCATAAGATCATCGTGCGTTGATGCGTATGGTGATTGGAAGGATTTCGTCCGCCGAAAGCGGATTGCGCAATGCCGCTATGAGTTTCCTGGCGGGGTTTGAGGTACGCGAGAATGACGCTCCTTTTATATTTTTTTTGACAGTTTTGCACATAAAAGTGTGCCCTGTATAGATAGTAGCCCCTGAGACTCGGTAGGTTGTCGAAAATGACAGCGTGCCGAGGATCGAAATCGTAAGTAATGAATGCCGCCGTTCCTATGCAGGTGGCGGATAGTCCGAGGGCTAGCCGGACTAGTGGGTTTGCCGAGTTAAATCGGCAACTTGACGTGGCGGATGCGAACATCGCACTTGTCAACCGGCGACTTGACGAGTCGCAAGGTAAATGAGTTCTCCGCAGTCGCTTTATTAAGGGGGTTGAAGCCCTCCTCTGATAAATTATATGCTGTTGTATGCATGCAAAGCAGCTGCTGCTGTGGAGAGCCTTGGGCGAACTTGCTCGAGCTAAGGAGCAAGCCCGAAGGAGTGACGCGGCTGCCTCGAGGGCGGCCGAGGAGTTGAAAGCTTAAAGGGCTGCGCACTGCCTAAGCAGGGCAGAGGTGGCCGAATTGGTCATGAAAGTAAAAGATGCTGCCGACCGCAATGAGGCTCTTGAAAAGGAGCGCTTATCGGAGCGGGAAGACCTGAAGAAGGCCACCGCTGAAGCCAAGGATGCCCGCTCTGCAATGCGGGCCATGAAGGAGGAACTGCGCCAGGCCGGAGATATCGTGGCTGGCAAGCCTTTTCTGCTGCGTCGCCGATTTATGGATCAAAAGTATGCTCAATTTGAGTGGCTGTGGAGTCCGGAGGATCCGTATATGGACCTAGCTGCAAGTGCGGCTGATGCCGTTGAGCACTTCCGGAGCCAGAAGGATCACAAGACGGAAGAGCTATATTGGTCTCAATTCCATAGTCCGGATCGCTCACTTTCGCTGACAGACGGTTGGCGAATGGGCCGAGCTAAATAGATTTTCCGGACTTGCCATGACCGACATCGTGGCCCATGTCCGCCGAGAGGCCCAAGGCGACGAGCTACTTCGCCATCGCAGCAATTCCTTGGAGCGGTGCCGCATATAAAGGAGATGAAGCGGTCGGCCTGCATCGAGGGCGCGCGGATGGCTCTTGCCCGTGTGAAGGCGCATTGTCCGGAGATGGATGCCACCGCTGTTGCCGCCCATGGTTCGGATGAAAGCCAGCTCCCCGCCGAGCACTATTTCGGGGAAGTTATGCGTGGCGCTCGTGTAATAGAGTCGCAGTGCTCGAAAAATGTCACGTTCAAATGAACGTTTTAGCTTGTAAAACGATGATTATGTTATAACTGCTTTTATACTTGTGCGTCCCAAGTAGTAAAACTTCTCCTGTGTGGCTGTTTACGTATACATTTGTATAACTTGAAAGATTGCAGTCTTCGGCTTTAGCCCCCACGCACAAGGTGCGGGGTGTTCGCAAAAATAGCTGCCACACTTAATCCGACGCCTCGGTCCTGTTTAAGGAGGTGGTAGCGAGCTAACGAGGCAATCCGGACTATAATGCTTTATCACTTTCACTTAGCCGATGGAGCTCGAGGGTGGGGCTACGATATAGCCCCGGTGGCACCACACTTCTCCGAATTCGGGCGCTGTGTGCTCGACCGAAACGGTCCTTCGTCAAAGCGGGAATTCTAAACATACCGTAGTCGATCGAGTGGTCGACCAGTCTCTCGCCAGATCATGATGATCGGTTTCGCTTTCATCGAGGTGCTCGCCCGGCCGAATCGGGGCACAATCACAGAGTTCTCCGGTGCCGCGTTAGTCGATGATATGGAGCGTAAGGCAGCAAAACACGGAGCCGCAAACCCAACATTTGACCAAAGACACGATTCGAGCTGATGCATATAATGCCTAACTCGAGACGCCAACACTCCGAGGTGTTCGGTCTTTATAATAATGGTAGAACAATGCCCTAAGCCCCTAGTGTCCGTGCACGGCATGGTCTTCGACGCGCCGATGCCAAAGCGTTAGGCTCCGCTTTGGCTATAGGAAGAAACCAAGGAGAATAACAACAAGAGACAAGAAAAAGGTTTACGCAGGTCTTAATCAAAAGAATCCTCACAACGGGTCCCTACCGCACGCTCGCGCCAGGTCTCCGCTCTTGCCGTTATCCTCGACGGGTATGCACGTTGTTCATCTGTAAAAGGAGAGGAACGCTTAGTTTGAAAACAATTGTGCGAAAAATATGTGTAAAAGAAGGAATATGAATAAGTAAGGCGGGTTTGTATGAACCCGCGGTTGTTTAGCGCCGCAGCCCCTCGTGAAGAGGTATGCGGCTAGGGAGCCCTAGCTCGCCAAGCAGGATTCGTCTATCCGAGTCCGGGTCTTTAAGTGACCCTCGATCAAAATGACGCCACGCGACCAGGCATCTTGAGTGTAAGAGACGCGTAATGCGGTATGGCGTTGAAGCGACAAAAGCCTTCGTCCCAAGAGTGCTTGATATCCACTTTTAAATGGGACGATGTGAAAATTAATTTTTCACGTCAAAATTGTTCGGTGATCCAACACGACTTCTAGTAATATGGAGCCTGTGCACTTGGCGTAAGGGCCTGGCGCCACTCCTTTGAAGGAAGTGCGGCTGTGTCGAATTTTGGTAGGGTCCATCCCCATCTTACTTAATTGTGTTTGAATACAAAGAGGTTTAAGTCGCTGCCTCCGCCCATTAGGACCAAGTAAATTGTAGTCCGCCTATTATGGGATTCAATATCGAGTCGTCCGCTGCTTTAACGCTTCGAATAGTCCAGTGGTCGAAAGTGATTGGCTTTGATATCCAATCTCTATGGTCTCATTGGTTGGACCGTGCGAGGCTCTTTTAGGAAGTGCCGCTATTTTCCGTATTATCACATGAAGTGAGTTTATTGCTTTGACCTCTTGTGGGAAAGTCTTTTGTTTTCCGGTGCTCAGCTGGTGGGGTTTATCGTCTTCGCTCGACGCGTCGAGCCCCTTGTGTTCGGTGTTTAGTCGGCCGAACTATTTGAAAACCCAACAATCCATGTGGGTGTGGTTTGCAGGCCTTCCGAGGGTACTGTGGATTTGACATATCCGACCCAAAATCTTGTTTAAGTTGGACAGCTCATCGCCGTCATCCTTAAGAGGCATTGTTTTGTTGTTTGGCTGCGAGCGTTTGAATCCGGCGCCGATCGCCGTGCTCTCTGGCTTTTTCTCTTTATTCCGGCGCTGTTCTTTTCGCTAGTGATTTTCCGCTTCCATCCCTTATTTCGATGTACTTGGGTCGCTGGTCTTGCATCTTGCTAGCTACTGTCCTCTCCGCATGTAAGCGGGTCATGAGGTTTGTAAGTGCGGACATTGTCCTCGGTTTCTCTTGACCGAGGTGCCCGCAAGCCATTCGTCTCGGACATTGTGCTTAAAAGCTGCTAAGGCTTCGCTTTGGACAATGACTATTTGGTTCTTTTTGGTAAGAAACCTGTTCCTGCATTTCCGCTGGCGACTCTCCGGCTGTTGAGTTATATGACTTAGATCATCTGCGCTCGGAGGCGGACATAAGTCCCTTGAAAATTTGCTCTAAACGCATCCTCGAGCTCTTCCCAACTTCCCATGGTGTTTTCTGGGAGGCTTTTAAGCCAATGACGGGCTGGCCCTTTGAGCTTGAGGGATAGGTATTTTATGGCGTGGAGATCATCTCCTCCGCCATGTGTATATGTAGTATATAATCTTCTATCCGCACTCTGTGGTCTGTTGTTCCATCATAGGCCTCTATGTTTATGGGTTTAAATCCTGCTGGGAATTCATTTTCCAGGACTTCATTGGTGAAACATAGTGGGTGTGCGGCGCCCCTGTATTTGGGTGTGCCACTATCTTCGGACACTTGACGTGTTGCCTTGCTTCCTGGGGCCCTCTTCTTTGGCCCGTAGATGGACCTGGCTGGGCCATCTGTCTTTCTAGGTTCATTAGTTGGTTTGTGTGTGGTGCCGCTTTCAGAATTTGGCCTGTCATCTGGCCGTCTATCCAACCAGGCAACCTCTTTATTTTTTGACGGTGGAGGCTCTATGGCCTCCTCATCGAATTCTGGTAGCAGCTTACACTTCGGGTAGCTCTTTGATTGGTGGCCATTGCCGTATTTATCTGCGGTTTTGAGCACTTTGCTCCATCTCATTCTGAGTGTGTCTTCCGCTGTTTTGAGCTTCCGCTTTTCCTTCTTCAGGCTTCTTGCAGTGTTGACGAGTCTTTTCCGAAGGTTTTTGCTCTCCGGCGGCGTGTCCGGCATGAGGTCGTCCGGACTGTCGTTTTCGCCGGGCCTGGACTGATTAGCTGACTCGTCATGTTCGGACGGTTGCTTATCTGCATGTTCGTCGTCCACTTGTGAGCCCTGCTGTGTTACGGGCTCCTTGGGAGCGTTGTTGTCGTCGAGGCGGGACTTACGGCGCGCAAAGGCCGCCGCTTTGGTTGTTTATCGGCGGGTTATCTTCGCCGCGCCCGCTGGTCCTCGCTATCGCTCTCCTTTGGGGTATCCACCATGTATATGTCATATGACGAGGTGGTCCTCCGTGCCTTATAGGCTCGCTTGTTCGCCTCCTCGATCATCGCTCATTCCGCCGATGTCTTCGGAGTCATAGTCTAGCATGTCGGTTAGGTCGCCGACAGGGGCTACAAAGTGGGTGGTGGGTGGGCTCAATTTCTTCGCTGCTCGCACCCCAACCATCCCGGCCATAGTCCGCTAGGGCTCTCCCGATAGCGAGAGATGCTTTAGCGAAGTTTAGGATGTCCCCAAAGGGCGAGTGTTGGAAGATGTCCGCGGTGAATTCCATAACCGCGCCTAATCCAATCGATTGGTAGGGCGCGGGAGGTTGGAGTCCGCAAGGAGTCCGGCGCCGAATCACGAAGTTCGCAGGGACAAGATTAGTGTTCAGCTCCATCGCCGTGGATGTTGAAGCCCCCAGGGCGGCGTCTATCCACCGACCCTCGATCTGGGCGATCGGCTCCGGACTAATGGCCAAAGCGGATTCGTGTGCGGCCACCAAGGCACTATTCGGCGGTAGAGCTAGATCATGCCCGTCGTCACAAGGCGGCGCGCTTTGGTCAGGCTCGAGTCCGTCAAGATCAAGTCTCCGCGACATTGGCCGTGATGTTTAGGCCGAATCGACTCGACGGCCAGGGCGAGATTTCGATCTGCTCGGATGGCCAAGTGAATTAGCCCGCATCGGGCCGCCGAATATCTGAAGATCTGCCCGGGAGAAAAGTTCACCACAGGCAGCGTTGCTGGTTGAAGATGCCATCGGGCCTATCGGTGACGACACGCAGGAACTCTCAATGAAAGCACCAATGTCGGTGTCAAACCGTGGATCTCGGTAGGGGATCCCAACTGTGCGCCTAGGCGGATGGTAACAGAGACGAGGGACACGATGTTTTTACCCAAGTTCGGGCCCTCTTGATGGAGGTAAAACCCTATGTCCTGCTTGATTAATATTGATGATATGGGTAGTACAAGAGTGGATCTACCACGAGATCAAGGAGGCTAAACCCTAGAAGCTAGCCTATGGTATGATTGTCGTAATGTATGTTGTGTCCTACGGACTAAAGCCCTCCGGTTTATATAGACACCGGAGAGGGCTAGGGTTACACAGAGTCGGTTACAATGGTAGGAGATCTACATATCCAGACGCCAAGCTTGCCTTCCACGCCAAGGAAAGTCCCATCCGGACATGGGACGGAGTCTTCAATCTTGTATCTTCAGAGTCTTGGAGTCCGCGGACGATGATAGTCCGCTGTCCGGACACCCCTAGTCCAGACTCCTCACCGCCATGGCTGAGCTCAACGTGCGTGCCCGCGCTGCTGCTCCCCCAGCGCTTTCGCCACAGCCTTGCCTCCGCGTGTTGCGCACGCCCAAGAATCGCTTTGCTATGCTCGGTCACACCGGTGCCGCCATTGTTTGCTATGTTATAAGCTGGTCGCCGCAGCTGCTCTCTGCCGCTGCCGCTTGCTCACTCTTGCTGCTTATTCCTGCCGCTCCCTGCTTTGTTGCATGCTGGTCATGCTGCATGCACTTGCTGCTGCCGCTGCTAACTACTGCTTCTTAGAGCATCTCCAGTCGCACCCCCAATCGCCCCCCAAGGGCCATTTTTTGGCGCCGGCGACCAAAAACTGGCCCGATCGTGCCCCCCAGGAGCCCATTTTTTGCCGGTTGGGGCTGAAACTGACGCCGGCGGAATCAGGCCAAACCCGGTGTGCTGGGGGTGCCCGAGGGCGCCAGGGCAATTGGTATTGGCGCGAACGAACGGCGGGACCGCCGAGTCAGCGGCCCCCGCCTCATCGTCCTCACAGCACCTCGGTTTCCGCAGGGAATCAATGCCAAGGCTGCCACCGGTCAGCCTTTCATTGATTCCTCACCGGCGACGTGCCGCCTCCAGCCACACGTACACACAACGCCGCCCCAGGCCGCTATGTAAAGCAGCACCCCCTCGCCGGGGACGCACTCGCCCATAGCCCCCCTCTCTCCCTATGCATAGCCATCTTTCCGCCACCGCAGACGATGGGCGAGAGGTTCCCAGGCGATGGGGCGGCAGCCAATGGCTTCGGTTGCCACTCGCTGCACGAGTGGGAAGCCCACCTCCTGGATGAAGCAAACATCCCGGCGCCTCCCGACATGCGCGTGCCGGGGCGGTGGAGGCTCAGCGCCGGGGGCGTCCCCGTGCCCCCGCTGCCCGACGTCACGCGCCCTGACTACTTCAACGGCGAGGTCGAGTGCGTGCGAGCGTCGTTGACAGAGGAGCAGCGGGGCCGCCCGGGCAACGAGCCGCTGCTGACATACCAGGCCGCCCCGGTCCCCCGCCGGAGTGGCGATGGCCAATGGATGCCGAGGAGGACTGGCTCCTCTTCCTTCTCCTCCCACTCCTCCTCCCATTCCTCCGGGATGCCGGCGCTCTTCAGCTTCAAGGCCGAGCCCACGGAAACGCCGCTCGGCATGCGCACCCGCAGCGCCGACATCATCATCAACAAGGGCGGGCGTGCCTCCTCCTCGACTCCTCCCTGCCTCGTCAAGCCGAAGACGGAGCCGGGGCTCGCCGCCGTGAAGACGGAGCCGAGGCTCGCCCCCGTGAAGACAGAACCAGAGCTCGACGACGAGGTGGCCCTGAAGTGGGCGCGGGAAGATTGGGCGCGGCTAGAGATGGACCGCTAGCGCCGCGCCCTGGTAGAGATCGCCGCGCGCCGCCGTGGCCGCGAAGAAGGGGACGTCGTCGTGCTTGAAGACAGCGACGACGACGCGCCGCCCCCGGCCAAACCTGTCCGCCAGGGCGGCCCCGGGCAGGCGTCCAGCAGCGTGAAGAAGGAGAAGGATGACGGCGGCGAGGAGGCGACTACGCCGCGCTCAGCGAGTTTTTTATGTAGTAAGTTTTAAGTTTTCTATGTAAAACACCGAGTTCTTTGTAATGTTTGCCGAATTTTAGCCGAATTTATTTCTAAAAGTATTTAAAAAAGGATGACTGGGGCGACCCTGAGGGCGGCGGCTAGGAACCCGATCGCTCCAATGCCGATTTTTTGCGTCGGTTGGCCCCCAGGCGATGATTTTTTAAGCCCCCCGGGGCCAACGGCTAACTACTACTTCTTATGCTGCGATGCTGCTACTGCTGCTGGGGGTTCAGACCGCCGACACTACTCATGTGCCGTGCGTGGTCATGGCCATGTGCATGTGAGCATGACCATGTGTGTGGCCGGTTGGCACTTTGGATGTGGCCGGCCCTATCCAAATTCATTAGTGTTAATTAGATTAGTTTAGGGCTAGTTTATATGTTAATTAGCCTAATGTGTACATGACATGTGGCCCCACTAATTTAAATTAGTTTAGACTAATTAACTTGCCAATGTGTCACTTACATGTGGGTCCTCTGACCCAGTTGAGCAGTCAGCTTTGACTAGTCAACTACTGCTGACTGGACCCACCGACCCCACTGTCATACCCTTGCTATACAGCCCCCATGTGACAAAAGTATTTAGATACTTATTCTCGAATTATAATATTGCAGAAAATCTTGTAAAGTTTAGAAAAAATATACGGTATATCGGATGAAAATACTTTGTACATGAAAGTTGCTCAGAATTTCGAGATGAATCCAAATACATAGTCCGTTCATCAGCCACACGCCCCTGACATAGCGAACATGCAACCGTCCCCCTCAGTTTCACCTGTCCGAAAATACCAAACTTGGAAAAAAACATTCCCGGATGTTCCCCCCTTCACCTATATCGCCTAGCACTGCGTTAGGTCACTCCTAGCACCGCCTATTGCCATGTTATGCTTTGATCGATCTGTTATTTATTGTGTTCCCCCTCTGTTACTTCTTTCCGATAGACCCCGAGACCGCTGCCGATACCCCCGTGATCGACTACATTGACGACGACCCCTCGCAAGAGCAACCAGGCAAGCAAACCCCTTTGATCAACCAGATACCGTCCACACTCTCTTCTCTCTTATTCTTGCCTTAGATTTGCTACTGTCATTGATCCAATAGCTCCTATTCTGTTGCATTGCCTGTCATTGTTGCTACTATTGTTGATACCTTTACCTGTTATCGTAAATGATTAGTATAGGATGCTAGTATTCCATCAGTGGCCTTACATTCTTGTCCGTCTGCTATGCTATACTATCGGGTCGTGATCAATTTGGGAGGTGATCACGGGTATATACATACTACACTTTTATGCATGATGTGACTAAAGTCGGATCGACTCGTAGAGTAGACGCAAGTGATTCCGATGTGGGGGGCTAAAAGGACAGGTGGTTCCACCCAGGTAGTGGTGGGCCTGAGTTCCCGACGGCCCCCGAGTGTTACTTTGTGGCGGAGCGATAGGGCAGGTTGTGAGCACCTAGGAGACAGGTGGGCCTGGTCCCTGGTCAGTGTCCACGGTTAATTCAACATAACATGCTTAACGAGATCTTGGTATTTGATCTGAGTCTGTCTACGAGCCTATACACACTAACCACCACGCAGGAACAGCTATGGGCACTCGACGCCATGGTATCAGCCGAAGCCTTCTAGACGTCAACGACTAAGCGGCGCGCGCCGGGTTGGACCGCGTAACACAACTTCCTTGTAATGGAGGTTGTTGGGGAACGTAGTAATTTCAAAAAAATTCCTACGCACACGCAAGATCATGGTTATGGTATAGCAACGAGAGGGGAGAGTGTTCGTCCACGCACTGTCGAGACCGTAAGCGGAAGCGTTAGCACAACGCGGTTGATGTAGTCGACGTCTTCACGATCCGACCGATCCAAGCACCGAACGTCACGGAGCCTCCGAGTTCAGCACACGCTCAGCTCGATGACAATCTCCGGCTCCGATCCAGCAGAGCTCGGAGAAGAGTTCCACAAGACGACGGCGTGGTGGCGATGATGATGCTCTACCGGCGCAGGGCTTCGCCTAAACTCCGCGACGATATGACCGAGGTGGAATATGGTGGAGGGGGCACCGCACACGGCTAAGGAACGATCCGTAGATCAACTTGTGTGTCATGGGGTGCCCCCGCCTCGTATATAAAGGAGCAAGGGGAGGAGGCGGCCGGCCAAGGAGGGCGCGCCAGGAGGAGTCCTACTCCCACCGAGTAGGACTCCTCCTTTCCTAGTCCAACTAGGAGAGGGAAGGAAGGAAGGAGAAGGAGAAGGAAGGAGAGGAGGAAGAGTGCGAAGGGGGCCGCCCCTAGTCCAGTCGGTTTGGGCTAGGGGGCCGCGCCTGCCTCCTCTCTTCCACCACTTGGCCCATGAGGCCCATTGCTTCTTCCTCATATTCCCGTAACTCCCCTGCACCCAAAATACCCAAATCACTCGAACCTTCCGAACTCCGAATATAGTCATCCAATATATCGATCTTTACGTCTCGACCATTTCGAGACTCCTCGTCATGTCCCCGATCTCATCCGGGACTCCGAACTCCTTCGGTACATCAAAACTCATAAACTCATAATATAACTGTCATCGAAACCTTGTTGCATGGACCCTACGGGTTCGAGAACTATGTAGACATGACCTAGAACTATTCTCGGTCAATAACCAATAGCGGAACCTGGATGCCCATATTGGCTCCTACATATTCTACGAAGATCTTTATCGGTCAAACCGCATAACAACATACGTTGTTCCCTTTGTCATCGGTATGTTACTTGCCCGAGATTCGATCGTCGGTATCCAATACCTAGTTCAATCTCGTTACCGGCAAGTCTCTTTACTCGTTACGTAATGCATCATTCCGTAACTAACTCATTAGCTACATTGCTTGCAAGGCCTATAGTGATGTGCATTACCGAGAGGGCCCAGAGATACCTCTCCGACAATCGGAGTGACAAAACCTAATGTCGAAATATGCCAACTCAACATGTACCTTTGGAGACACCTGTAGTACTCCTTTATAATCACCCAGTTACGTTGTGACATTTGGTAGTACCCAAAGTGTTCCTTCGGTAAACGGGAGTTGCATAATCTCATAGTTAAAGGAACATGTATAAGTCATGAAGAAAGCAATAGCAACATACTAAACGATCAAGTGCTAAGCTAACGGAATGGGTCATGTCAATCACATCATTCTCCTAATGATGTGATCCCGTTAATCAAATGACAACTCTTTTGTCCATGGCTAGGAAACATAACCATCTTTGATAAACGAGCTAGTCAAGTAGAGGCATACTAGTGACACTATGTTTTGTCTATGTATTCACACATGTATTATGTTTCCGGTTAATACAATTCTAGCATGAATAATAAACATTTATCATGATATAAGGAAATAAATAATAGCTTTATTATTGCCTCTAGGGCATATTTCCTTCAGTCTCCCACTTGCACTAGAGTCAATAATCTAGTTCACATCACCATGTGATTTAACACCAATATTCATATCTGTATATGATTAACACCCATAGTTCACATCGTCATGTGATCAACACCCAAAGGGTTTACTAGAGTCAATAATCTAGCTCACATTGATATGTGATTAACACCCAAAGAGTACAAAGGTATGATCATGTTTTGCTCGTGAGAGAAGCTTAGTCAACGGTTCTGTCACATTCAGAGCCGCATGTATTTTGCAAATATTCTATGTCTACAATGCTCTGCACGGAGCTACTCTAGCTAATTGCTCCCACTTTCAATATGTATCCAGATTGAGACTTAGAGTCATCTGGATCGGTGTAAAAGCTTGCATCATTGTAACTTTTTATGATGGTCTCTTTTATCACCTCCATAATCGAGAAACATCTCCTTAGTCCTCACTAAGGATATTCTTGACCGCTTCCAAAGGATCTACTCTAGATCAAAATTGTATTCCTTTGTCAAACTCGAGCAAGGTATACAATATGTCCGGTTCACAAGATAGCATACTTTATAGAACCTATGATCGAGGGATAGGGAATGACTTTTCATTCTCTTTCTATTTTCTGCCATGGTCGGGTCTTGAGTCTTACTCAACTTCACACCTTGCAACACAGGCAAGAACTCCTTCTTTGACTGTTCCATTTTGAACTATTTCAAAAATTTATCAAGGTATTCATTAAAAAATCTTATCAAGCGTCTTGATCTATCTATATAGATCTTGATGCTCAATGTGTAAGCAGCTTCACCAAGGTCTTTCTTTGAAAAACTCTTATTAAAGTATCCTTTCATGCTATCCAGAATTTCTATATCATTTCCAATCAACAATATGTCATCCACATATAATATTAGAAATGCTACAGAGCTCCCACTCACTTTCTTGTAAATACTGAGCTTCTCAAAAGTCTCAGATAAAACCATATACTTTGATCAACTCATCAAAGCGTATATTCCAACTCCGAGAGGCTTGCACCAGTCCATAAATGGATCGCTGGAGCTTGCACACTTTGTTAGCATCTTTAGGATTGACAAAACCTTCTGGTTGCATCATATACAACTCTTATTTAATAAATCCATTAAGGAATGCAGTTTTGACATCCATTTGCCAGTTTTCATAAAATTTGGCAATTGCTAACATGATTCGGACAGACTTAAGCATCGATACGAGTGAGAAAATCTCATCGTATTCAACCCTTGAACTTGTTGAAAACCTTTTGCAACAAGTCGAGCTTAGTGGATAGTAACACTACTATCAGTGTCCGTCTTCCTCTTGAAGATCCATTTATTTAACATGGCTTGCTAATCATCGAGCAATTCAATCGAAGTCCATACTTTGTTCTCATACATGGATCATATCTCAGATTTTATGGCCTCAAGCCATTTCATGAATCTGGGCTCATCATCGCTTCCTCATAGTTCGTAGGTTCATCATGGTCTAGTAACATGACTTCCGAACAGATTACCATACTACTCAGTGCGGACTGTACTTTGGAAGACCTACGAGGTTTTGTAGTAACTTGATCTGAAGTTTCATGATCATCATCATTAGCTTCCTCACTAATTGGTGTAGGGATCACTGGAACTGATTTCCATGATGAACTACTTTCCAATTCGGGAGAAGGTACAAATTACCTTATCAAGCTCTACTTTCCTCCCACTCACTTCTTTCGAGAGAAACTCCATCTCTAGAAAGGATCCATTTTTAGCAACGAATATCTTGCCTTCGGATCTGTGATAGAAGGTGTACCCAACAATTTCCTTTGGGTATTCTATGAAGACGCACTTCTCCGATTTGGGTTTGAGCTTATCAGGATGAAACTTTTCCACACAAGTATCGCAGCCCCAAACTTTAAGAAACGACAACTTGGGTTTCTTGCTAAACCACAGTTCATATGCTGTCGTCTCAACGGATTTAGATGGTGCCCTTTTAACGTGAATGCAGCTGTCTCTAATGCATAAGCCCAAAACAATATTGGTAAATTAGTAAGAGACATCATAGATCGCACCATATCCAATAAAGTGCGATACGACGTTCGGACACACCATAACGTTGTGGTGTACTGTGTGGCGTGAGCTGTGAAACTATTCCACATTGTTTTAATTGAAGACCAAACTCAGAACTCAAATATTCGCTCCACGATCGAGATCACGAAACTTTATTTTCTTGTTACGATGATTTTTCCACTTCACTCTGAAATTCTTTGAACCTTTCAACTATTTTAGACTTATGTTTCATCAAGTAGATATACCCATATCTACTCAAATCATCTTGTGAAGGTCGAAAATAACGATACTTGCCACGAGCCTTCATACTCATTGGTCTCGCATACATCAAGATGTATTATTTCCAATAAGTCAAGAGCTTCGCTCCATTGTTCAAGAACGGAGTTTTAGTCATCTTGCCCAAAAGGCACGGTTCACAAGCATCAAATGATTCATAACCAAGTGATTCCAAAATCCATCTTTATGGAGTTTCTTCATGCGCTTTACATCGATATGACCCAAACGGCAAGTACCACAAATAAGTTGCACTATCATTATTAACTTTGCATCTTTTGGCCTCAATATTATGAACATGTGTATCACTATGATCGAGATCCAACAAACTATTTTCATTGGGTGTATGACCATTGAAGGTTTTATTTATGTAAATGTAACAACAATTATTCTCTCGATTTTAAATGAATAACCGTATTGCAATAAACATGATCAAATCATATTCATGCTCAACGCAAATGCCAAATAACATTTATTTAGGTTTAACACTAATCCCGAAAGTATAGGGAGTGTGCGATGATGATCATATCAATCTTGGTACTACTTCCAACACTCATCGTCACTTTCCTTCAACTAGTCTCTGCTTATTCTCAGAACTCTGCTTCGAGTTACTAATCTTAGCAACCTAACAAGTATCAAATACTCGGGGATACTATAAACACTAGTAAGGCACACATCAATAATCAGATATCAAATATACCCTTGTTCACTTTGCCATCCTTCTTATCCACCAAATATTCGTGGCATTTCCGCTTCGGGACCATTTCCTTTGCAGTGTAAACACTCGGTTTCAGGCTATGGTCCAGCTTTGGGCTTCTTCGCAGGAGTGACAACTTGCTTGTATTTCCACTTGAAATTCCTTTTCTTTCCCTTTGCCCTTCTCTTGAAACTAGTGGTCTTTTCAATCATCAACACTTGATGCTCTTTCTTGATTTCTACCTTCGTCGATTTCAACATCACGAAGAGCTCGGGAATCGTTTTCGTCATCCCTTGCATACTATAGTTCATAACGAAGTTCTAGTAACTTAGTGATGGTAACTAGAGAATTCATCAATCACTATCTTATCCGGAAGATTAACTCCCACTTGATTCAAGCGATTGAAGTACCTGCATACCGAGCACATGTTCACTAGTTGAGCGATTCTCCTCCATCTTTTAGCCATAGAACTTGTTGGAGATTTCATATCTCTCAACTCGGTATTTGCTTGAAATATTAACTTCAACTCTGGAACATCTTATATGGTCCATGACGCTCAAAACGCCTTTGAAGTCCCGATTCTAAGCCGTTAAGCATGGTGCACTAAACTATCAAGTAGTCATCATATTGAGCTAGCCAAACGCTCATAACGCCGCATCCGCTCCTGCAATAGGTCCGCACCTAGCGGTGCATTAAGGACACAATTCTTCAGATAGCAATGAGGATAAACCTCGGATCACGGATCCAATCCGCATCATTGCTACTAACATTTTTCAACACAATTTTCTCTAGGAACATATCAAAATAAACATATGAAAGCAACAACGCAAGCTATTGATCTACAACATAATTTGAAAAATACTACCAGGACTAAGTTCATGATAAATTTAAGTTCAATTAATCATATTACTTAAGAACTCCCACTTAGACAGACATCTCTCTAGTCATCTAAGTGATCACGTGATCCAAATCAACTAAACCATGTCCGATCATCACGTGAGATGGAGTAGTTTCAATGGTGAACATCGCTATGTTGATCATATCTACTATATGATTCACGTTCGACCTTTCGGTCTCCGTGTTCCGAGGCCATATCTGCATATGCTAGGCTCGTCAAGTTTAACCTGAGTATTCCGCGTGTGCAAAACTGGCTTGCACCCGTTGTAGATGGACGTAGAGCTTATCACACCCAATCATCACGTGGTGTCCGGGCACGATTTAACTTTGGCAACGGTGCATACTCGGGAGAACACTTCTTGATAATTTTAGTGAGAGATCATCTTAAAATGCTACCGTCAATCAAAGCAAGATAAGATGCATAAAGGATAAACATCACATGCAATCAATATAAGTGATATGATATGGCCATCATCATCTTGTGCTTGTGATATCCATCTCCGAGCACCGTCGTGATCACCATCGCCACCGGCGCGACACCTTGATCTCCATTGTAGCATCGTTGTCGTTCGCCATCTATTGCCTCTCGACTATCGCTACCACTTAGTGATAAAGTAAAGCAATTACAGTATGCTTGCATTTCATACAATAAAGCGACAACCATATGGCTCCTGCCATTGGCGATAACTTCGTTACAAAACATGATCATCTCATACAATAAAATATATCATCATGTCTTGACCATATCACATCACAACATGCCCCGCAAAAACAAGTTAGACGCCCTCTACTTTGTTGTTGCAAATTTTACGTGGCTGCTACGGGCTTAGCAAGAACCGTTCTTACCTCGCATAAAAACCACAACGATAGTTTGTCAAGTTAGTGCTGTTTTAACCTTCGCAAGGACCGGCGTAGCCACACTCGGTTCAACTAAAGTTGGAGAAACCGACACCGCCAGCCACCGTGTGCAAAGCACGTCGGTAGAACCAG
The DNA here is from genome assembly GCA_021437245.1 of Aegilops speltoides. Taxonomy (NCBI): domain Eukaryota; kingdom Viridiplantae; phylum Streptophyta; class Magnoliopsida; order Poales; family Poaceae; genus Aegilops; species Aegilops speltoides. The sequence continues at coordinate 132,615,354 of CM038144.1, forward strand.
TCTCGCGTAAGCGTCTGCGTAATGTCGGTCCGGCCGCTTCATCCAACAATACCGCCAACCAAAGTATGACATGCCGGTAAGCAAGATGATCTGTATCGCCCACAACTCACTTGTGTTCTACTCGTGCATATAACATCAACGCATAAAACCTAGGCTCGATACCATCATTGGGGAACGAGTAATTTCAAAAATTCCTACGCACACGCAAGATCATGGTTATGGTATAGCAACGAGAGAGAGAGTGTTCGCCCACGCACTCGTGAGACCGTAAGCGAAGCGTTAGCACAACGCGTTGATGTAGTCGACGTCTTCACGATCCGACCGATCCAAGCACCGAACGTACGGAGCCTCTGAGTTCAGCACATGTTCAGCTCGATGACAATCTCCGGCCTCCGATCCAGCAAAGCTCCGGAGAAGAGTTCCGTCAGCACGACGGCGTGGTGACGATGATGATGTTCTACCGGCGCAGGGCTTCGCCTAAACTCCGCGGCGATATGACCGAGGTGGAATATGGTGGAGGGGGGCACCGCACACGGCTAAGGAACGATCCGTAGATCAACTTGTGTGTCATGGGGTGCCCCCCTGCCCTCGTATATAAAGGAGCAAGGGGGAGGAGGCGGCCGGCCAAGGAGGGCGCGCCGGGAGGAGTCCTACTCCCACCGGAGTAGGACTCCTCCTTCCTAGTCCAACTAGGAGAGGGAAGGAAGGAAGGAGAAGGAGAAGGAAGGAGAGGAGGAAGAGTAGGAAGGGCCGGCCCCTAGTCCAATTCGGTTTGGGCTAGGGGGCACCGCCTCCTCCTCTCTCTTCCACCACTTGGCCCATGAGGCCCATTGCTTCTTCCTCGTATTCCCGTAACTCCCAGTACCCAAAATACCGAATCACTCGGAACCTTTCCGAACTCCGAATATAGTTGTCCAATATATCGATCTTTACGTCTCGACCATTTTGAGACTCCTCGTCATGTCCCCGATCTCATCGGGACTCCGAACTCCTTCGGTACATCAAAACTCATAAACTCATAATATAACCGCCATCGAAACCTTGCGTGCATGGACCCTACGGGTTCGAGAACTATGTAGACATGACCTAGAACTATTCTCGGTCAATAACCAATAGCGGAACCTGGATGCCCATATTGGCTCCTACATATTCTACGAAGATCTTTATCGGTCAAACCGCATAACAACATACGTTGTTCCCTTTGTCATCGGTATGTTACTTGCCCGAGATTCGATCGTCGGTATCCAATACCTACTTCAATCTCGTTACCGGCAAGTCTCTTTACTCGTTACGTAATGCATCATTCTGTAACTAACTCATTAGCTACATTGCTTGCAAGGCCTATAGTGATGTGCATTACCGAGAGGGCCCAGAGATACCTCTCCGACAATCGGAGTGACAAAACCTAATGTCGAAATATGCCAACTCAACATGTACTTTTGGAGACACCTGTAGTACTCCTTTATAATCACCCAGTTACGTTGTGACATTTGGTAGTACCCAAAGTGTTCCTCCGGTAAACGGGAGTTGCATAATCTCATAGTTACAGGAACATGTATAAGTCATGAAGAAAGCAATAGCAACATACTAAACGATCAAGTGCTAAGCTAACGGAATGGGTCATGTCAATCACATCATTCTCCTAATGATGTGATCCTGTTAATCAAATGACAACTCTTTTGTCCATGGCTAGGAAACATAACCATCTTTGATAAACGAGCTAGTCAAGTAGAGGCATACTAGTGACACTATGTTTTGTCTATGTATTCACACATGTATTATGTTTCCGGTTAATACAATTCTAGCATGAATAATAAACATTTATCATGATATAAGGAAATAAATAATAGCTTTATTATTGCCTCTAGGGCATATTTCCTTCAGAGGTTGCTAGGTCTGCTCACCGGCCGCGTTCGCAACGTGCAGGTGTGCAACCGGTGATGGGCCGAGACCCCTGCCCGCTTAGAATTTAGACCGGCGTGCTGACCTCTGTGCTAGGCCTAGGTAGGGCTACGACGTGTTGATCTTCCGAGGCCTGGCATGACCCAGGAAAGTGTGTCCGGCCAGAGGTATCGAGCGTGTTGGGTAATGTGGTGCACCCCTGCAAGGAAGTTTATATATTCGAATAGCCGTGTCCCTTGGTAAAAGGACGACCCGGAGTTGTACTTCAACCTTATGACAACTAGAACCAGATACTTATTAAAACACACCACTTACAAGTTCCGGATACAACCCGGTGATCGCTTTCCCACAGGGCGACGAGGAGAGGATTGTCGTGTAAGATTATGATATACGATGATACTTGGTTAATTTACCAGCTAATCTCTTCTACATGCTTCAAGATGGAGGCCGCCAGAAGCGTAGTCTTTGATAGGACTAGTTGTCCCCCTCTTATTCTGGCATGATGCAGTTCATTCCATAGATACTACCATTTCATTGATACCAATGCATATGTAGTGTAGATCTACGAGTACTTTGGATGAGTACTCACGGTTGCTTTGCTACTTCTCGTCCCTCTTTCCTGGGTATTGCGATCATATGATGGAGCCAGGAGCCAGAGGATCCCGAGGATGATTCTACGTGGCGTTTGACTTCGAGGAGTAGTTAGGAGGTCCCAGGAAGGAGGCCTTGACTTTTTTCGATCATTGCTACTTTTGTGCTAGCCTTCTTAAGGGAAACTTGTTTAACTTATGTCTGTACTCAGATATTGTTGCTTCCGCTGACTCGTTTATTTTCGAGCTTTTGTATTCGAGCCCTCGAGGCCCCTGGGTTGTAATATAAAGCTTGTATTATTTTATTTGTGTCTAGAGTTGTGTTGTGATATCTTCCTATGAGTCCTTGATCTTGATTGTACACATTTGCGTGTATGATTAGTGTACAGTAGAATCGGGGGCGTCATAAGTTGGTATCAGAGCCGACTGCCTGTAGGAATCCCCCTTCCAAACTCCTTGGCCGAAGATGGGTCTAGTCAGCAAAAACTGTTTTACTAACATGGTTGTGTGGCTTACGGGCCCACGTCGCCATTGCGTGGTATTAGGATCTTTTATTTCTCGTCTATACTCTCGAACTCTGATCTCTCTTCTATTCGGGTTAAATGATTTAACTAATTCTGACTCTAGGTTCTCGTAACTACTTCCGCCCGGAGAGCCCCTTATTACAGATGATCGCCTGCTGCACTAGAAGATTCTGAAGATACTCTACGATGTTCTCTCGAGACTTTGTGCCATCTCTTTTGCAATTCCCTTCCATCGATAAACCCATATGGATAACAACATACACTTGCCATTCATACAATCATTCCCATTGATCTTGTTATTACAAGATACCCCGAAATTCTTTCCATTGTTTCGAAAATACTTTGAGCCTACTGCCTTGCAGTTCCTTGCCACATGAATACCCCTACGGATAATTCCTTGCACTTACCGAGTATCCGTTCATCCCCAGTTGTTCATGTGTTTCACAGAAGTCTTCGATATACCATTCGACCTTCCAAAAATCCTCAGCAGCCTATTGCTTTTGAAATTCTTGCTTGCTTGCATTATGAATAATATCATAAGTCTGGTAATATTATTGGCATCCTTTGCCATTATCATTTTGAGTCCACTGATTCAATATGTTGCGAATGCTCACAATCCTCAATCAGATCATAGAATTCATCCTTCCGGCTCATACGTCATTTTAAACATGAGCTAGATCTCGACCAATCAAATTGTCGTCGATTGTACCCCTAAGCCTACTCAACTTATCCATCCTTAATGAGAGCGTTTACTTCTGATCCCTTGATTTGGAATTCATAATTCCTTTGCATCTAAACATTGAGTTAGTCAGTTGTTTCTATAATCTAATGCCTTTGCATTGTTTTCTTCCTATGGTTGTGCGCCGAAGCTCACATCATCTCTATTATGGACCATCAGATCCTTTGTTGGATTTTATCCGACATCGACCTTCATATTCATTAACCTTGTGAGCCTTTCGTCGGATACATAATGCCTTTGGTAAATTGTATCCTCTGCTTTCTCAACCATGTTCTGCTTTCGAGCTGGTATAATTTACTCTTGAAGTTTGTGTTATATATTCCTAAGATGCCCTGATGGGTTGAACCTATGCCTTCCCTAATATGTGTGAACTCATAAGTTATGCGACTTATACTCTACTGGCTTTTTTTCAACACTACAACTTCTTCGAAAGCGAGAAGTGAATGAAAGGTTGTGCATTGGAGAAGTGGGAGTCGACCTTGAACTTTGTGTTCATGCCCATGGACACGATGTAGATCTTATCATGGTAGCTTCTCTTGAATTAATTATTCCCTTGGTATAAGTCCATATTATCTGGGATCTGGTATTTTGCAATCATGGTTCCGGCCATATTGATAATCCTTGATTCCTTTTCTCAGGCAAGTTAAAGTACTTGTCTTCTGCAGATCAATACATCTCCGCAACCTCTATTTTGATGTTCCTTCGAGTATTACCCTCCGGTATATCAAGAATATCAAAGAACCATGTCGCTTCCTATGAGTCTACATCTAGTATTGCTTCTCACCGATTTTAGATTTCCCCCAGGCTCTGAGTTATTAGTCACTCGAGAACACCGATAAGTGAATCGATTTCTCATGCTGATTCAATAACTCTAAGTAATTTTCATTTCTTACGAGTTTGATAAACCTTCAAGTCATTCCCTAGCCTGATCGGCTATATAATTATTGTGCTAAATTTTAACTGTGTTACCTGGTCCTTACTCCCGGAGTGCAACTTTTGACAATGAGCTAAGCTTATGTCGATCTTCCTCTACTTATAGTTCACCACGAATAGCAAGCTTGATTCCGGGTTGGTGTCGTATCCGTGGATCGAATAATCTTTCATTGCATCAGTCTTTTGCTTGATGCAGTCGTTGTCCAGTTGCTTCTTCGTGGAGCCTCTCGACAAAACTTGTCGTGATCATCGTCAACATTTTGACTCCTTCCATGATATCAATTGAATTCTTGATGAGAAATGCCATCCTTGCCCCTCGATGATTTGTATTATCATCGACAACATTATTGCCTTCACTCCGACACAAACTTGATCATGTTATGGAGCTCCTTGCTATCCAGCTTATGTTATGTTCTACCTTGGAGTATTACCATCTTTTATATCAAGGATGTTGAGAGAATTGCTCCACCTCCTAAGTAATTCTTGGTATTATGATACTTCACACCATCACCATTCTTTCTTGGTCACCGTGTTGATTCTAACCGGGACACCAACAAGTGAACGGTGCTGCTTGGATTCTGTACTTCTAGCAACACCATTTCTTTGAAGTTAATGGTTGATAGTTCATTCTTCGATTGTTGGTTATTGAATCACCATTCTAACCTTGATCATGCTCCCTAATCCCATATTTCGGGCGCACCTTTCAACCAATGTTTAATTGTGTATGTTCCCCGAGCATACATCATTATATCATTTGATCTGACATATGATATCTCATTGTTCACATAATTGTGGAAATCGCTCTTTTTGGAAACCTCGAGGAATTGTAGCTGAGTCCATCAGCCACGCCCTCATCCTCTCCTTGGGTTAATGATGAACTCTTGATTCGGAACTCGCTTCCATAGTTTATTTCCAGAAAATCTTGCAATGTCATCTCATCAATTTGTGTTACACCTTTTCTTCTCAGGCATCTTGAGTCTGAGGTGTCCTGAGACCAATCAGATCTGAATCTTGGTTAGATATGATGGTTGGAACATATTTCCAAGAGTTATAACATTGGTCTTCATATGACCCGGTAAGGTGATGTCATGCCTAGCACACCTGGCCGGAGGACCTGTTATTGTTTCCTTTTTAACAAGGATATCCATTCCTTCATGAGGAAATTGTAAGACTTATTCTACAAGTTGTTCTTGATGGATCCTTTGTGTATCCAAAGTCTAACCTTGCTTGAAGACCATGCCTATGCTATCTCGAAGCATGTCTGTGGTACTTTGATCTTCAATAAGAACATTTGAATCACATTGCTAAATTTTCTGTATCAGTTCCGAACACTGCTGTATGGGTAAACCTCATAAAATCATTGCCCCTTCATCTAAATGGCCACATACGTGGAGTCCTATCATTAGCATCTTGCTCTGCTGCTCCTTGGGAAAGATATACTCTAGTACTTGAGTATAAACACCTTTTCCTTTCCATTGGTCTGATTAATGTAAAAATCACATTTTCCTTCCGTTGATTTATTTAACCTTCCTTGTGATCTGTATGGTATAAGCAGTAACATTTCCCTACTTATGTTAACACCTTGGTGTACAACCCTGTCGGTAAGACCCTATGACTATTGTTGAAGACATTCCGGTACTGCCGATGGACGAGAACTTTGCCTATTGTTCTGCCTCGTTTCAACGAGCAGGAAAATGGCTCTCTTCGTCCCTCGCCCTTAGTGCCAACGTTGTTGCCGAGACAATTGATAGGCTATCCTCTGACATTCCTTGCTAGCATGCTCATACAAGATGACATCGGTCTTCCCACCTGGTGGGCCCATAACCCACAGTGCCACAAGATCGAAACCTGACTCTTCTGTACATCCCTGTTCCCAAGGTTATTCCTCACGCTTGGCTTCGTGTTTAATTCACGAGCCACCTTCTTAGTGATATATTCTGGTATGAGACACAATACTTATTGTCGTTGCTCTGGATCCCTTTCACACCTTGTTTCAGGCATCGAACAATTGTCTATCCGTTTGCAACTTCTTACTGTACCTTATTACTTTGCTCACGACGTGTTTTATTCGTTCAACTCGAGAGATACTCATGTGTTCATTCGTGAGATAACCTTGATGATTACCCCTTATAGCATTCTATCGTTGTCGAGCTGCCCCTTTCCTATTTGTAAGTGCGATGGAATTCTTGAAGACAAGATGACGACTTCATCACGATGACCTGAAGCAAAGGAATGAAGTCATCAATGTAATGGATCGACCTCTTCGAGAAGAGCAATCAAGACCGAGAAGACTCGATAGAATTCCGTAACCAGAAATTTTCCCCTTACTCCTCCTCTTAAATCTCGGGACGAGAATTCTTGTAGTGGAGGAGATTTGTGATGCCCGGATAATTAGGCTATAGTAATCCCCTGCTCATGACTGCCAAGTCATCACAATTAGTTTGCCAACCATCACTTTGTTCCAAATCGAACTCAAATTCAAATTCAAATTGCATGGCAAATTGTTTTCTTCAAAATTTAAAAGACAAAATGTTCGTTGGGTTGCAAATATTCTCTAAGTAATTAACATATAATAATGAGCATTTTATAAGGTATTTAAATGCCCATAAATAATTAAAACAGAGTCAAAACATTAATTTAAAATTCTTCTCCAAATTATAATATTCCAAAACATTTAAGTAACTCTCTGCAGAGTCTAAATTAGCAACACTATTTATGGACCAAGTTTCACATTTTATAAAACTAGTTGACTATTAAAATTAAAGTCAAGACAGAAAGAATAAAGTTATAGAACTACAAGAAAATAAAAAGAGCTAAAGTGCACTGTGCACTTGAGCCCACTAGCTCCAGTGCTGGCCCAGTCCACCACAGCGGTCATCTCCTTCCCCTATGGCTAGTGATAGGCGCGGGCACGCCGACCCAAATTTGGGCCGGTTGCAGCGCACCCGTCTGATTCATCCACAAACAGCCGACAGATCTGACGCCTCCTCCCCCACCCTAAAAAAAACTGACGCCCCCCACAGTCGTCTTCTTCCCCTGTTCCCCATGCTCCCGCATGACGAGCATCGCCCCCTCCCCTTCCCCTGACTTGCCGCCGTTGGGGCTATGGCCGACGAGCTCTAGCGCGTCCCTACTCAGGGTCGTGGATGCCAAGGGCCCCCACCGCAATCGATGATGGATTGCAGCTGAATCCCCGGCTATTTCATTTCATGATTCATTATGGTTGCAGCAGAGCCCGACGTCATCATACTGGCTTGCCATGCCATTGGCTTGCATCTTGGTGTCCAACAAGAAAATTATGAAAAACAAGCAAAATCCTCGAGTGGTCGGTTGAAGCAAAATATTACTAGGTTCCAGCAAAAAAAAAACTCCAGTTCCGGCAAAATAAATTTGGTAGGAAAAAAAGCTTCAGTGGTTGTAGCAAAAAAAAATACCAGCTTCCAGCAAAAAATGAGCCGGTTCCAGCAAAAACAAATTTAGCAAGGAAGAGCTCCAAGATCGATTGTAGCAAAAAAACAAGCTAGTTTCAGCAAAATTATATGCCGGTTCAAGCAAAAAAACACTTCGGAAGCAAACGACGGCTAACGGTTCTAGCACCGGCGAACCCGCGGGGTGTAGCTTCGCCCTGCTGAATGCAGCTTGGCCAGACGACGGTTGCAGCTCCGTTGTTGATGGCTGCAGCTCCAATAGCAGTCGGTTGTAGGTTGCCCCGTCGGATGCAGCTCCGTCAACCAGGGGTTGTAGCTTCCCATCGCAGCGGTTGCAACTCCGCTAGGTCAGCTTCTGCTCGCATATCGGTGGTCGCCGTTGCCGGCACCGGGTGGTCTCGCAACACTCCGGTGGTGAGCTGAATAAGGAGATGGAAGAGAGGATGCAAGAGGAAAAGTGGTACCGTGTGCTGGGGAAAAGGAGTGGCTGAGAGCACCTCCTATGAAAGAGATAAGATGGATGGAGCAAAAAGGTGAGTGGGCCTGTGAAAGAGATAAGATGGATGGAACAAAAAGCGGTGTGTTGGCCCCATGCTACAGGAGCGAACAGAGGCGCTGAATTTTTCTTCTAATCCCACGACGCGCGCGAGACCACCGGTGTTAAACATTTACCTTCCCCTATTCACCAGATGCGCCGTGGACGCACGTCGACGCCGCCGATGCCCATGCGTCGTTGAACCTGCGGTTCCATGGATGGGATAAGACCACCTCGCCCCCCCCCCCCGGAACCCTAGCCCACCCCTTTCCCCTCGCACCCCCCATGGCCTCTCACTCGAGCGCCACCGCTCGTTGTCGTCATGGCGTCGTCGCCGTTGCCATGGCCACGACCGCTCCATGGCCGCACCGACTAGTCCAGGAGGACCGCCACCGTCGACTTCGTCCATCCAAAGCATCAAATCTATTAGGATTAAACACGACCGCTAGTCCGTGTCCGTTCTATCTGCGATGCATATGCGTGTGTCCGTAGGCTTTCTAATCCATCACCGAGTAGGACTACTAGTTAGCCAAAGTTAGCTAGTATATATACACAAGGTATCCCCGTAATCTGTACCACCAACGAGTTCGTGAGCAATAAAGAGAATATATCGGGCTCGAGACGAGCCCATGGCGATCCACCGATTTGGTGCCTCGTGGTCATGCTCCGCCGAGACTGCGAAGTTAGCTATCCACGATATCGTCGTGTCTGCAGCTAAAGGAATTGATCAAGCTGCTTGCTCGGTTGGTTGGCTAGCTTTGCACGTCGTCGTGTGTATTTGTCTGGGCAATTTGGTCTAGCGATCAAAAGCCAACAATTGGTATCGAGCCTCGACGATCTACGATCTACGATGACGGACAGCGACGCTGAGTCGGTCAAGTCCGCAACGGGCGGTTCCAAGCGAACAAGAACGGCGACAAGGTGAAGAAGGGCGGCAAGTCGGCAACAAGTGGTGGCGAACGGGCGGCGCCAACGTCTGCGCGCATCGCAACATCCCCATCCAAGACTCCGATGCTCACCGACGCCAACTACGGCGTGTGGGCGGTGAAGATGAAGATCATTCTCCGAACCCTTCGAGTGTGGGAGGCCATCACGGACGACGACGTCGACAAGGAGTGCGACGAAGGTGCCATGGCCGCCATAGCCCGGTCTGCGCGATTCCGTGCCGATGGCATTGGCGGAGTTCGAGACAAGAAGAGAGGCGGAACGACTCAAAGAGATGAGGATCGGAGAAGATCGCATCACGAAGGCTCGCACAAGTGCTTGGCGCCAATTTCACAAGTTGCGATGGAGGAAATTGAATCGGTGAACGATTATGCCATGCGTCTGACTACTTTGGTGGGAGAAATCCACGCACTTGGTGCAAAGCTCGACGAGACCGAGATTGTGGAGAAGTTTTTCAGTTCGGTGACTGATAAATTCACGTACATCATCGGCGCGCCGAGCAGCTTTACGACATCGACGACATGACCATAACGGAGGCGATCGGACGCTATGCGGACATGGGAAGAGAATGCTCGTGGTTGTCGGAAAGGCAAAGGAGGAGGTGGTGACCAACTCATGTACTCACGCCGCAGATTGGGAGTCTCCAAGTAGCAAAGGAAGGCGCAACGTTGGCGAAGGCTCAAGCAACGCGCGCGCGTGGACAAACCAAGAAGGCAAAGGAAAAGGCAAGCCACAAGGTCGTGGTAAGGCGGACCGATCTAAAGAGCGGAAGCCACGGAACTTGGATATGTCCGAGGTCAAGTGCTATAACCGCAACGAGATGGGTCACTTTGCAAAGGATTGTCCGAGCCTAACAAGCGGAGATCAAGGCAAATTTGGCGGCAGAAGACGAACGTCCGAGTCTTCGATGGCGAAGTTTGTGATCTCGTGGAGCCTAACAAGCGGAGATCAAGGCAAATTTGGCGAAGCAGAAGACGAACGTCCGTGTCTTCTCGATGGCGAAGTTTGTGATCTCGTCCAAACAGCGGTTGTAAAACCAAACCGGAAGGTGCTACTTCATGAGAAAAAGGTAACACCAAAGTTATCCGGGAGCGACGTGTCGTGGTATCTGACACAAAGGTGCGGTAACCACATGACGGGTGCAAGGAGAAGTTCCTCGAGCTGGAATATGATGTTCAAGGCTCGGTCAAGTTCGTGATGGTTCAAATGTGGAGATTTGCGGGCAAGGCTCTGTCCTCTTTGAGGGTCTCACAGAGAACATCGCATACTCACCGGAGTATACTACATCCCACGGCTTCAAACAACATCATCTCTGCTGGGAAACTTGGCGAGAATGGATGCAAGGTGGATATCGAGCGGATTGATGGCGATCTTCGACAACCTCCGAAACGTGCTAAGCGCGTGTGAATCGCCGCAGCGAACAGGCTCTATATCCTCAACCTTGATCAATCTCAACCGGAGTGTTGGCTCGCCAAGAGTGATGATGATTCATGGTTATGGCATGCTAGATTTGGACACGTCAACTTCTATGCCTTGAAGAAGATGTCGAAGATGGAGATGGTATCTGGGATGCCATTTATCGACCATGTTGATCGAGTATGTGACGGGTGCTTGGTTGAAAACAGCACCGCAGCCGTTCCCGCTCGGTCTACCTATCGTGCAAGTGATGCACTCGAGCTGCTCCATGGTGATCTATGTGGCCCTATCACCCCACAACTCACGGAGGAAAGAAGTACTTCTTCCTTGTGGTAGATGACTACTCAAGATACATGTGGGTCGTTCTCCCACGATCTAAAGATGAGGCATTTGAAGCGTTCAAGAAGTGAAGGCTACAACGGAGATGGAACACAAGTTGAAGGTTCGCGCTCTACTGACGATCGCGGCGGAGAGTTTACGTCAAACGAGTTCAATGACTATCGCGAGAAGATTGGCATAAAGAGGTTCCTCACGGCACCTTATACGCCACAAAGAGCACGGGTTGTTGAAAGGCGAATCGAACCGTCGTTGACATGGCGAAGTTTACTCAAGAGCAAGAACTTGCGGGGACTTTTGGGGAGAAGCTGTCTCGACGGCGGTCTATCTTCTCAACCGCCTCCAACGAAAGCGTGTCGGCAAGACTCCGTATGAAGCAATTTACTGACGTAAGCGAATGTGTCTCATCTACGGACGTTCGTCGTGGCACATGTGAAGACGGCGGAGCGCATCTCTCAAAGCTTGCCGATCGTAGCACCAAGATGGTGTTCATCGGATCTGAGAGGAGTTCCGCACCAAGGCATACCGCTTCTCGATCCACAAACCAAGCGTCTCACGGATTTCACGCGACGTTGTGTTTGAAGAAAACCAAGCGTGGAATTGGAGCACAGCAGCCAACGATGCTCCAAATGGTAACATATTCACAGTTGAATTTCCAACTGATGATGATGCAGGGGAGGATGTCCAGGTGGTTGGCAAGACGCACAACCAAGGTGACCGCAATGGCAGTGATCACCATGGTGCCGACACCGACGACGACGCCGCATGGGTCGCAAGGTGATAGCGACAACGACGCCCACGACACGGGCGGAGATCTCGGCGACGACATCGACAATGAGGCGCATAGTGACGACGACAATCAAGATGATGGTCACGGTCACGACGACTACGCCAACGACGTGGATGTCAACGATGCGGATGCCAACGATCCGGCATCTACCACGCCCGAGACTCAACGGTCTTCCTCAAGTGCATCGACACCGACACAATTTGTGTCGCCCCCTTCGCAAGCCACGACGGATTCTTCCGGGCCTCGTCGCTACAAGCCCCTCAAGAAAGTCTACAAATCGCACGCAAAGCCGCTACACTCGAGTACTCCGATTTGTGTTTACTCGGAGTTGAGGAGCCAGCGAACTTCGTAGAGGCGAGCAAAAGTTCAAGTTGGATGCACGCCATGGATGAGGAGATGAAGGCGATCGAGAGCAATGGCACATGGACTTTGGTAACCCGACATCCGAACCAAAAAGCCATAGGTTTGAAGTGGGTTTACAAGTTGAAGAAGGACATGAAGGGTGCCATTGTGAAGCACAAGGCAAGACTCGTCACAAAGGGCTACGTACAACGTCAAGGAGATGACTATGAGGAAGTGTTTGCACCGGTTGCTCGAATCAAGACGGTGAGAGTGCTCCTAGCTTTGGCAGCACAAGAGGATTGGAAGGTTCATCATATGGATGTGAAATCCGCATTCCTCAACGGCGACCTCAAAGAAGAAGTGTACGTGGAACAACCCCTCGGCTACGAGAAGAAAGACGAAGAAGGGAAAGTGTACAAGCTCAAGAAGGCACTTCACGGGCTGAAGCAAGCGCCAAGAGTTTGGAACTCAAAGTTAGACCAAAGTTCGGTCTTGCTCGGATTCAAAAGTCTCTACGAGAATCCGAAAGATATCGATCAAGCAATCAAGAACAGTGAAGTTCAAGATGCGACCAATGGGGAGTGTTGCCATCAACCTACGGATGAGCTCACGGCAGTGAAGTCGGTCCCTGAAATGCTGCGAGGAGCGACGAAGGCAATGTCGATTTATGTTGCTTATGAGTAGTAGTCATCGCATTTGGGATCCAGGTCGCACCAAGGCAGTCATGTTTAAGGGGGTGAATATTAGGATTAAACACGACCGCTAGTCCGTGTCCGTTCTATGCACGTGCATATGCGTGTGTCCGTGTAGGCTTTCTAATCCATCACCGAGTAGGACTACTAGTTAGCCAGGTTAGCTAGTATATATACACAAGGTATCCCCTGTAATCTGTACCACCAACGAGTTCAGAGCAATAAAGAGAATATATCAGGCTCGAGACGAGCCTGTAGCGATCCACCGATTTGGTGCCTCGTGTCTGTTCCGCCGAGACTGCCGAAGTTAGCTATCCACGTATACGTGCGTGTGCTGCAGCTAAAGGAATTGATCAAGCTGCTTGCCTGGTTGGTTGGCTAGCTTTGCACGTACGTACGTGTGTATTTGTCCTGGGCAATTTGGTCTAGCGATCAAAAGCCAACAAAATCGAGCGGAGCCATCCCGTGCGCTCGCCATCGAGCTCCTATTCACTGCGTACATCACCGGCCACCGTCAACGATTGCCTCGTCTCCGGTCCACGCCCAACCTCCCCGTCGCTTCCGTTGGAACCATTGTGAGCTCCACTTCCAAAAAAACCACTCTGCCCCTCTCGACTTCGTTGCCGTAGCCGTCGTCCCCTGGTTCATGGCAGCCATGGCCGAGCTCGAGCTCCCGTGCGTGCCGTGGCGCGCCTGCAGCCTCCTTGCCGCGCTCGGCCGCAGCCGCTGCCGCCCGCTGTTGCTCCGCGCTGCTGGTCACCGCGGCTGCTCTGTGCGGCTGCCGCTTGCTCACTGCTGCTGCTTGTTCCTGTTGCTCCCTGCTCTGCTGCATGCTGGTCATGCTGCCCGCGCTGGCTGCTGCCGCCGCTAACTCTGCGATGCTACTACTGCTGCTGGAGGTTGAGACCGCGGGCACTACTCATGTGCCGTGCGTGGTCATGGCCATGTGCATGTGAGCATGACCATGTGTGTGGCCGGTTGGCACTTTGGATGTGGCCGGCCCTATCCAAATTCGTTAGTGTTAATTAGATTAGATTAGGGCTAGTTTATATGTTAATTAGCCTAATGTGTAGTACATGACATGTGGCCCCACTAATTTAAATTAGTTTAGACTAATTAACTTGCCTATGTGTCACTTACATCTGGGTCCACTGACCCAGTTGACTAGTTAGCTTTGACTGGCCAACTACTGCTGACTGGACGCACCGGACCCACTGTCATTAGGGATGGCAATGGGTACCCATTACCCGCGTACCCGCCGGGTAAAAACCCTATTAGGGCAAGGGTATGGAATAAAAAATTACCCATGGGTAAATAAATGGAAAAATATTAAACCCGTCGGGTAGAGTGGGTACGGGTATGGGATAGCATAACCCATACCCTGTACCCTTATACCCATGTAGAATCTGTTAAGTGGTCCTTACTATTCATTTATATAATCTAACTTCCCACAAAACAAGTCTATGTTTTACTAAAAAAACGTTTATGTGAAAAGAAAAAAGTCTATATAGCCCACGTACGCACATACATGTACATGTAGCCCATGTACGCATGTACTATATATGGAATGATAGAAGGAATTCCATATATCTCTTTTTCTCTGCATGATTAACGTGATTACGCTAAGGTGAATAATGAAACGTGATCATGTCCCATATTCAGGGAGACGAAGATTGATATCCTCCTCGTCTCCTCGTCTCGCCTCGCCTCCTCGGCCATCGCTAGTCGCCGCCGCCCGCCGATCCATTGCTCACCGCCTCGCCGTCGTCGGGGCTTCGAACCACTCGGGTGCCATGGACCTTGGGATGAAGACCAGAGCTTGCGCGAGGTCGGCGAAGGTGAGGATACGCAACTCACGTTCACGCGGACTGTGTCAGATGGCGGCAACCACCATGGCCAGGAGCATGGCACGAGATGGTCCCATCCGTCTCCGTCCGCATGTTGTTCATGCCGCCAGCAGTCGTCAGATCTGGTGAGTCTCATTTTCGTGTATGACTTTATGAATATAAGCATTGATCTTCTAGTTTTTTTTTGTATATAGATGACGTGATGCATTCACAGATGATACGTAGATGTATAGATGATGTGATGATATGATGCTTTTCCATGCATATAAGCATTGATTTCTGTCTATACATCTGCTGTGATGAATACGATTATTTTCTTTATAACTTGATTTTAGTGCTCATGGTGCATATAGGCGTTGATTTCTGCCTATACATGATGTATATAGCTGCTACGACGAATACAATTGTTCTAATAATAAATGATACGTAGAGATGTTATGATGATATGTTGTCGTTTATGACTATTTCTTGCTCAAGTTGGTGTATGCACACATGGGTATTTTTACCCGTGGGTACCCATTTACCCTGTCGGGTGATGGGTATAGGGAAAAATCAAACCCGTTGACGGGTATGGGTACGGGTGATGGGTAAGCTCAAGGGGGATGGGTAAGGGTATGGGATATGTCTACCCGTACCTAAACCCGGTGGGTGCCATCTGTCATACCCTTGCTACACAGCCCCCATGTGACAAAAGTATTTAGATACTTATTCTCGAATTAAAATATTGCAGAAAATCTTTTAAACTTTAGAAATTAATATAAAATAAACCGTATATCGGATGAAAATACTTTTCATGAAAGTTGCTTAGAATTTCGAGATGAATCCGAATATGCGAACATGCAATCGTCCCCCTCCGTTTCATTTGTCCGAAAATACCAAACTTCGGAAAAACATTCCCGGATGTTTGACCCCTTCACCTATATCGCCTAGCACTACGTTAGGTCACCCGTAACACCGCGTATTGACATGTTATGCTTTGATTGCTCTGTTATTTATTGTGTTCCCTCTTCGTTACTTCTTTCTGGTAGACCCAAAATCCCTGCCGATACCCCCGTGATCGACTACATCGACGATGACCCCTCCTTCTTGACAGAGCAACCAGGCAAGCAAACCCCCTTTGATCAACCAGATATCGCCCACCTTCTTGCATAACCTGACATTGTTGCTACTATTTGTTGATACATTTACCTGCTATCCTAAATGCTTAGTATAGGATGCTAGTATTCCATTAGTGGCCTTACATTCTTGTCCGTCTGCTATGCTATACTATCGGGCCGTGATCACTTCGAGAGGTGATCACAGGTATATACATACTACACTTTTATACATGATGTGTGTGACACCCCCTTTTCGACCGTACACTAATCATACACGCAAACGTGTACGATCAAGATCAGGGACTCACGGGAAGATATCACAACACAACTCTAAACACAAAAGAAAGACATACAAGCTTCATATTACAAGCCAGGGGCCTCGAGGGCTCGAATACAAATGCTCGAGACACGAGCGAGTCAGCGGAAGCAACAATATCTGAGTACAGACATAAGTTAAACAAGTTTTGCCTTAAGAAGGCTAGCACAAACATCAACGATCGAAGAGGCAAGGCCTCCTGCCTGGGACCTCCTAACTACTCCTGGTCGTCAGTGGGCTCCACGTAGTAGAAGGCACCCTTTGGGTAGTAGTAGTAGTAGTCGGTGAAGGAAATATGCCCTAGAGGCAATAATAAAGTTATTATTTATTTCCTTATTTCATGATAAATGTTTATCATTCATGCTATAATTGTATTAACCGGAAACATGATACATGTGTGAATGCATAGACAAAACAATATGTCACTAGTATGCCTCTACTAGACTAGCTTGTTAATCAAAGATGGTTATGTTTCCTGACCATGAACAAAGAGTTGTTATTTGATTAACGAGGTCACATCATTAGTAGAATGATCGATTGACATGACCCATTCCATTAGCTTAGCACACGATCGTTTAGTATGTTGCTCTGCTTTTATCCATGACATATACATGTTCCTGTAACTATGAGATTATGCAACTCCGTTTACGGAGGAACACTTTGGGTGCTACCAAACGTCACAACGTGGCGGGTGATTATAAAGGAGTACTACGGTGTCTCCAAAGGCGATGTTGGGTTGGCGTATTTGAGATTAGGTTTTGTCACTCCGATTGCCGGAGAGGTATCTCTGGGCCCTCTCGGTAATACACATCATTTGAAGCCTTGCAAGCACTACAACTAATGAGTTAGTTGTGAGATGATGTATTCTTGAACGAGTAAAGAGACTTGCTGGCAACGAGATTGAACTAGGTATTGGATACCGACGATCGAATCTCGGGCAAGTAACATACCGATGACAAAGGGAACAACGTATGTTGTTATGCGGTCTGACCGATAAAGATCTTCGTAGAATGTGTAGGAACCAATATGGGCATCCAGGTCCCGCTGTTGGTTATTGACCGGAGACATGTCTCGGTCATGTCTACATTGTTCTCGAACCGTAGGGTCCGCACGCTTAAGGTTTCGATGACAGTTATTATGAGTTTATGTATTTTGATGTACCGGAGAAGTTCGAGTCCGGATGTGATCACGGACATGACGAGGAGTCTCGAAATGGTCGAGACATAAAGATTGATATATTGGAAGCCTATATTTGGAGTTGAATGGTTCCGTGAAAACAGAATTTACTGAGTACCGGAGGTTCTGGAACCCCGGGAGGTAAATGGGCCTTAGTGGGCCTCGAGGGAGAAGAGGAGGGGCCGGCCAGGGGAAAGGTTCCGAAAGGTTCCGAGACATAAAGATTGATATATTGGACGGCTATATTCGGACACCGGAAAGGTTCCGGAAGTTTCCTGAGAAAACCGAGTCTTGGGAGGTTACTGGAACCCCGGGGAAGTTATGGGCCTTAGTGGGCCAAGAGGGGAGAGAGAGGGCCGCACCAGGAGGTGGCGCCCCCAGGGAGTCCGAATAGGACAAGGAGGGGGGCGCCCCTTTCCCTCTCCCTCTCCCTCTCCTTCCCCTTCTCCTTCCTAGTTGGACTAGGAGAGGAGTCCTACTCCAACTAGGAGGAGGACTCCCCCCCTGGCGCACCACTAGGGCCGCCGCCTCCCCCTCCCTCCTTTATATCTGAGGCGGGGGCACCCTAGGACACACAAGTTTGATCTACGGATCGTTCCTTAGCCGTGTGTGGTGCCCCCCTCCACCATATTCCACCTCGGTCATACCGTCGCATAAGCTTAGGCGAAGCCTGCTTGAGTGAAACATCAAGATCGTCCCACGCCGTCGTCTTGTGGAACTCTCCCTCGACACTCGGCTGGATCGGAGTCGAGGGACGTCATCGAGCTGTCGTGTGTCAAGAACTCGGGGCGCCGATGTAACGGCGTCGGGATCGGTCGGATCGCGAGGAGAACGTCGACTACTTCCTCTATGTTGTGATCGCTTCGCTTGGGTCTCACGAGGGCGTGACAACACTCTCCCCTCTCGTTGCTATGCATCACCATGATCTTGCGTGTGCGTAGGGAAAATTTTGAAATTACTCGTTCCCCAACAAAGGTATCGAGCCTAGGTTTTTATGGTTTGATGTTTTGCACGAGTAGAACACAAGTGAGTTGTGGGCGATACAAGTCATACTACCTACCAAAGATGTCATACTTTGGTTCAGCGGTATTGTGAGATGAAGCGGCCCGGACCGACATTACGCGTCGCTTCGCGAGACTGGTTTCACCGCTCGAGCACTCGTTGCTTAAAGGTGACCGTGGGTGCTGTCTCTGTCACTTTAGTTGAACCGAGTGTGGCTACGCCCGGTCCTTGAGAAGGTTAAACGGAGTCTATTTGACGAAGTATCGTTGTGGTTTTGATGCGTAGGTGAGACTGGTTCTTGCTTAAGCCCGTAGCACCACGTAAAATTTGCAACAACAAAGTAGAGGACGTCTAACTTGTTTTTGCAGGCATGTTGTGATGTGATATGGTCAAGATGTGATGCTATATTTTATTGTATGAGATGATCATGTTTTGTAACCGAAGTTATCGGCAATCGGCTGGAGCCATATGGTTGTCGCTTTATTGTATGCAATGCAATCGCTACGTAATGCTTTACTTTATCACTAAGCGGTAGAGATAGTCGTAGAAGCATAAGATTGGCGAGGCGACAACGATGCTACGATGGAGATCAAGGTGTCGCGCCCGGTGGCGATGGTGATCATGGTGGTGCTTGCGGAGATGAAGATCACGAAGCACAAGATGATGATGACCATATCATATCACTTATATTGATTTGCATGTGATGTTTATCCTTTATGCATCTTATCTTGCTTTGATTGACGGTAGCATTATAAGATGATCTCTCACTAAATTATCAAGAAGTGTTCTCCCAGTATGCACCGTTGCCAAAGTTAAATCGTGCCCGGACACCACGTGATGATCGGGTGTGATAAGCTCTCGTCCATCTACAGGGGTGCAAGCCAGTTTTGCACACGAGAATACTCGGGTTATACTTGACGAGCCTAGCATATGCGATATGGCCTCGGAACACGGAGACCGAAAGGTCGGCGTGAATCATATAGTAGATATGATCAACATAAGATGTTCACCATTGAAAACTACTCCATTTCACGTGATGATCGGTTATGGTTTAGTTGATTTGGATCACGTGATCACTTAGATGACTAGAGATGTTTTTCTAAGTGGGAGTTCTTAAGTAATATGATTAATTGAACTTAAATTTATCATGAACTTAGTACTGATAGTATCTTGCTTGTTTATGTTTGATTGTAGATAGATGGCTCGTCTTTGTTGTTCCGTTGAATTTTAATGCGTTCCTTGAGAAAGCAAAGTTGAAAGATGATGGTAGCAATTACGAATTTGGGTCCGTAACTTTGAGGATTATCCTCATTGTTTGCCTGTAAGAGTTACGTCTGGATGCACCGCTGGGTGCGAACTTCTTCTTGATGTGGCCGCGACGTTAAGAACGTCTGGCGAGCAAAGCGATGACTACTCTATAGTTCGATGTGCCATGCTTTACGGCTTAGAACCGGGACTTCAACGGCGTTTTGAGCGTCATGGAGCATATGAGATGTTCGAGGAGTTGAAGTTGATATTCAACATGAATGCCCGGATTGAGAGATATGAAGTCTCCAATAAGTTCTATAGCTGCAAGATGGAGGAGAATAGTTACATTAGTGAGCACATACTCGTAATGTGCGGGTACTACAATCACTTGACACAATTGGGAGTTAATCTTCCGGATGATTGTGTCATTGGTAATTCTTCAATCACTGCCACCAAGCTACAAAGGCTTCGTGATGAACTATAATATGCAAGGGTTAGTAAAGACTATACGAGCTCTTCGCAATGCTAAAGGCTGCGGAGGTAGAAATCAGAAGGAGCATCAAGTGTTGATGGTCAATAAGACCACTAGTTTCAAGAAGAAAGGCAAAGGGAAGAAGAAGGGAACTTCAAGAAGAACGACAAGCAAGTTCTTTGCTCGGAGAAGAAACCCAAGTCCGGACCTAAGCACAAACCGAGTGCTTCTCCGCAAGCGGTAGTCCTTTGGAAGCGGAACCGCCCCAAGTATTTGGCGGATAAGAAGGATGGCAAGGTGAACAAAGGTATATGTGATATACATGTTATTGATGTGTACCTTACTAGAGCTCGCATAGCACACTGGTATTTGATCTTTGGTTACATTGCTAATATTTGCAACTCGAAGCAGGGGACTACGGATTGCGAACACCGGCAAAGGACGAGGTGACGATCTGGCGTGGGAAATGGTTCCAAAGTCGATGTGAGCGCGGTCGACACGCTACCTCTACATCTACCTTGGGATTAGTTTTAGACCTAAATAGTTGTTATTTGGTGCTGCGTTGAGCATGAACATTATATCTGGATATTGTTTGATGCGAGGCGGTTATTCATTTAAATCGAGAGAATAATGGTTGTTCTATTTATATGAGTAATATCTTTTATGGTCATGCACCCTTGAGGAGTGGTCTATTTTGATGAATCTCGATAGTAGTGATACACATATTCATAATGTTGAAACCAAAAGATGCAGAGTTGATAATGATAGTGCAACTTATTTGTGGCACTTGCCGTTTAGGTCATATCGGTGTAAAGCGCATGAAGAAACTCCATCTTGATGGACTTTTGGAGTCACTTGATTATGAATCACTTGGCACTTGCGAACCGTGCCTTATGGGCAAGATGACGTAACCCGTTCTCGGTACTATGGAGAGAGCAACAGATTTGTTGGAAATCATACATCTGATGTATGTGGTCCGATGAATGTAGAGGCTCGTGGCGGATATCGTTATTTTCTCACCTTCACGGATGACTTAAGCGGATATGGGTATATCTACTTAATGAAACATAAGTCTGAAACATTTGAAAAGTTCAAAGAATTTCAGAGTGAAGTTGAAAATCATCGTAACAAGAAAATTAAATTTCTACGATCGATCGTGGAGGTGAATATTTGAGTTCTGAGTTTGGTCTACATTTGAAACAATGCGAATAGTTTAGCAACTCACGCCACCGGAACACCACAACGTAATGGTGTGTCCAACATCGTGTCGTACTTTACTAGATATGGTGCGATCTATGATGTCTCTTCAGATTTACCGCTATCGTTTTGGGGTTATGCTCTAGAGGCGGCGCATTCACCTGAATAGAACACCGTCGAAATCCGTTGAGACGACACCTTATGAACTATGGTTTGGCAAGAAACCAAAGTTGTCGTTTCTTAAAGTTTGGGGATGCGATGCTTATGTGAAAAAACTTCAACCCGATAAACTCGAACCCAAATCGAATGTGTCTTCATAGGATACCCAAAGGAGACAGTTGGGTACACCTTCTATCACAGATCCGAAGGCAAGACATTCGTTGCTAAGAATGGATCCTTTCTAGAGAAGGAGTTTCTCTCGAAAGAAGTGAGTGGGAGGAAAGTGGAACTTGATGAGGTAATAGTACCTTCTCCCTTACTTGAAAGTAGTTAAATCATGAAACCAGTTTACGAGACATCTACACCAAGTAGTGAGGAAGTTGATGATGTTGATCATGAAACTTGAGATCAAGTTCTTCGCAGAACCTCGTAGATCAACGAGTAAGATCCGCGCTGTGTGGTGCGGTAATCCTGTTACGGAAGTCATGCTACTAGATCATGATGAACCTCGAACTATGAAGAAGCGATGGTGAGCCAGATTCCATAAAATGGCTTGAGGCCATGAGGCCATGAAATCTGAGATGGGATCCATGTATGAAAACAAAGTATGGACTTTGGTTGACTTGCCGAGGGTAGGCAAGCAATAGAAAACAAGTGGATTTTCAAGAAGAAGACCGACGACGGTAATGTTCTTGTCTATAAAGCTCGACTTATGCAAAAGGTTTTCGGCAAGTTCAAGGGATTGACTACGATGAGACCTTCTCACCCGTAGCGATGCTTAAGTCCGTCCGAATCATGTTAGCAATTGCGCATTTTATGATTATGAAATTTGGCAAATGGATGTAAAGACGCATTCTGAATGGATTTCTAGAAGAAGAGTTGTATATGATGCAACGGAAGGTTTTATCGATCCAAAGGGAGCTAACAAAGTGTGCAAGCTCCAGTGATCCATCTATGGACCGGTGCAAGCATCTCGGAGTCGCTGCTTAAGCGAAGCCTGCTACCGTGAAACATCAAGATCGTCACCACGCCGTCGTCTTGTGAACTCTCCCTCGACACTCGGCCGGATCGAGTCGAGGGCGTCATCGAGTATCGTGTGTCAAGAACTCCGAGATGAGGGATCACCCTCGGCACTCGATAGTAGCTCTACAGAGTCGAGCAATTAAAGGGGCGTGATGTGATGTGAGGTGTCAGGCTCTGGTCGTCAATCACGTTGATCGAGTCGCGATGATGAAGCAGGGGCAACAAGGACAAGTGGGGGTCACTGATGGATCACTAACCAACCTATACTAAGCAGTTTAGGATAAGCAGGTAGGTAACAAAAGCAGATACAAAGGCAGGCTATGCATTAGAATAGGAGCAAACAATAACAGTAGCAAAATCTAATGCAAGCATGAGAGTATAGATTGGCAATATCGGGATGATCAAATGGGGGGGCTTGCTTGGAAGCTCCGCTGAAACGGAAGAAGGGTCGTCGTCGACGTAGTCGATCACGAAGCATCGGCAATGGTCTCGGGGTCTACCGAGAGAAGAGGGAAGAAACAGTAAATACACGCAAACATATGCACAACATGATTATAAGCGCGGCTAGAAGTGTTCTAACGTAGTGCTACTGCGTTCTTGGCGAAGAAAACATCCGGAAAGCTTTCCGGTCGAGACGTCTGTCAGACAAATGAACCGGAGGAGAAAGTTTGCAGGTTCGCTATGCTAGAGATGTGTGGCAGATGAACGGACCACGTATCCGGATTCGTCTCGAAATTCTGAGCAACTTTCATGTAGAAAACTTTTTCATCCGAGTTACGGATTATTTTATATTAATTTCTAAAGTTTAAAGGATTTTTTTAATTTATTTAATTCGAATTATAAACAGTGAAATGTTTTTTTTACTCAACAGGGAACTAGTCACACTCAATGACATGTGGGGTCAAGGAGCTGGGTTGACTCAGTCAACACCTTTACTAGTCAACCAGTGAACAGTGCACTGGGCCCTACTTGTCATTGGCACACATTATTAACTAGGCTTTTAAAAATAAGGGGCCACATATCATCTGTACATAGACAATTCTAGCCATTAATTAACACCTAATAGTCTAAGCAAGGGCCGGCCACTACTCCGGCCACGTGCACGACGCACACACTCAGGACACACAAGTTAGTAGGCTAGAAGTTATTAACATAGGATGTCATTTTGTGATTTTTGTAGGATTTAATCTATTCATCAGATGGATTTGGTCCAGTGAGGTAAAATGGAGTTTGTCAAGTAGACTACCTACTCATATTCTTTACCCCTGTTAGCAGTTGTTTAACTGCTGATTATATGCTGCCAAGGGGGTTACTCAATGTAAAATTCATAAAGCTAACCATACCTACAGTAATTACCAGCAGCAAGGCAACTACGGGCCGCAGCAACTAGCAGAAAATAGCAGCGGCAAGCAGTAGCAGAGCAGCAGACAACAACGACGCTAGGCAGGTCACGGGCGGGGAGCTACGGCAAGGCGGCGGCTGCAGCGAGACGTGGCGACCTGCAGGGGGCAGCGGCGTCGCGGGGCTGCGGTGGAGCAGCAGCAACGCTGCGGGCGGCTGCAGCCGCGGGTGCGGCATGCGGCACTTGGAGGCGAGGCCACGGACGGCCATGGCACTCGGGCGTGGCTGCGGCGGCCGTGCGCGGTAGCAACACCAGCAGTGACTATCGGCGGGAGCAACACCAGCAACGGCAAACGGCGAGCAGGGCGACGGCGGGGCTGACGACGGCGAGGCCATCGCGGGCGGATGGTGCGAGCGGCTCGGGGCCGGGGCTAACAGGGGCGGCCGGGAGCGGGGCAACGCGTTCGTTCGAGGCGCAACCCGGCACGGGCAGAGTTCTACGGCGCTAGATACGGAGGGGTAGGAGGAGGGGGAGCACGCGGTGCTCACCGAGGAGCACAAGGAGGCTCGTTGTGAGGTTTAGGAGCAGCAAAGGGCGCCGGAATCGACGATGGCGCCGCGGTGGCCGGAGTGGAAGAAGATCTCGTTCCGCTCGACTCGGCGCGTTCCAGCTCGACTCGTGGACGTAGACGAAGTGGTGGACGACGACGGAGAAGATGGACGAGGTCTCAGGTGCCGGAGAGCTCGGTGGGCACGAGGACGAGGTCGGCCATGGCGGACGATGGAAATCGCGGGCGGATCTGAACGATGAAGACCAGGGGGAGGGGAACGGGGTAGCTAGGGTTCAGGGGTGCGACGGAGAGGCGTCGGGGCCGCCTTATAGCCCCGGGGAGACGGCAGATGGCCGCCACGGCGATGGTCGGTGCCGTGGCGGGCATCGGTGCTGCCCACGATCCCCTCGTGAACAGGGAGGGGGAGGCAGTGCGCTAGTGGGCTGGCTAGGGGCCAGTTGGCCCAAGGCCCAGAGGGAGGCACGGGGGTTTGCCCCCTTTTTTTTGTGTGTGTGTGGGTGTGTGTGTTTTTCTTTATTTTTTTATTTCTCCTTTACTGTTTTATTTACTAGTAGCATATTGTAGTTTTATTAAATATGAGACCAAAATCTGAATTAATGTTTTAGTTTAACCCTCAGCCACAAAAAGTTCAACTCCCAAATAAAAATAGCTTGCTAATTTTTATCTTAGGAAAGGCATTTAATTAAATATGATTATCAATGTCTTAATCACAAAGAGCATTTAAATATTTTTACAAAAATGTTGGGTCAGCACCATAATTGGTTATGGAATATTTGCCACACTTTGAACATTTTATTTTTGACATTTGAAAAACTTTCGCTATTTGACTTTATTTTAAATTTGAAATTTGAATTGGCTTGAACCAACGTGGGACCTAGCAACAGTAAAAGTGATGACATGGTATCATTAGCATGGAATTACTGTATCTTAATTATCCGGGCGTTACAAATCTCCTCCACTACAAGAAATCTCGTCCCGAGATTTAGGAGGTAGAAGGAAACAAAACGGGGTATTTAGCTCGAAGATGATCCTCGAGTTCCCAGGTGGCTTCATCTTTAGAAGGATTTGACCACTGAACCCTTTTAGAATTTTGAAAGCCCTCTGACGGTGCGATGTTCAGCTTGACTGAGAACGCGGACCGGACAGATACTTCAGGCTTCGAGGTAGTGTTTTTCGTGCATCCAAGGAATAAATCCGTGCCTCGGCATTCCGAACAAGGTGAGCATGGTAGCTCACTGTCTCACTTGACGGATGTAGTAGATGCATGGTTTTAGTGGCGCAAATGATAGAAGCGGTATGTGTTTTCAACCATTCCATTCCCAGAATGAGGTCGATATTGGACGACTTCAAAACAATGGGGGAAACATGGAATTCCAGCCCTTCAATTTCAACAGGGACATTGAGGCTAACCATGGTGGTCCGACATTGGCCCGCGGGGGTGTGTAACACTAGCGGGTTGTTCATTTCTTCGAATTTAAGGCCATGCATGGATGCAAAATCTTCGGAAATGAAAGAATGCGATGCTCTGAACCGAATAAAATGCGAAAGCATCGAAGTTAACAAGAAGAGTACCCAACACAAGATGCGTGCTGGTCTTGAGCTTCATTCGGATCAATGTGGTTGGCTTGACCACGACCACAAGGCTGGTACTATTGTTGCGGGCTGATTGTTACCACGACGGTTTGAGAAGTGCAAGCCGGTCTCGATTACGAGAGCGATCCACAGCACGGTGTCTGGTTGACCACACTTGAAGCATAGCCCATCATTGGGACGGGAAGCGGGAGCTTGAAGTCTCGGCTGTCCGGTGGTGGAGGAGGCGCACGAGGTGCGGCATGGGTGCATCTTGGTGCGAGCGGTGGTGGATACATCTTGTGGGGATCCATATCTTACACTTCTGCGATGGCGGGCGAAGATGACCCGCATCACGGTTGCGCTGAGGATCCGTGGTGCTCCTGCAACCGATTTAACCGAATGGCCTTGTTCACCAAGGTGGCGAAATCCGCAAAGTCATGCACGAGGCGCCACTTGATATCGGCTTGAAGTCCATCACGGAACTTTTCTGTTTACGTGCATCGATGGCAATGTCATCTTGACATAGCGGGACAGGTCAAGGAACTCCGCCGGTAAGCATCCACGATCTTGTTGCCTTGGGTGAGGTTGCGGAACTCGCGCTTCTTCCTCCCCATAATTCCTTGAGGAATGAAGCGGCACGAAAGCGCTTGGAAATCGGCCAAGTGATGACCGTTTCAGCGAGTAAAGAGCGCATGTGGCTGTCCCACCATTGAGCGGCGGGACCCTTCAGATAATATGCATAAAGGTGACATAGGCGGCAAGGGCTACACCAAAAACTCTAGCTCGAAAGTGATGTCACGTGAGCGATCGTCGACATCAAGTGGCTGAGTTGAGCTGCGGTAGATGCTTGGGTTGAGATGTGCAAAGTCGTTCGATGTCACGATTCTTTGCTCTTTGGTTCAAGTTGGGCGAGAAGCCGAGCTATCACTCCTTCCATGAACTAGCGGTTCAGCTCAAACTGTTGGATCATACCAGCCATGTATTCGAGCGGTGGTGGGGCGTTGCCACCACGACCACGACCAGCGGGTCTAACCATCCTGCTAACATGTAACATGGGTAGTTCAGCATGAAGAAATTTGCAAAGATAATGATCCATTCATGACGAAACATGCATACTGAAAGAAGTTCGACAGATACTACATAGTAGCCAAACACGACATAGGTCCATACATAAGTTCGGTTACAAGCCATAAGTAGTAGTTCAGAAAGGAAACGTAGTCTAGACCAACTAGGCGGCGCACAGGCACGCGGTGGAGGGATACAACAACGCGACAAAGCAATATGCTACATCAACGTCGGAGAAAACCTCTGAAGTCAGGCAGCTGTTGGTGAAGAAAAGCCTGGCGGTGCTCGAGGGAAGGAGGCTGCATGCCGTGGCGGCTCTGGTGTACCAGCTGATCTCCAGGCGGAAGAAGAGGTCCACGAGCAGGAGTATCACCCCCAACCTCAGGCCACACAAGACCTGGTGGCATCTCTGTCCTGCGTGGGTAAGGAATGAACGAAGGTAGAACCACAGTGGTACCTACTGGACGCATCCGCTCCAGAGTGTCGTAGTGGCGTGCATGCGTGGCGTACAACTCAACAGTCAGAGCTCGAACGGTGCGATCCCGAACCTCAATGTATCGAACCATATACTGAGGGTCGTACCAACGGCTCACGTAGGGGGTACACACAACAGTGTACCACCTAGTATCATCCCCGGCTGGTTGGTACGGGAAGTATCTGAACCCAGTCTCCTCCAAGCATGGATGTTCTCTACGGAGGCTGGTGAAAGCAACATAGGCAACCTCCTGTACTGCCATCTCGACAGTCACTCCAATACCCTCAAAGGTATGCAACTCGTGGGTGGAGTTGTTCTGCCGATCATAGATATCAATCTTAGCGTGATACATCTCCTGGTTGAACTCGCGATAGAGCTCAGTACACACGATGTCTTGAGGATACCAAATGATATCCCAAATAGGTCGAGGTCGACCAGAATGGCCGGGAACCCAGGCGTACCAATCGCCATGGTCTGGCGAACGATCTACGTTGCGGGGCGCATCTGAAACAAGGAAGTTCAAGGATGTCAAATGACGATGCGAGTATTATTCCAAATACAATTCAAAGAAATAGTTGTAGATAATCTAGCTCTCCGGGTGAATGTGATTACGAGATCCTAATGTTGGAGTTAGTAAAATCATTTATCCCGAGTAGAAGAGAGATCAGAGTCCCAGAGTATAGACGAGGAGTAAAAGATCCTAATACCACCCAATGGCGACGTGGGCCGATAAGCCACACAACCATGTTAGTAAAACAGTTTTTCCCAAGACTAGACTCAACTTCGGCCAAGGAGTTGGAAAGGGGGATCCTACAGGCAGTCGGCTCTGATACCAACTTGTGACGCCCCCTTTTCGACCGTACACTAATCATACACGCAAACGTGTACGATCAAGATCAGGGACTCACGGGAAGATATCACAACACAACTCTAAATACAAAAGAAATACATACAAGCTTCATATTACAAGCCAGGGGCCTCGAGGGCTCGAATACAAAAGCCCGATACACGAGCGAGTCAGCGGAAGCAACAATATCTGAGTACAGACATAAGTTAAACAAGTTTTGCCTTAAGAAGGCTAGCACAAACATCAACGATTGAAGAGGCAAGGCCTCCTGCCTGGGACCTCCTAACTAATCCTGGTCGTCGGCGGGCTCCACGTAGTAGAAGGCACCCTCTGGGTAGTATTAGTAGTAGTCGGCGGGGGTGGCATCTGGCTCTATGGATCCACCATCTGGTTGCATCAACCGGAAAGAAGAAAGAAGGGGGAAAAGGGGTAGCAAAGCAACCGTGAGTACTCATCCAAAGTACTCGCAAGCATCAGATCTATACTAAGTATGCACTGGTGTCAAATGGAAGGCTTGTATCTGTGGACTGAACTGCAGAATGCCAGAATAGAGGGGGAAAGCCTAGCCTATCGAAGACTAGCATCTTCACGCAGCTCCAAGCATCTTGCAGCATGTAGAAGAGTAAAGAATAGCAGTTTATAATTAACAAGCATGTTGTAACATTAATGCCCAGAGATCCTTCCTCGACTCCCTGCGAGAAAGCAATCCCGGAGCCACATATCCATCACATATCAAGTATCCATTTCTAGTTGTATAAGATCAGGATATAAGTCTGAACGTCCATTACCGAGGACACGGTATTCGAATAAAGATCTTCCCTGCAGGGGTGCACCACGTTACCAAACACGCTCGATCACTCTGGCCGGACACACCTTTCTGGGGTCAATGCCCGCCCTCGGAAGATCAACACGTCGCAGCCCGACCTAGGCTCAGCGAGAGGTCCTGCCGGTCTACATCCTAAGGACTCCGGGGTCTTGGGCCCATCGCTGCAAACTCCGGTCGTTCTTGCGCAGGTGAATACCAACACCGCCTCGGATAGCCAACACGATCCGACCGTGCGCCTTCTTTGAACCGGACGTCGACAAAGCTTCGGTGATCTTTGCGACGTCGAGGCCCATAACTATTCTCACGTGGTGGTTAGTGCGTAAAGGCCAAAGGCCAACTCGAACAAATACCCAAACCTGTTAGTGCATTATTAAAAGGGTGGCGGCTGTCGGGACAAGTCAAAGCTATCACCCCTCTGGGTGATACCGCTAAACAACCACCGCCCTTTGTCACATCGCACGGGTGCTCTCGGGCCCGCCCGCCTTCTAACGGTCTCCAAGAAAGTCAAGGTAGCTGTGTCCGGACATCAAGGGAAAACCCAAGGAATCACCCTCGGAGGATTCCACTCGATGTAATCATCAAGGTGAGCGTAAGAGGACCACCCTCGAGGTTCACACTTGAGGTGTTGAGCAACGAGCCGTGTCGGTAATGGTGAAAGAAATCACCCTCGATGACCACGGTGAATAGCTACACTACGAAATTATCACCGAGTGCGTTATGAGGATCACCCTCGGCACTCGATAGTAGCTCTACAGAGTCGAGCAATTAAAGGGGCGTGATGTGATGTGAGGTGTCAGGCTCTAGTCGTCGATCACGTTGATCGAGTCGCGATGATGAAGCAGGGGCAACAAGGACAAGTGGGGGTCACTGATGGATCACTAACCAACCCATACTAAGCAGTTTAGGATAAGCAGGTAGGTAACAAAAGCAGGTACAAAGGCAGGCTATGCATCAGAATAGGAGCAAACAATAACAGTAGCAAAATCTAATGCAAGCATGAGAGTATAGATTGGCAATATCGGGATGATCAAAGGGGGCTTGTGCGAAGCTCATTGAAAGCGGAAGAAGGGTCGTCGTCGGCGTAGTCGTCGAGAGGGCATCGGCGATGGTCTCGGGGTCTCTAGGAGAAAAGGGGAAGAAACAGTAAATACACGCAAACATATGCACAACATGATTATAAGCGGGGCTAGAGGTGTTCTAACGTAGTGCTACGCGTTACTGGCGAAGGGGGAAACATCCGGGAAAGCTTTCCCGATCACGGACGTCTGTCAGACAGATGAACCGGAGGAGAAAGTTTGCAGGTTCGCTATGCTAGAGACGTGTGGCAGATGAACGGACCACGTATCCGGATTCGTCTCGAAATTCTGAGCAACTTTCATGTAGAAAACTTTTTCATCCGAGCTACGGATTATTTTATATTAATTTCTAAAGTTTAAAGGATTTTTTTAATTTATTTCATTCGAATTATAAACAGTGAAATGTTTTTTTTAACTCAACAGGGAACTAGTCACACTGAATGACATGTGGGGTCAAGGAGCTGGGTTGACTCAGTCAACACCTATACTAGTCAACCAATGAGCGATTACCTTTGGGCCCTACTTGTCATTGGCACACACTATTAACTAGGCTTTAAAAATAAGGTGCCACATGTCATCTCAGACATAGACAATTCTAGCCATTAATTAACACCTAATAGTCTAAGCAAGGGCGGCCACTACTCGACCCACGTGCATGACGCACACACACAGACACACAAGTTAGTAGGCTAGAAGTTATTAACATAAGATGTCGGTTTGTGATTTTGTAGGATTTAATCTATTCATCGGATGGATTTGGTCGGTGAGGTAAAATGGAGTTTGTCAAGTGGGCGGGAGCTACGGCAAGGCGGCGGCAGCGAGGCGTGGCGACCTGCGAGGGGCAAGTCGCGAGAGGGGTGAGGGGAGCAAGAATAACTTAGCTGGCGGCGGCTGCAGCAGCCATGGTCGGCATCAAGACACTGGAGGCGAGGCTGGGCGGCCATGGCGCTCGGCGTGGCTGCGGCGGCGTCTTGTGTGCAACAAAGCAGATGACTATCGGCGGGAGGAACACCAAGCAACGGCAAACGGCGAAGCGGGCGACGGCGGGCAGACGACGGCGAGGCGATCGCGGGCGGATGGTGCGAGCGGTTGGGCAGGGCTAACGAGGCGGCGGGAGCGGGCAACGCGTTCGTTCGGCGCATCTCGGCGCGGGCAGAGTTCTACGGCGCTAGATACGGAGGGGTAGGAGGAGGGGGAGCACGCGGTGCTCACCGAGGAGCACAAGGAGGCTCGTTGTGAGGTTTAGGGGCAGCAGAGGGAGCCGGAATCGATGAAGGTGCCGCGGTGGCCGGAGTGGAAGAAGATCTCGTTCCGCTCGACTCGGCGCGTTCCAGCTCGATTCGTGGGCGTAGACAAAGTGGTGGGCGGCAGCGGAGAAGATGGGCGAGGTCTCGGTGTCGGAGAGCTTCGGTGGGCACGAGGACGAGGTCGGCCATGGCGGACGATAAATCCGCAGGCGGATCTGAATGATGAAGACCAGGGGAGAGCAGGGTAGCTAGGGTTGGGCGCGAGGCGTCGGGGCCGCCTTATAGCCCCGGGAGGCGGCGGATGGCCGCCACGCGATGGTCGGTGCCGTGGCGAACATCGGTGCTGCCTGATCCCCCGTGAGCAGGAGGGGAGGAAGCGGTCGCTAGTGGGCTGGCTAGGGGCCAGTTGGCCAAAGGCCCAGAGGGAGGCACGGGGGTTTGCCCCCTTTTTTTGTGTGTGTGGGTGTGTGTGTTTTTCTTTTTTTTTCTCCTTTACTATTTTATTTACTAGTAGCATATTGTAGTTTTATTAAATATGAGACCAACATCTGAATTAATGTTTTAGTTTAACCCTTAGCCACAAAAAGTTCAACTCCCAAATAAAAATAGTTTGCTAATTTTTATCTTAGGAAAGGCATTTAACTAAATATGATTATCACTGTCTTAATCACGAAGAGCATTTAAATTTTTTTACAAAAATGTTGGGTCAGCACCATAATTGGTTATGGAATATTTGCCACACTTTGAACATTTTATTTTTGACATTTGAAAAACTTTTGCTGTTTGACTTTATTTTAAATTTGAAATTTGAATTGGCTTGAACCAACGTGGGACCTAGCAACAGTAAAAGTGATGACATGGTATCATTAGCATGGAATTACTGTATCTTAATTATCCGGGCGTTACAATGTGACTAAAGTCGGGACGACTCGTAGAGTACCTGCAAGTGATTTTGATGTGGGGGCTAAAAGGACAGGTGGTTCCACCCAGGTAGTGGTGGGCCTGGGTTCCCGAAGGCCCCCGAGTGTTACTTTGTAGCGGAGCGACATGGCAGGTTGTGACCACCTAGGAGACAGGTGGGTCTGGTCCCTGGTCGGTGTCCGCGGTTACTTCAACATAACACGCTTAATGAGATCTTGGTATTCGATCTGAGTCTAGCTACGAGCCTATACGCACTAACCACCACGCGGGAATAGTTATGGGCACTCGACATCGTGGTATCAGCCAAATCCTGCTAGACGTCAGCGACTGAGCGGCGCGCAGGGTTGGACCGCGTAACGCAACTTCCTTGTAATGGAGGTTGCTAGGTCTGGTCACCGTCCGCGTTCGCAACGTGCAGGTGTGCAATAGGCGATGGGCCCAGACCCCTACGCTCTTAGGATTTAGACCGGCGTGCTGACCTCTCTGCTAGGCCTAGGTAGGGCTCCGACGTGTTGATCTTCCAAGGCCGGGCATATGACCCAGGAAAGTGTGTCCGGCCAGTGGGATCGAGCGTGTTGGGTAATGTGGTGCACTCCTGCAGGGAAGTTTATCTATTCGAATAGCCGTGTCCCTCGGTAAAAGGACAATCCGAAGTTGTACTTCAACCTTATGAGAACTAGAACCAGATACTTAATAAAACACACCCACTACTAGGGAAAACCCTAGCAGTAGCGTGTGTTTTGTGTCCACTAGTAGCGCGGGGGGGGCGCGCTACTAATAAGGCGCTACAGCTATTGCTTAGCAGTAACGCGTGCCCGCACGCGCTACTGCTAGGACAAATAGCTGCAGCGTTTGTTCAGTACCACGCTACTGCTAAGGTAACTACTTGCAGCGTGTTTTCTGTCCATCGCTACTGGTATTATTATTTTTAGTGTATTTGTACGCCATCATACAAATATTGGTACAATACCAGCTGTTATGAGGTTTACATCATTATGTCCATAACAGTGTGAAATGAAGGTGGATTAGGTTCAAGTGGAGGCAATATGTGGTGCATGTCAAAAGTATACTACTAATCCAAACTTGATCTAGTTTGGACCAGTAGTACTTTCGATGTGCACCACATGTTGCCTCCACTTGAATCTAATCCGCTAGCACAAGCTATTTAATCATCATCATAGTCATTACCACCAACAGTATTTATTTAATCAGCACTAACACTAGCTAATAATAATCATCATAGTCATTACCACCAACACTAGCTATTTTATCATCATAGTAATAGTGTAGCACATCATCATCCTCAAACTCATTTCTAGCTAGCTAATCACTCCTGCTGCTCTCTCTTAGGTAAAATAACATAAAACATGTATAACTCTCCTCCTCGATCAAACTGGAGCATGCGAGATGAACTGTGTCTCCTAATCGTGGGTAGCGCATCTGTTTGCTGCCCCTAGTACTTCTCTGCGCTCCCCATCACATATTTGGTCCAGTCTTGCACTATTAAGCATCCGTCGCTAATCTTGAATGCACTAAAGTAATCAGTAGGATATCTTGGCGTGGTGATAATACTCATGGTACCTTTAGTCTCGATCCCATAAGGCACAACATTCATCGGGAGTCCTGTTGAAGAACATCGTGCAGTAACATACTTAGCAATGAAGTTTAGCTTCAAAAATAATGTATGGAAAAGATGCCTTGATGAAAAATAGTAAAAATCTTACCATCCTTCCTAAATAGATGTGACCATAGTTCATTACGAACACTATTGGTCGCACATTTTCGATACTAACATTTCTAAATGCAGGAAGAAAATTTGTCTTGACATATCAAGATCCTCAAGCCATGAAACATAATAACCGAGCTCCTCGCAGATTGAGTTTAGCCCAGTGACGATATACGGTCCTGTCTACCAAGCTTGGACATGTTTGCTTGCACCAAAATAAGTGACAATACAAATTAGTTGTCAACTATTTTTGAATAAACAATATCAAAGACATAAATATGGTTGAGAAACTTACATAATGGGATAATTGGAGGCGTCTGCACATCGACCCAGATGTCGGTATTACCTTCAATACCATCTTCCGGATGAATATCAAAGGTGATAACCATATCAGGCTCAAATACATAAGTCTTGCATAGTGCTCACCATGTTTTGCATCCAAAATAGGTGTAGTCGTCTGAATTGTATAACTTTGCATGGAAAATATAACCATGCTCGGTCTTCAAGTAAACTTTTTTCCTCCATACTATGGTGAAACCTATCTTATCAATACAAAAACTCTTGCATGGCGGGGATACGCTAGTAGAATAGTAAAAATATATAAGTTGAAGCAAATTAAGCGGATGTCATGCTTAATTACGAAAAAAGACTTGTCGTTGTGACTTCATGTATCCACTTGAAGTTCTCGTCCACTTGATCTTTGAGCGCCTATCATCATCTGGGAAGATTCCGTCGCCTGCGGCGCTCGTCTTCGCAGATTTGCAAATACCGAAATCCTTTTTCGGTAAATCGGACATTTCCTATGTTCATAGTTAAAACATTAATTGAAAATCGATCGAAGACAACTACCAAGATACTCAACACACAAATCCGGGCACTCGATATGTCCTACATATTCGGCACAAGTCATGCCAAAATTCACGAGAAAAAGCCGGCATGACCTTTGCTAAAATAGGACATATCGGCGCTGAAATTTGCCGGAGCGGAAATGAATCAACACTCAGACAAAACATAGGCCACTCGAAGGTGTAACACTGCAAACATGACCGCCACTTGGATATTGAGCAACACAAGATATACATTTCAAAATATCTTATAGGACTCAAATTAGCATGCATTCAATAAGCAAAAGTAAATCATCTCATGCGTCGTTACATCGTCGAATATTATCACTAGTACATCATGAATAGTGTCATACATATAACATCACTAATACAACTAAAACTCTAGCACCACGACGGGTATCGGCGCGGGCGGTGAACACCACAGAGAAGGCACCATCACGGGATCATAGCTCGGTGAGATCCCGGAGAACACTGCGGTATTGGAGAGCGACACATGCTCCAATGCAAACAAATAGCGACAGACGTCGCGTCCTCCTCATCGACACGGTGGCGCACCACCTCCGCGAGTCCTCGAGCCTCTGGATCGCCACAGCCCACGCGACCTCCACCAAAGAAGGTTGGTCAACGACAGTGGCTCCTCACCAACCTCGTCCCCGGTGAGTAGCGCCTCCAGTACCACCCGGCGGAGCCAGGTCCGGACATGGCCGATCTGGTAAAGCAGTGTAGTCCTCCGCCGACTCGGCGACGAGGATCTTGGGATAGGCATCGTCCACGTCGGGCGGGAAAAATAGCTTTAACTAAAAATCACCTAATTAGTACCTAGTTCTTACTAACTAGTTCTTACTAACTAAATAGAAGAAGGTCAAATTTTACTCATTTTATTATGCATTACACTAGTGTTTATTCATCATCTAAGAAAACATCACCTAAGAAAAAATCCCAGCCATATCTCAGATCTAATTCATTTCCACCCATAGACGAACCCTAACTAATTTGATCGACTAAAATTTGAAGAACCCTATCTAGGCGGAGGTAGGGAGGAGGAGGCAGGCGTGCTCACCTCGGGTGCTCTGGGCGAGAGAGGGGCGGCGTCGAGGTCGGCCTTGGGGCTCGGGCGCCTGACGGAGGCGTCGAGGTCGGGGCAGGCGGCGTCCGAGGCGGCGTTGAAGTCGAGGCGGGCGGCGTTGAATCGAGGTCGAGGCGGGGTAGAGGTGTGCGGACAGCCTGACAACAACCGACGGCGACAATGGCGAGAGCGGAGGAGTTCGATTTGGGGGGAAGTGGCCGTGGGGAAGGACGAACGCGGTGGTTAAGTTAGAAGTAGTAGTAGCGCATTCCGGAAAGCGCGCTACTGCTACATTAGCTATAGCGCGTTCTTGGATACGCGCTACTGCTACTACTTTCTCCTTTTCCCCTTTTTCATTTATTTTTCTTCACATTTTATTTTTTCCCTTTCACCTTCTTCTATTTCTTTCATTTTCAATTGCCTTTCTATTTGCTTTTCATTTAATTTTATATCCTTTAGTAGTAGCGAGTTTAGGGCAAAATGCGCTGTAGCGCTGTTCCATATAGATTGCTACTACTATGTGTACCATATCGGCTAAGCCGTGAGAATTTTAGTAGTAACATGTATGTAGCAAGACGAGCTACTGCTACAAAGTTATCTGCAGCGCGGTTTCCGCAAGCACGCTGCTGCTACTTAGCACCAGCGTGCTTTTTTGACCCACGCTACTGCTAAAGTTCTGTGTGTAAGGTTTTCCCTAGTAGTGACCCCTTACAAGTTCCGGATACAATCCGGTGATTGCTTTCCCATAGGGAGAGGAGGAGAGGATTGTCGGGTATGATTATGCTATACAATGATACTTGGTTAACTTACCAGCTACTCTCTCCTACATGCTTCAAGATGGAGGCTGTCAGAAGCATAGTCTTTGATAGGACTAGCTATCCCCCTCTTATTCTGGCATGCTGCAGTTCAGTCCATAGATACTACCTTTTTAATGGTACCAATGCATATGTAGTGTAGATCCTTGCTTGCGAGTACTTTGGATGAGTACTCATGTTTGCTTTGCTACTTCTTTTCCCCCCTTTCCCGGTTATTGCGATCATATGATGGAGTCCTTGAGCCAGAGGATCCCGAGGATGACTCTATGTGGAGTTCGACTTTGAGGAGTAGTTAGGACGTCCTAGGCAGGAGGCCTTGCCTTTTCGATCGCTGCTACTTTTGTGCTAGCCTTCTTAAGGCAAACTTCACCGGTACGCGTCAGTTCTATACAAACGGTTTTTAGCCCCTTTCCGCGACGGCATATGGAACCGTTGCCAAGTGAGTGTGGGTGACAGGTGGTCCTTCCCACACGACCCAGAAACTGTCGGGGATATGCCCTCCTGGCACACACGCTCAACAAAATGAGGTCGCGTGCGACCGACGAGAGGAGCAAATACGGTTATACATACATTAGTGCAAAACAATACAGTTATACAGGCGAAATCATTTCCAGTCGTAAGTACATCCCACACAGTCAGTCCCCGCTAAACGTTTCCGTTCGTATATACATCCCACACAGTTGCTCCAAGGAAAACGTTTTTGTTCGCAGGTACATCACACACAATTTTCCCCGTAAAATTGTTTGTGATAGCGTTGACATCGCACACAATATTAACAATTTTATCGTTTGCGTTGTTGAATGCATCACACACGGCGGGTGAAAGAAACTGTGTGGCAAAGGCTGTCCATCACACACGGTTTTTATGCGGTAAACGTTTGGGGAAGGTGGCCTAAAGCAAACAGTTTGGAAGAGAATGTTGTGTGTAATTGTTCATCGATCCAACACGGTTTATTCTTAAGCAACTGTGTGTGTTGCCTTAGGTAATCGCTCACGGTATTTTCTCAATAACTGTTTGCAATAGCAAAAACCAATTAGCAGGCTAATTGCCATATTATTAATAATCGATTTATTAATCTAATTGACATGCATATTAAACACATAATATATTTCATTCCCATATTAAGGAAGTAGGATTTCATAATTGAAATACATCAGAGTACAACATGATATAGCTTCAGCACTCAGCTACCCCATTACACAACTGCACCAGCACCAAGTTTCACATGCAACATCTAGAACCTTTCGAAATTAGCATCATAGACGGGTACATAGACATATGCATCTCATCGGCAAAACTGCTAGAGCGTAAGGCGAATATTAAGCCTTCATTGATGTTGAGGGTCTTTACAACTTTAGGCCAGTGCATGTGGATGATTTGCCGTCCATCCTTCGTCCTCTTCAGGAAAACTTCAATATTGAACCGTGGGTGTTGTATGAATACCTTCCTCGACTCCTGACCATACAGGTGGTTTGAGAGGTAATCATCAGTGAACTATTTTGGAAAGGCCTGAAAACAAGGATGTGCATAAATATCTTCTCTATATTGGAAATGGGGCAAAGGAATAAAAAAGACAAGGTATAATAGTTAGTACCATCCTGTAGTGAACTGATGTCTTCTTCATTGTGCAGACAAAGATCTTGTTGTTTTTTGTCGCTAATTTATTTATCCTAACAATCTTTATGAGTTTCTTGACTTGACTGATATTCATGGACAACTCATTTCCCCATATGCAAAAAGGGTCGAACAGTGGGTCAAAACCTCTGACAACAGGACCTACATGTGCAAGACCAAATTTCTTAAAACGTAAGTATTAGAATGGTTCATGTAATTGCACAATAATGTGCTATTAGACAAAGGACCATGCATGTGCAAACCTCGATTGTAAACCTCAGTGCTTCCCATTGCTTCCCTGCAACACATATGAGGTAGTTAGTGATCAGGTTAAGTGAGGGTTCTCATGCTATTAGTAAAATATGTTGATGAAAAATAAGCACATTGCAGATTCATCAGATTAATTCAAGCCACATGGAAAACCCATTTATCCAAACCAAGCATCATTAAGAAACTAGGAAATATAGCAATTGTATATGTTTCCCATGTATTAAGTGCAGCCAAATTCGATTACTCCTCACATGCACAATAATACAAAATTCTACCCATGACAATTGGACATTGCATTGCAGAATTGAACCAAGCAGTTAACTAAACACCACAACAAATGAACCAAACATGAACTGAGCACCACATTGCAGAATATAACATACTCCTAATATGCCGGTGTTCAGGGAACGGGGGTCCCCATACTTGCCTGCCTGCGGCCTGCGGCGTGGCTCAAGTGGTGGCCCAGTACGGCCCATCTTCATCAGCTCAAGCTCAAGACCCTCGCGAGGGCAAGCCTCATGATCTTGAGACGGCAAAGGTTTCCTCGAGGCGGCCTCACCAGCCAGGCTCACGAGGAGGCGGAGAGATCAAGGCAAGGGTACCTCACAAGGTGCTCGTGACGCAAGCCATGACGATCGAGACCAGGCGGGCGCCGGCCTGCGCAGTGTCCTTGTTTCCTCTTTGGTGCAAAGGGGGCAAGCACATGCGTGGAGTACCGAGGCATCAGGCAAAGGTTACCATTTCAGTGCAACGAGACCAAGACCAGCAGAGCGGTAGGACGGAGGTCACCATGGAGCCCAAGACGGCATCATCGCCAGTGCCTTTGGCAGCCAAAGACCAACTTTAGTCAGGATAACTAGTACTAGATGTTCCCCTTCAAAATGGCTGTTGTTGGCGCCCTTCCCGCTCAATATTTGGGAAGAGGACCAGGGCCTCTATGAATAGGGCTAGCCACCATCGTAGAGAGGCAACCTCAAGTAGAAAGGGAAAGTTCTCATCAGATCCAGACGCGATCGAACTCAGCCAAGTAGTTCACCGCACCAGCCGAAGAACACCTCTCGCGAGGCTGTTCTTCCCTCTGTACTGTTCATCATCAGCCCCTGAGGCAATCCACCACACCACACACTGGAGTAGGGTATTACACCACAACGGTGGCCCGAACCAGTATAAACCTTGTGTCCCTTGTGATGTTCATCGTGTAGCTTAGATCCCCAGCGAGGCGTTTGGATGTGGATCGGTAGGGGAGAGATCTTCGCGCGCACCCCAGAGTTCGAACCTTAAGGGTTTTGCCAGAACCCCACATCCGACATTTGGCGCGACAGGTAGGGGTGCGCCGGAATCTTTCTTCCGCTGTTCCGCATTCGATCGTTCGTCGTGTCCATGGCTGATGCTCGACGGGCTCGCGCCGAGCGTTGGGCTGCTCTCGCCGCCCACATCGCCCAGACGGCTCCCATCGGTGGGCCTCCTAGTCGTTCCTCGTCACCTGCCGCCCATGCCGCCACTAGCCCGACGGGGAATGAGCAGCAGGCGTCGTCACTGCATCCCTTGGTACAGCGAGAAGGCCGCACCGCCACTCCGTCGCTGACTCTAGCTGGTTCGTCATTGCATGCCCGTCACGCTCCCACGGACGCGCAGGATGCGTTGCTTTTGGCACGTGAGCTCCTGCACTACCGTCCCATCGAGGACCTCTACAAGGAGTGGCTCGCTCGCATCACCGAGCTCGTCAGCGCCACAGGGGGCTCCCCTGCGCCGTCCCTCTCGCTGCCTCGCCCTCCGTCCTGCGCGGGTGATGCAGCTCAGGAAGTGCCTCCGCCACCTCCTCCCCAAGAAGGCGCCCTGGCTCCAAGACGCGCGGCCCCTGGACAAGACCCACCGCGTCCAGCGCCCGCGCGACAAGAAAGGAACTGCCAAGAAATCCCTCGTCCCCAAGAAGGTGCTCGCGTGCTTCCTGCACCGGCACGTCATGATCGCATCCCTGCGCCGGCGCGTCAAGACCTCGCGTTGCCCCTGGCGGCGGCGCACGGGAATCCCCAGGAGAAAGCCCCGCGTCAGCAAAGAGCTCTGGTGGCCACCGCAGGCTGCCCCGCCTTCACCACCGAACTACGCAGTGTCGCCTGGTCGGGCAAGGTCAAGCCGGACCTGCCTCCTCGCTACGACGGCACTGCCGACCCCGCAGAGTTCCTGCAGCTCTACGAGCTGGGCATCGAAGCGGCGAATGGGGACGAAAAGTTCATGGCAAACTGGTTTCCCATGGAGCTCAAGGACGGTGCCCGCACCTGGCTCCTGAACCTGCCTCCCGGCACGATCTCCTTCTGGGACGAAATGCACACCTGCTTCGTCGCCAACTTCCAGGGCACTCGCGACCACCCTCCGGCCATGGGTGACCTGCGCCGCATCAAGTAGCAACCCGGGGAGACCCTGCAAAAGTACATCCAGCGCTTCAACAGCGCTCGCCTCAAGATTCCCAAGGTGACCGAGGAGGCCATCATCTCAGTGTTCTCTGATGGCGTCCGCGATGTCAAGATGAAGGAGGAGCTGGCCATCCACGAGGACCTGTGCACATCTCTGGAGCTGTTCAACCTGGCGACCAAGTGCGCAAGGGCCGAGGAGGGATGCCTCTCCCTTCTCGAGCTCCCAGCCGCTGATCCTGAAGAGAAGAAAGCCAATGCCAAGGATGTGAAGCGCAAAGGAGCAGTTATGCTCGCAGCAGAGCCAGATATGAAGCATGGCAGGGACCAGCCGGAGTTGTCCAAGGGCAGCCAGTACTGCGTGTACCACGACCTCCACACCCACAACACCAACGAATGCCAAGAGCTCAGGACCGTGCGAGAAGGACGTGTCGGTCGAAGCCCCGAGCGCAACGATCGGGGCTATGGCCGAGGCGTAGGAAGAGGTGGAGGATGATGGGAAGACCGTGGCCCTCGCCAAGGGTGGCGTGACCGGCCTTGCGAGGACCGCTGGCAGGACCAGCCTCGCGAGGGGGCTTGGAGGGATCAGCCTCGTGAGAATCGCCCGCAAGGCAACGCAGACCTTCCTCCTCTGCCACCACCACCAAGAAGGAATGACGACCATCATCAGGACAAGGGGGCTGGGGGCTTCCAGGAGCCGCATGCTATCACTTGCATCCTGGGCGGTGCCCAGGCCCCAGCCTCTCAGCGCATCTTCAAGCAGTTTGCTCG
This sequence comes from Aegilops speltoides, assembly GCA_021437245.1. Taxonomy (NCBI): domain Eukaryota; kingdom Viridiplantae; phylum Streptophyta; class Magnoliopsida; order Poales; family Poaceae; genus Aegilops; species Aegilops speltoides. Next base: position 132,657,520 of record CM038144.1, read on the forward strand.
CGAGGTGAATGCAGTCCTCCCCAAGCTCGAGGCCACGCGCCCTCTCAGGTGGTCCACGTGCGCCATCACGTTCAGCTCAGCGGATCAGCTCAAGTGTGCGGCAACAGCTGGTGTCCTCCCAATGCTCTGTTCCCAGTCATCAGCAATGTGCAAGTCACCAAGACCCTCATCGATGGCGGCGCTGTACTCAACGTTCTGTCCGTCGAGACGTTCAACAATCTCCAAGTGCCATATGATCAGCTTATGCCGACCAAGCCTTTCTCAGGAGTCACTGATGGTTCCACCACTCCGATAGGGCAGGCCCGCCTCCCTGTCACCTTTGGATAACGCAAGAATTACCGTACCGAGCTCATCGACTTCGATGTTGCCCACATTCGCCTGACGTAAAACGCCATCCTCGGGTATCTAGCCCTAGCCAAGTTCATGGCAGTGACTCACCATGGTTACAATGTCCTCAAGATGCCGGGAAGCAGCGGAGTCATCACAGTCCCCTGTGAAGAGAAGGATGCGGTGTGCTCTCTCGAGCGTAACTTCCAAGCCGCATCAATCGAGGACCCAGACAGCAAGAGTGGGAACCTTCCCGAGGCAGCTCCCAAGAAGAAGAAGACATCACCCAGCTCAAGGCCTCAGGAGACAGGCACCTCCTGTGGCACCGCGCCAGGATCCGCGCCCGTCCAAGGGGCACCTCCCTCCATTGCATAGGAAGGAGCGCCCGGCGCCCTCCTCGGGCAAGGCTCGGGGGCTCTCTCCTGGAGGGCCACTGACTTTGCCAGGATCACGAGGGAGGCGCTCGGGCACCACTTGGAGGCGTGCTTCACGGCACGTTTCCCTTAGGAAGGCATGAGGCAAGGAGGGCCCAACCCTCAGGAGTTCATCACCAAGGTCACTCAGGAGCTGCAGGAGTCGAGAGTCATGCGCGGTAGCTGCCGCCTACCTGGCGTAGCTCCCCATCCAGGCGAGGATGGTGGGCTGCGCGTCTGCATTGTCTGCCCAGGGCTCAATCGAGTCGTGTCTCAGGAGCGTTTCTGGCCTTCGCATGTGGGGGATTGTGAGGGTCCACCTCATAGCTACGTTTGCATGCCTTTCGGCCTGCCGAACGCAGCTGCTGCTCACCAGCGCCTGATGAGGAGCATTCTGGAGGCTCAGGTGGCCAGGCACCACGCGTTCCTAGAGGAGATGGAGATGGACCTTGCCGAGCCGCCCGGACCTCCAGAGCCTCCCGAGGCTCAGGGTCCGAAGGCTCGTGAGGATTGGCTTCTTCACCGCGCATCGTCAGCTACTCCAACAATCGCTCTGCAATGATATCAGGTGACATCTTTCGAATTTCATTTCAGCTGGGAGCGCCCTCAGGGCTGCATAATTCCTAGGTCGCGTGGGTCCATCCCCATGGCATGTATCCGTTTTGCTTATGTCTTTAGCTTACCTTGTTGGGGGCGCCCCTCGGGCTGCATCATCCCCAAGCCGCTCGGGCCTGACCCAGTGGCATGTGTCTTTCCTGCATCTATCTAAGTTGGATTTCCTTTTCATACTCAACTTGCCTATGATTATAATCTCTCGCCCGTCGCGACCCCTTCTTCTCCTTCATGCAAACCGCTTGCACGTTAAAAGGGGGGCGCCTGAGCATCGCGACTCAGGAGCTCTTACTGGCTCTCCAGCCCTCACCCCTGGCCTTGTCCATGGCATCGCGACCTAGCATACCAGTGGCGGCTGAGCTAGCTCGAGGGCCGGAACCTGAGGACATAGAGCGTTTGCATCTAATCACCTTGCAAGAACACCTAGCCGCCCAAGTCTCAAGATCAGGCGCAACCCACCTTGAGGTAGGGCCTCGTGAGTCCCGCGCTGTCTCACGAGTGCCCAGATACACCTCGTCAAGCCCTATCATGCCGGCCACATGTCAGGGTGGGGCTGTACACGCCCCGGGGGCTCCTCCCAGAGGGGCCCCCTCCCACGTACCAGTGGAAGCACCATGCTCTGCTTGTTTGGTGGCGACCTTGCCGAGGCGGCTATGCCCGTACACATCTGGAGCGCTATGCTCCGCGCTGGTGATAAACAACTGAGGGCAGCCCACGGCTGTATCAACCTCAGGGAGCCCAGAGCTCGGTGTCTGGCCTCATCGCAACGCCTCCCCTCGGGAGCGCTGCGCGAGGGGGCTGGGCACGGGGGCTACGCCCGGGTCACGCCCGAGCGCATGCCACCCAGCCAGGTCCCTTGGACCTGGTTGTCGCCCGCCCCTCCCCGAGCGGAGCCAAGGTATGAAGACCGTTTGAGCGTCAAGGGGGACTCTTGAGCATCGCGACTCAGGAGCCTAACTGGTCACGTAGCCCCTCACTCCTTAGTTCCGAAAGGCTAACGGCGGTTGAGGTATGCGCGGGGCCGGGCCCTGCCGACGTAGAACAACAGATCCACTCCTACACCCCCTCCCTATTTGTTGTTTGCGCGTCAAGGGGGACTCCTGAGCATCGCGACTCAGGAGCCTAACTTACCACGTAGCCCCTCACTCCTTAGTCCCGTCTGGTGATGCAGTGGGGCTAGCAGCGGCTGAGGTATCTGTGGGGCAGACCTACCGACGTAGAACACAAAGCAAATAGGAAGGAAACCGCAAAATCTAGCAAATTCAGAAGCAAATATTACAGACCATAAATTGTTCTCACGATACCAAACACAAGTTTAAACGCCTCCATGAGGCATGGTACATGTTGCAGGAATTGGAGCAGGAAAGAAGCCGCGAGGAGATCACCCTTGGGCAGCGCCGCCGCTCGTGGTGGAGTTGTGCTTGTCAGCTCCACCTCCCGAGGCCGTGGAGCCGGCAGCACCTCACTTGGGCGCAGTGTGGAAGGCGCGGAACTTCGCCAGCAAGACCTCCGCTCGGCCCTTCACGGCCTTAGCAGCAGAGGCGGAGTGCTCGGCATCCACAGGTTCTAGCAGGTCGTCAAGGTTGGCGTCGGGGTTGCGGAGGTAGATGTGGCTGAGGATCCGCGTCAGCGCTGCAGAGGAAAGGACGCGAGCTTCAACCTCGGCCATGGGGCCGATGCCGGTCACGACCTCCTCAAGCGCCTCGACCAGGAAGGGAAGCAGCTTCGCGGGGCCTTCCGTGGCTCCGGCCAGCGGCTTCTCCAGGCCCTCTTCATAAAGCGTCTTCAGTACCTTGCGAGACCTCACCTCATAGTCCATGAAGGCCGTGCGGTCCTCAGCCAAGACCTTCGCCTTGGCGTCCAGCTCAACCCTCTCCGCTTTCAGCGTCTGCTCCAGTGTCTTCAGCTGGCCGCGATCAGCTGAGATTTCGGCGTCGCGGTCCCTAACGGCAGCCTCCCAAGCCTTCATCTCCTCCTCCTTCGCCTGACGGTCGCAAACCTCCTTGGCGAGCTCATCACGCAAGCCTTGCAGCTCGTCCTCCAGCGCCTTGCAATGGCCCCTGACAGTTGAAGCATCCTTCAATGCTGCATCGCGAGCGGCTATGGCCTGGGAGGTGGCTTGCCTCTCCTCCTCAGAAGCCGTCACAGCCTGGCCCAGCGCCGCTCGGACGGAGGCGTCAGAGCGAACCCAGTCGGAGACCAGCTCTAGGCGCCCGGCCACTCGGCGGGGGGTCAGCGCCCTGGAGATCTTCTCGCAGCTGACTCAGCTCGTCAGCAGCACAGTCCAAGGCAGTGGAGGAGGCAGAGGGGACGGGAGCTGGTGGAGTAGGAGGAGAAGACGGCAGCGTGATCACAGCTTGAGAGGCCGGGACCTCCTGACCCTTGGTGTAGGATCGGAAGTATGTCTAGAGGGGGGGTGATTAGACTACTTGACAACTTAAAAGTTTTGCCTTTTGATTGGAGTAGTTTCTTAGCAGGTTCACAATGATAACCAAGTCAAGTATCACCCTACACATGCAATTCTAGAGTTGTGGCAGCGGAAAGTAAATTGCACGATAGTAAATGAGAGGTGGAGAAGAGCAAACGCATAATGGAACACGGAGATTTTTTCTCGTGGTTCCGATAGGTGGTGCTATCGTCAATCCACGTTGATGGAGACTTCAACCCACGGAGGGTAGCAGCTGCTTGAGTCCACGGAGGCTCCACCCACGAAGGGTCCACGAAGAAGCAACCTTGTCTATGCCATCATGGCTTCGCCCACGGAGGACTAGCCTTACTCGGGGTAGATCTTCACAGTAAGCGATCTCCTTGCCCTTACAAACTCCTTGGTTCAACTCCACATCATGGCGGAGGCTCCCAAGTGACACCTAACCAATCTAGGAGGCACCACCCTCCAAAAGGTAATAGATGGGGTTGGTGATGATGAACTCCTTGCTCTTGTGCTTCAAATGATAATCTCCCCAACACTCAACTCTCCTCACTGATTTGGCTGTGGTGGAGGAAGGATTGAGTGGAAAGCAACTTGGAAAGACTAGAAATCAAGTGTCATATGGTGGGAGTGGAGCAACTTGATCTCAACACAAGGGTAGGTAGTTTTCTTCTCGAAATGTAAGGTAGGAGTGGTAATTCTTTCTGATGGCTCTCTCCACGAATGAAGAGGAGGTGGAGGGGTATTTATAGCCTCCACACAAAATCCAACCGTTACACACATTTGAGTAATCTCGGTCAGACCGAAGTTGACAACTCGGTCAGACCGAAAGTTCAAATCTTGTGAACGTTGGGATTTTCGGTGGGACCGAAAATACAATCTCGGTTAGTCCGATTCTTCCAAAGTCTAGGGTTTGCCAATCTCGGTGGGACCGACTTTCTCATCTCGGTGACACCGATTTGAGTCTGAAGATTCTGAAGCTTGGCAACACCAATTTCGAATGACCGAGTTTGGAATCGGAAAATCCGAGATTCTAGGGTTTTGGCTATATGGTGAGGTGGTTCATCTCGGTGTGGTGAGTTTGGAATCGGTGGGACCGAGATTACTTATGGGTTTATGTTGGAATGAAAGATTGCTGATAGTTTGAGAGATAAATCACTAAGCACTTTAGAGCAACGGATCATCATCATAACCTCACCCCTTTTAATAGTATTGGCTTTCCTATGGACTCAATGTGATCTTGGATCACTAAACCAAAAATGGAGTCTTGAGCTTTTGCCAATGTTTTCCTTAGCATTTTGAGGGTCCACATCATCGGTCATTGCCATTCCCATATCCTTGAACTTTACGAAATATTCTCAAGAAATGATTAGTTCAATGATATATATGTTGTTATTAATTACCAAAACCACACGGGATTAGTTGCACTTTCAATCTCCCCTTTTTGGTAATTGATGACAACATATAGATCAAAACTTCGACAAATGATATAATTAATTAATAACATAAATCGCTTTGAGAAGTATGTGATAAGCAAGAGCTCCCCCTAAATTTGTGCATTATTTAAGATTTGCGTTTGAATGCAAATGCACAATCGATTAGGATCATGGGTTACTCTTCCATGTCACATACATCTTGGTGGAGCGCACAAAATGATAAGAATGAATAGCATGCACCCAATCACCAAGACATGAGTAAATGATCATACAAGATATAGATAGAATATGATAAGCATCAAGCACACATTAAGCACAGTATGATCAAGCACTCATCAAGATAGAACAAACGTAGTATCAAACACACGAAGTATCTCAAAGAACAACTCAAAAGTATCTCAAGGAAAACCATAAACGAAAGAGCAAAAAGCGAGCACTCTCTCTCTCGAAGCACTCTCTCTCGAAGCCCTATGATCTATACAATTTCTCCCCTTTGGCAACAAGTTACCAAAAGTTGAAGGTATAGAACTAATCGTCACTCGGGACTCTGCTGGCGGCTCTGTCTGCGTCGATGGAGTGGAGATAGCTGCATCTGCGAAACTTCTGCTGAAGTCTGTGGAGCTGGAGGAGTGGATCTTGGAGCTGGTCTTTGGGCCGACGGAGCTGTAGGAGGTCTTGATGTAGTAGCCACAGGATCGACCTTTGGAATAGCAGTGATCTGGGCTTTGTGGGCCTTCAGCGGGCTGCTCATAGTCATCTGGACCATGTCACCTTCCATCTCCTTCATGAGTTCGCCTTCTCCTCTTAGCTTCCTCGATGTACGCATCAAGCTTGTTGTGGTGACACTGCACTTGATCGACAGCGTCGAGCATGGAACTTATCCTCAACGATCCTCTCAAGGCTCTCCACGAGATTGCACTATCTTTGGCCGTAGCTCAATTCTCTGAGTGGCTTCAAGAAGTTGTTACAACGCTCTTGGGCTTTCTTCTTGCTTCCTTCTCGGCTTTAGCTTGTTTGGCAGCTTCGGACTTAGCATGTCCTTCTACAGATGTGGGAGCATTCTCGGTCATCACAACCTCGTTGTCCTCATGTTCAGCTGCGGTGGCAAGTGGGGTCTATCCAACGGTAGGTGTCCGTGCCAAACTTGGCATTGATGAGCATCTGAATATGCGGAGCAAACCCACACGACCTCTTACGGTCATTCTTTGTCCTCTTGATAGTCTCAACTATCGGTCCATCACCTTAAAGGTGTCTTCGATCTAGAATGTGCAGCATGTTGATAGAGTACCCTCTTATCATGCGGTGGTCCCGACTTAGGCATCAATGTATGCCTCGGAATGGTGTTGGTGGTTGGGAGACCTGCTGAAGGTAGTAGAGCTGAACCAAGCTTCCATATCTCTACATCCTTCTCATCTACCTCGTTATACATGTTCTTCATTGACTCGTGATTCTTCTTGAATGCCATACACATCAATATCATCTTCCTTGAAGCAGGTGCATTCAAGAACGCTCTCCATTCTTCAAGCTGTAGAATGGAATCTACGCCTTCATCATCCATACAATCCGCCATCTGGATAGAAGTGTGCGGTGGCATAGAACTGCATGATCATCTCATCGTTCCAGGCAGTCAATTTCTGACCAATGAACTCTGCAATCCCACAAGCAGTGAAGCTTTCATGCACATGTGGGAAAAAGTCTCTGTGCTCTTCACTGTCGATGTATTCCCAGTCAACGTATCTGGTGTCAGCAACAATTGGCTTCTTGTCCATGAGTACTGTCTCATAAAAGTCTTGTTGCTCTCTAGTGTGGAATCTAGAGTCAACTGCTGTTCTTCTCCTGCTGGCATATGGATCTGTTTGCCTCCATAGCCTTAGACCTTTATCCTTTCTCTCCTTCATATTTTCAGCTCGAGGATGAGCTTCATTATGAGCTGGCGGTTTACATCGAGCTTGAGCAAAACATGAGCCTCATCATCGATTCTGCGGGTGGCACATTGTCCTTCTTCTTTTACGAAGCGGTATGTTCCTCCACAGTCTTCTTGGCTTGGCAGCTGGTTTGGCTTGGGCTGCCTTTCTTTGGAGCTGAAGGCTTAGCTTTTGGAGGTGCTCACCTTACGATGGCATCACCCATCAACTTCATACGAGGAGGCTGAGGTGCTTCCTCATCGAATCATCATCATCGCTAGATCTCTTCATGAACTTTCCTCTTCCTCTTGGAAGTCTTCTTGATCTTCTTTGGAGGTTTCTTCCATGTTGAGCTTCTGTGCAACAGAGGATTTAGTCACCTTGCTTGTGCCTTTCTTTGAATGTTGCCCTTGATAGCTCTTGGCAACCACTTGCCTTTTAGGCTTTGAAGTTATTTCCTCATCAGCAATGAAGTCTGAATCTTCCTCATCAGAGTTTCTCTTTCTTCTGGCCCTGGTGGCAGCTGCAGGCAGTCCACTTGGAGTGCTTCTCTCTCCATCATCTGAAAAACTGCTTGCCTCTGGACTTGTAGCTGCCTCGGAATCTCAAGCGGCATCTCGGACCTGTTACATTGTCACTTCCTTGAGACATGACCGACAACTTTGTGAATAGAATAGGTATAGGCGAAGAGAAGAGTTATCACAAACTAGAGAGGATTTTGAAAAAAATGAGTTCAAACTTTAGTTTTAGGTTTTCACAGAATACATGTCGGTCGACCGAGTCTATCAATTCGGTGAAACCGAAATGTCTAAACAGACCACATACACCACTTTCGGTTGGACGAAATGGGTTTCATCTAGCCGAGACAGCTAGGGTTTCACTAAATCTTCATTTCGGTCTTACCGATTTGCACAACTTCGGTTTCACGAAAAGTGCGGTCAATGGCGAGGCCAAATCGGTCGATCGAAAATGCGAGAATCGGTCACACCGAGATGTGTTCGTGAAACCTAACCCTAAAATTTTCACTCGAAATTTGTTCTATGACCTAAGCGGCTGGATAGGAGGATCTCAATCTTGGCAAGAAACATGGCAACGCCTATCGTGCATAGAATCAGCGATTGGAACACGAGAGGATGAAACTCACCCAAAGTGGTGGAGCTTCACTCGGCGACAACGGCGCGAAGAAAGGACCGTTGGCGGCGATGGAGACCAGCGCGAGGGCGCCTGAGCGACGGCGGAGAGGCGATCCGAAGACCAAGGCGGCGGCAGCTAAGGGTTTGAGGCGAAGCGTTTGAAGAAGTAATCAACGCGCTCGTCTCGGTATATATACCCTTCGGTGTCGGTGGGACCGAGTTTGAAAACTTCGGTGGGACCGAGATAGTTAGCTGCGTGCGATTACACTTCGATCACGCCGAAATTTGAAACTTCGGTTTCACCGAGGTGAAAACCTAGATCAATCCAAGTGATTTGATCTGTCCGATTTGAGTATATCGGTTTGACCGAAAGTACTTAGAAGGTTTTGGAAGTTAGGCTTTTGACGGATCGGTGGCTCAAGTGCTCCTCACTCGATGCATCCGAAAAAGTCTTGTTCAAAGTTTGTGATATAAGCATGAATAGAGTTTGAGACAAGAAAGCATAGATAGCTAAGGGAGGAACTTAGGCATTCTTGTCCATCCATTTGGTCAAAAAGAAAATATCCAAAAAGACCAAAGCAACAAATGGATGTCCTCGAATGGATAAAATCATGCATCCAACATGCTCACACAATAAGATAGCAAATGAAATATGTGTCAAACATGCACAAACAAAACACTAACAGCTAGCACACAATTTGGCGATGACTAGGTCATCTATATATGAGTATATTGACTTAGGAGTCAAATGAGAACATTTGATCATAGGTCATACTCATCGTTTAAGCACAAGTGGGGTTACCACTTTTCCATAAAGCATTAATGTGTTCACATCATTAGAAGATGCTTTAGCTCATTTCTTTAGAGCAAAGCTCCCCCTTGATGTGAGAACCCCTTTTAAAGGGTCAAACTAACCTTGGGTTGTCGTTGAAGACTTCATGTAGATGTTGAAGATGTGGATGCTCAATGTTGATGAAGATCATCAAGAGTTGGGAGCAATCCTTTGGATTCGGGCACTTTCAATACCTACATGGGTTAGTCCCACAAGGAACAAACAAGAATATCCATGGACATAGATTGAAGTTCACAATAGATGATGTCCATGAAAGCAATGATTACCTTGTCCTTGACTTACCAACATGAGGGTTTGTGACTCCATGAACTAGTGCAAGATGTGGAAGTTGATTGCACAAGTCCTTGCCAAAATGAATATGAGTGAAGTATATTGGCGGAGTCACCCTCAAGAACCTTCTAGTTCTTCTTCTTGGGATCCACATCATCTTGATGGGAATCCTTGGGGTAGTAGTTGAGCTTGTTGAAGTAGAACTTGAAGTTGCCTTGGGAACCCACTTGACCATGGCCTTGGGTGCTTCAATGAATGCATCAATCTCCTCTTGAAGCTTGTCCTTGCCTTTTAGCTTGTGGTCTTGTGGTGGAAGGTCATCTTGAGCTTGTTCCTCATTGGAAGAAGTAGGATCATACTTCTTCTCTTGAGAGACAAACTTTGGAGTGGGATATTGACCTTCTTCCCATTCAACACCCTCGGCGTTGAACTTTCGCTCAAAACCAATTCCTTGATTCTTCGGTGTCTTCCTTGTTTGCGAACAATTTCCTCAAAGCTCTTGCTTCGGCAAGACTCTTGTAGACACCTTTCTCTATAATTCCTTTCAATAGACTATTTTCTTGCTCAAGTGAAACTTGGCTTGAAACATTGTTAGTGGAATCAAGAGAATTACTAGAAGTAACAACATTTGATTTAGCATGATTATTGTTACTACTAGATGAAGAATTTTCTTATGCTTGTCATGCTTAGTTTTGATAGGTGGCAAGAAATTAGACAAGAGAAGTCGTTTGGCAAGATATGAAGAACTCTTCTTTGAAGATCGTCATTGATAGCTTTTAGAAACTCATGCTCTTGCTCTAGATTGAGCTTCTCAAGCGTAGCTTCTCATGAGATCTTAGGAGCTCTCTATGATCTTCTTGAGTTGTTTCATGAGCTAACTTAAGAGTGTTTAGTTCTTTAGTTAGGCGCTCAATCTCCTTCATAGCATTGTCATTCGACTCTTCTCGACTATAAAGACTACTAGCATGTTCATCATTACTAAGCTCACTAGATTTATCATGTAAGAGCTCATCTTCACCAAGCAAGTCATCCTCATCACTATCAAAGTCAATAAACTCAGGATGTGATACCTTGGGGCCTTTTGCCATGAAGCATCTTCCAATTCCCTCATTTGGTGAATCAAATATGTCATAGGAGTTGGAGTTGGAGGATCTGAGAGCAAGACCGCAACACCTTCATCTTGGTTGTATTCGGAGTTGGAGTGATAGCTTCTTTGGAGTGATTGTCGGAGTCGGGCGGAAACCCATTCACCAACATGAGCTTGATGTTTTCTTCTTGTGTAGCTCCTTGATGACTTGTCTTTCCTTTCCGAATCCTTGCTTCTCCGAGAGGATCTTCGTTCATAACGATCATCTCTACTCCTTCTCTCTTTTCGAGGCGACTCTTCTCTTGAGCTTCTTCTTCTTGGAGATTCTTCTCTTCTCTTGTGGGGAGTCGAACACTCATTTGAGTAGTGTCCGGGTCTTCCACAATTATAGCAGATTTCGATCACGACTAGAAGATCTCTTTTCATCATATGATCTAGACTTTGAGCTTCTTTCCTTGCTTCTACTCTTGTAGAATTTGTTGAAGTTCTTCACCATTAGGCTTATCTCTTCATTGGAAACTAGCTTGTCACTTGAGGATGTGGGAGCTTCAAGCTGCAGCTTTATAAGCACCACTTGACTTGTTGTGAAGCTCTTCCTTATCTTTAAGTGTCATCTCATGAGCAACAATCCTTCCAATGACTTGGTAGGCTTGAGATCTTTGTAGTTTGGCATCATTTGAATCAAAGTGCACGGTGTCATACTTTCCATCCAAAGCTCGAGAATCTTCTTGATGATGAAGCGGTCGGTCATTTCTTCGCTTCCTAAGCCTGCCATCTCATTGGTGATGAGAGCAAGCCTAGAGTACATTTCAGCGACTCCTTCACCTTCCTTCATCTTGAACTTGTCAAGTGACCTTGAAGAACATCTAGCTTTGATTCCTTCACGGACTCGGTACCTTCGTGCATTTCGACCAAAGTATCCCAAATCTCTTTTGCATTCTCAAGGCGGCTGATCTTGTTGAACTCCTCGGGACACAAAGCATTGAAGAGAATGTCACAAGCTTGAGCATTGTTACGTAACATCCGCAACTCATCCGCATAACCCGCGATCCGGAACTTTTCCTTCTTGAAGAACTCACCTTGCAAGCCAACACAAATAATGCCCCATGCGGCGGGGTTATGTCCAAGAATATGCATTTTCATTTTATGCTTCCAACTAGCAAAGTTTGAACCATCAAAGTAAGGACCTCTCTGAAATTACCCTCACTAGGCGCCATACTCTCCTAGGTTGTGAAACCAAGCTTATGGAGTCAATGCAATGGAAACCAATCCAATGGAGACCAAAGCTCGATACCACTTGTAGGATCGGAAGTATGTCTAGAGGGGGTGATTAGACTACTTGACAACAAAAAGTTTTGCCTTTTGATTGGAGTAGTTTCTTAGCAAGTTCACAATGATAACCAAGTCAAGTATCACCCTACACATGCAATTCTAGAGTTGTGGCAGCGGAAAGTAAATTGCACGTATAGTAAATGAGAGGTGGAGAAGAGCAAGCATAATGGAACACGGAGATTTTTTCTCGTGGTTCCGATAGGTGGTGCTATCGTCAATCCACGTTGATGGAGACTTCAACCCACGGAGGGTAGCAGCTGCCTGAGTCCACGGAGGCTCCACCCACGAAGGGTCCACGAAGAAGCAACCTTGTCTATGCCATCATGGCTTCGCCCACGGAGGACTAGCCTTACTCGGGGTAGATCTTCACGAGTAAGCGATCTCCTTGCCCTTACAAACTCCTTGGTTCAACTCCACATCATGGCGGAGGCTCCCAAGTGACACCTAACCAATCTAGGAGGCACCACCCTCCAAAAGGTAATAGATGGGGTTGGTGATGATGAACTCCTTGCTCTTGTGCTTCAAATGATAATCTCCCCAACACTCAACTCTCCTCACTGATTTGGCTGTGGTGGAGGAAGGGATTGAGTGGAAAGCAACTTGGAAAGACTAGAAATCAAGTGTCATATGGTGGGAGTGGAGCAACTTGATCTCAACACAAGGGTAGGTAGTTTTCTTCTCGAAATGTAAGGTAGGAGTGGTAGTTCTTTCGATGGCTCTCTCCACGAATGAAGAGGAGGTGGAGGGTATTTATAGCCTCCACACAAAATCCAACCGTTACACACATTTGAGTAATCTCGGTCGGACCGAAGTTGACAACTCGGTCGGACCGAAAGTTCAAATCTTGTGAGCGTTGGGATTTTCGTGGGACCGAAAATACAATCTCGGTTAGTCCGATTCTTCCAAAGTCTAGGGTTTGCCAATCTCGGTGGGACCGACTTTCTCATCTCGGTGACACCGATTTGAGTCTGAAGGTTCTGAAGCTTGGCAACACCAATTCGGAATGACCGAGTTTGGAATCGGAAAATCCGAGATTCTAGGGTTTTGGCTATATGGTGAGGTGGTTCATCTCGGTGTGGTGAGTTTGGAATCGGTGGGACCGAGATTACTTATGGGTTTATGTTGGAGTGAAAGATTGCTGATAGTTTGAGAGATAAATCACTAAGCACTTTAGAGCAACGGATCATCATCATAACCTCACCCCTTTTAATAGTATTGGCTTTCCTATGGACTCAATGTGATCTTGGATCACTAAACCAAAAATGGAGTCTTGAGCTTTTGCCAATGTTTTCCTTAGCATTTTGAGGGGTCACATCATCAGTCATTGCCATTCCCATATCACTGAACTTTCTGAAATATTCTCAAGAAATGATTAGTTCAATGATATATATGTTGTTATTAATTACCAAAACCACCTGGGGATTAGTTGCACTTTCACTTGGCAACCTCGGCAACAGCATCAAGCATAGGCGCCTCCAGTGTCAGCGGGGCCACGGGGGCTGGCTCCCCGCTAGAGCGTCCCTCCTGGCCTCGCGAGGACGATCGGGCAGGGGAGGTGCGAGCCCCGCTGCCTCCCGTTCCCGCAGGTGAAGGCGCGACCACACCACACGAGCCTGCCCCGAGTGGGGCCACAGTGTCCCCCTTCAGCCTCTTCGCCGCAGGTGACGACCTACCCAAAAACGGAGGATGTCAAGCAACGACGGCAAAAACAGGAGTAAAGCAGAGTTCGAGCACTTACTGGTCGGCTGCCGCGGGTTCCAATGGCCTCCGGCCGAGCTTGAAGCCCGAGAGCCTCCTGCGGGGCTCAACCTCGGGAGGTCCAGCTGAAGGAAATATGCCCTAGAGGCAATAATAAAGTTATTATTTATTTCCTTATTTCATGATAAATGTTTATCATTCATGCTATAATTGTATTAACCGGAAACATGATACATGTGTGAATGCATAGACAAAACAATATGTGACTAGTATGCCTCTACTAGACTAGCTTGTTAATCAAAGATGGTTATGTTTCGACCATGAACAAAGAGTTGTTATTTGATTAACGAGGTCACATCATTAGTAGAATGATCGATTGACATGACCCATTCCATTAGCTTAGCACCACGATCGTTTAGTATGTTGCTACTGCTTTTATCCATGACATATACATGTTCCTGTAACTATGAGATTATGCAACTCCGTTTACGGAGGAACACTTTGGGTGCTACCAAACGTCACAACGTAAATCGGGTGATTATAAAGGAGTACTACAGAGTGTCTCCAAAGGCGGATGTTGGGTTGGCGTATTTCGAGATTAGGTTTTGTCACTCCGATTGTCGGAGAGGTATCTCTGGGCCCTCTCGGTAATACACATCACTGAAGCCTTGCAAGCACTACAACTAATGAGTTAGTTGTGAGATGATGTATTCGGAGCGAGTAAAGAGACTTGCTTGGCAGCGAGATTGAACTAGGTATTGGATACCGACGATCGAATCTCGGGCAAGTAACATACCGATGACAAAGGAACAGCGTATGTTGTTATGCGGTCGACCGATAAAGATCTTCGTAGAATGTGTAGGAACCAATATGGGCATCCAGGTCCGCTGTTGGTTATTGACCGGAGACATGTCTCGGTCATGTCTACATTGTTCTCGAACCGTAGGGTCCGCTGCGCTTAAGGTTTCGATGGCGGTTATTATGAGTTTATGTATTTTGATGTACCGAGAAGTTGGTCCGGATGTGATCACGGACATGACGAGGAGTCTCGAAATGGTCGAGACATAAAGATTGATATATTGGAAGCCTATATTTGGAGTTGAATGGTTCGGGTGAAAGCAGAATTCTGCAGATGCAGGGAGGTTACTGGAACCCCGGAGGTAAATGGGCCTTAGTGGGCCTCGAGGGAGAAGAGGAGGGCCGGCCGGGGGTGGCCGCGCCCCCCCCAGTCCGAATAGGACAAGGAGGCGGCGCCCCCTTTCCTCTTCCCCTCCCCAATCCTATTCCAACTAGGAAGGGGGAGTCCTACTCGGTGGGAGTAGGACTCCTCCAGCCGCCCCCTCTGGGCAGCCGCACCTCCCCCTCCCTCCTTTATATCTCGGGGCAGGGGGCACCCTAGGACACACAAGTTTGATCTCGGATCGTTCCTTAGCCGTGTGCGGTGCCCCCTCCACCATATTCCACCTCGGTCATACCGTCATGAAGCTTAAGCGAAGCCTGCGCGTGAAACATCAAGATCATCCTGCGCCATCGTCTTGTGGAACTCTCCTCGACACTCGGCTGGATCGAGATCTGAGGGCGTCATCGAGCTGTATGTGTGTCAAGAACTTCGGCGCGCGAATGTGGCGCGCGGGATCGGTCGGATCGCGAGGAGAGCGTCGACTACTTCCTCTACGTTGTGATCGCTTCGCTTGGGTCTCGAGAGTGCGTGGACAACCTCTCCCTCTCGTTGCTGTTCATCACCATGATCTTGCGTGTGCGTAGGAAATTTTTGAAATTACTCGTTCCCCAGCGATGGCATCGAGCCTAGGTTTTTATGGTTTGATGTTTTTGCAGAGTAGAACACAAGTGAGTTGTGGGCGATACAAGTCATACTACCTACCAGCATGTCATACTTTGGTTCAGCGGTATTGTGAGATGAAGCGGCCCAGGACCGACATTACACATGCGCTTCTGCGAGACTGGTTTCACCGCCACGAGCACTCGTTGCTTAAAGGTGACTGGTGGGTGTATGTCTCTCTCACTTTAGTTGAACCGAGTGTGGCTCGCCCGGTCCTTGAGAAGGTTAAAGCGGAGTCTATTTGTGAAATATCGTTGTGGTTTTGATGCGTGGGTGAGGCTGATTCTTGCTTAAGCCCGTAGCAGCCACATAAAATTTGCAACAACAAAGTAGAGGGCGTCTAACTTGTTTTTGCGGGGCATGTTAATGATGTGATATGGTCAAGGCGTGATGCTATATTTTATTGTATGAGATGATCATGTTTTGTAACCGAAGTTATCGGCAATGGCTGGAGCCATATGGTTGTCGCTTTATTGTATGCAATGCAATAATACCTGTAATGCTTTACTTTATCACTAAGCGGTAGAGATAGTCGTAGAAGCATAAGATTGGCGAGACAACAACGATGCTACGATGGAGATCAAGGTGTCGCGCCGGTGACGATGGTGATCATGGTGCTGCTGCAAGATGGAGATCATGAAGCACAAGATGATGATGACCATATCATATCACTTATATTGATTTGCATGTGATGTTTATCCTTTTATGCATCTTATCTTGCTTTGATTGACGGTAGCATTATAAGATGATCTCTCACTAAATTATCAAGAAGTGTTCTCCCCGGTATGCACCGTTGCCAAAGTTAAATCGTGCCCGGACACCCGCGTGATGATCGGGTGTGATAAGCTCTCGTCCATCTACAGCGGGTGCAAGCCAGTTTTGCCTGCAGAGAATACTCGAGTTATACTTGGCGAGCCTAGCATATGCAGATATGGCCTCGGAACACGGAGACCGAAAGGTCGGCGTGAATCATATAGTAGATATGATCAACATAAGATGTTCACCATTGAAAACTACTCCATTTCACGTGATGATCGGTTATGGTTTAGTTGATTTGGATCACGTGATCACTTAGATGACTAGAGATGTTTTTCTAAGTGGGAGTTCTTAAGTAATATGATTAATTGAACTTAAATTTATCATGAACTTAGTACTGATAGTATCTTGCTTGTTTATGTTTGATTGTAGATAGATGGCTCGTCTTTGTTGTTCCGTTGAATTTTAATCGTTCCTTGAGAAAGCAAAGTTGAAAGATGATGGTAGCAATTACGGACTGGGTCCGTAACTTTGAGATTATCCTCATTGCTGCCTGAAAGAGTTACGTCTGGATGCACCGCTGGGTGCGAACTTCTTGCTAATGCTGGCCCGGCGGCGTTAAGAGCGTCTGGCGAGCAAAGCGATGACTACTCTATAGTTCGATGTGCCATGCTACGGCTTAGAACCGGGACTTCAACAGCGTTTTGAGCGTCATGGAGCATATGAGATGTTCGGGAGTTGAAGTTGATATTCAACAGAATGCCGGATTGAGAGATATGAAGTCTCCAATAAGTTCTATAGCTGCAAGATGGAGAGAATAGTTACATTAGTGAGCACATACTCGAGAATGTGCGGGTACTACAATCACTTGACACAATTGGGAGTTAATCTTCCGGATGATTGTGTCATTGACAGAATTCTTCAATCACTGCCACCAAGCTACAAAGGCTTCGTGATGAACTATAATATGCAAGGGTTAGTAAAGACTATACAGAGCTCTTACGCAATGCTAAAGGCTGCGGAGGTAGAAATCAGAAGGAGCATCAAGTGTTGATGGTCAATAAGACCACTAGTTTCAAGAAGAAAGGCAAAGGGAAGAAGAAGGGAACTTCAAGAAGAACAGCAAGCAAGTTGCTGCTCGGGAGAAAAACCCAAGTCTGGACCTAAGCACAGGCGAGTGCTTCTCTGCAAGCGCGGTAGTCCTTTGGAAGCGGAACTGCCCCAAGTATTTGGCGGATAAGAAGGATGGCAAGGTGAACAAAGGTATATGTGATATACATGTTATTGATGTGTACCTTACTAGAGCTCGCATGATAGCACACAGGTATTTGATCTTGGTTACATTGCTAATATTTGCAACTCGAAGCAGGGACTACGGATTAGCGAGCACAGCAAAGGGCGAGGTGACGATCTTGGCGTGGAAATGGTTCCAAAGTCGATGTCATCGCGGTCGACACGCTACCTCTACATCTACCTTCGGGATTAGTTTTAGACCTAAATAATTGTTATTTGGTGCTGCGTTGAGCATGAACATTATATCTGGATCTTGTTTGATGCGAGGCGGTTATTCATTTAAATCGAGAGAATAATGGTTGTTCTATTTATATGAGTAATATCTTTTATGGTCATGCACCCTTGAGGTGGTCTATTTTGATGAATCTCGATAGTAGTGATACACATATTCATAATGTTGAAACCAAAAGATGCAGAGTTGATAATGATAGTGCAACTTATTTGTGGCCTTGCCGTTTAGGTCATATCGATTGTAAAGCGCATGAAGAAACTCCATCTTGATGGACTTTTGGAGTCACTTGATTATGAATCACTTGGCACTTGCGAACCGTGCCTCATGGGCAAGATGACTAGAACCCGTTCTCGGTACTATGGAGAGAGCAACAGATTTGTTGGAAATCATACATCTGAGATGTATGTGGTCCGATGAATGTTGAGGCTCATGGCGGATATCGTTATTTTCTCACCTTCACGGATGACTTAAGCGGATATGGGTATATCTACTTAATGAAACATAAGTCTGAAACATTTGAAAAGTTCAAAGAATTTGAGTGAAGTTGAAAATCATCGTAACAAGAAAATTAAATTTCTGATCGATCGTGGAGGTGAATATTTGAGTTCTGAGTTTGGTCTACATTTGAAACAATGCGGAATAGTTTAGCAACTCCGCCACCGGAACACCACAGCGTAATGGTGTGTCGAGCGTCGTGTCGCACTTTACTAGATATGGTGCGATCTATGATGTCTCTTCTGATTTACCGCTATCGTTTTGGGGTTATGCTCTAGAGGCGGCCGCATTCACCTGAATAGAACACCGTCGAAATCCGTTGAGCGACACCTTATGAACTGTGGTTTGGCAAGAAACCAAAGTTGTCGTTTCTAAAAGTTTGGGGATCACGATGCTTATGTGAAAAAGCTTCAACTGATAGCTCGAACCCAAATCGAATGTGTCTTCATAGGATACCCAAAGGAAGCAGTTGGGTACACCTTCTATCACAGATCCGAAGGCAAGACATTTGTTGCTAAAATGGATCCTTTCTAGAAGGAGTTTCTCTCGAAAGAAGTGAGTGGGAGGAAAGTGGAACTTGATGAGGTAATAGTACCTTCTCCCATACTTGAAAGTAGTTCATCGCGAAATCTGTTTACGAGGCGCCTACACCAAGTAGTGAGGAAGTTGATGATGTTGATCATGAAACTTGAGATCAAGTTACTACATAACCTCGTAGATCAACGAGTAAGATCCGCACAGTGATGCGGTAATCCTGTTCGGAAATCATGCTACTAGATCATGATGAACCTCGAACTATGAAGAAGCGATGGTGAGCCCAGATTCCATAAAATGGCTTGAGGCCATGAAATGCGAGATGGGATCCATGTATGAAAACAAAGTATGGACTTTGGTTGACTTGCAGAGGGTCGGCAAGCAATAGAAAACAAGTGGATCTTCAAGAAGAAGGCGCGGCCAGCGGTAATATTCACATCTACAAAGCTCGACTTATGCAAAGGGTTTTCGACAAAGAGGCAATAATAAAGTTATTATTTATTTCCTTATTTCATGATAAATGTTTATCATTCATGCTATAATTGTATTAACGGAAACATGATACATGTGTGAATGCATAGACAAAACAATATGTCACTAGTATGCCTCTACTAGACTAGCTTGTTAATCAAAGATGGTTATGTTTCGACCATGAACAAAGAGTTGTTATTTGATTAACGAGGTCACATCATTAGTAGAATGATCTGATTGACATGACCCATTCCATTAGCTTAGCACCACGATCGTTTAGTATGTTGCTCTGCTTTTATCCATGACATATACATGTTCACGTAACTATGAGATTATGCAACTCCGTTTACGGAGGAACACTTTGGGTGCTACCAAAGCGTCTAGCGTAACTGGGTGATTATAAAGGAGTACTACAGGTGTCTCCAAAGGCGGATGTTGGGTTGGCGTATTTGAGATTAGGTTTTGTCACTCCGATTGTCGGAGAGGTATCTCTGGGCCCTCTCGGTAATACACATCCTTTGAAGCCTTGCAAGCACTACAACTAATGAGTTAGTTGTGAGATGATGTATTCTGAGCGAGTAAAGAGACTTGCTAGCAGCGAGATTGAACTAGGTATTGGATACAAGCGATCGAATCTCGGGCAAGTAACTATACTGATGACAAAGGAACAACGTATGTTGTTATGCGGTCGACCGATAAAGATCTTACGTAGAATGTGTAGGAACCAATATGGGCATCCGAGGTCCGCTGTTGGTTATTGACCGGAGACATGTCTCGGTCATGTCTACATTGTTCTCGAACCGTAGGGTCCATGCAGCTTAAGGTTTCGATGGCGGTTATTATGAGTTTATGTATTTTGATGTCTGGAGAAGTTGGTCCGGATGTGATCACGGACATGGCGAGAGTCTCGAAATGGTCGAGACATAAAGATTGATATATTGGAAGCCTATATTTGGAGTTGAATGGTTCGGGTGAAAGCAAATTCTGGAGATGCAAGGGAGGTTACGGAACCCCGGGAGGTAAATGGGCCTTAGTGGGCCTCGAGGGAGAAGAGGAGGGGCCGGCCGGGGGTGGCCTTGCCCTCCCCCAGTCTGAATAGGACAAGGAGGCGGCGCCCCCCTCCTCCTCTTCCCCCCCCGATCCTATTCCAACTAGGAAGGGGAGTCCTACTCCGGTGGGAGTAGGACTCCTCAGCAGCGCCCCTCTGGGCGGCCGCACCTCCCCCTCCCTCCTTTATATCTGAGGCGGGGGGCACCCTAGGACACACAAGTTTGATCTCTGGATCGTTCCTTAGCCGTGTCGGTGCCCCCTCCACCATATTCCACCTCGGTCATACCGTCGCGAAGCTTAAGCGAAGCGTCTTGATGAAACATCAAGATCGTCCTGCGCCGTCGTGTTGTGGAACTCTCCCTCGACACTCGGCTGGATCGAGTCTGAGGGGCGTCATCAGCTGTCGTGTGTCAAGAACTTCGGGCGCCGAATGCTTGGCGCGGGATCGGTCGGATCGCGAGGAGAGCGTCGACTACTTCCTCTCGTTGTGATCGCTTCGCCGGGTCTCTGAGTGCGTGGACAACCTCTCCCCTCTCGTTCTTGTTCATCACCATGATCTTGCGTGTGCGTAGGAAATTTTTGAAATTACTCGTTCCCCAACACCGACATTAGAGGAAGGTGCACGGAAGAAATGGAGCTGGCTTGGCGGCACCAGGGCTGGAGTAGACCCTCGGGAGATCAGCCCCGACCTGTCCTTCTTCGAGATCAAGGGCGGGTCCTCTCCCCCACGCCTGGCGCCGGCCTCGTCATCGTTCGGCATGGAGCAGAGGGCGCTGGACCTGCGCTAGGGGGAAGTCACCCCCGTCCCCTTGATGGTCGCCTCCGAGTCGCGCTCTTCCTCCTCCTCCTCATCTTCCTCCTCTCCCCCGCCAGAATCATCTAAGGACAAGTCCACCGTCGTTGCCGGGCCCTCAGGAGCTTCCACCGGCACCAGACCGTCCCCGTCAAAGGTGGGCATGGCGTCCACCACCCGCTCCCAGTCGTCGCGGAGGAACAAGGGGACCGGGGCGCCCTCCGAGCTTGCCACATCCTCTCCGACCAGGAAGCGGTGAGCTGCGGTCAGATCCTCACCAGCCAGGGCCTCCGAGCTCAGGCGGAGGACGGCGTCCGCATCCTCGAGCCTCCACAGCGGGTGCGGGTGCGCCTGAAGCGGAGCCACCCGATGCGCCAAGAACTCCCTCAGGCATCCATCATGACCCACTTGCTCTGGAAGCCGTCGGCCCTCTTCCCGGATTTCGAGATTGCATTGGCTTTGGAGTACGCAACAAAGCCTGCACACACCGAGATATTGGCACCAGTGACTCGGAGGGAGAAGAAGTGGCGCAACAAGGCCACGGAGGGCATCACCCTGACGTGTGCCTCGCAATAGTAGGCGAAGATCGACAGGAGGAGAACGGAGTTGGGGTGGAGATGCAGAGCATGCAGATTATACTGGCGGAGGACTGCAAAGAAGAACTCAGAGAAAGGAGGCACCAAACCAGCAATGATGGCGCTCATGCAGAAGGGGTAGAAGGTGTTCCCCTTGTCCTCCGGCTGGGCGGAGCCGGGCCGAAGCGTAGTCTCCCCCATCTCGCTGCCTTGCGCCGCCGCCATCTGGCGCGTGAGGGTGAGATTCTTCTCCATCATGTTTGGGGGATCCAGAGCCGGCGAGTACCAGGCCGGTGGAGCCCCGGTTGTGGTCTTGCGGGGCACCATTGCTCGCCGGAGGTGAAAGGTTGAGGCTGATCTAGAGATTTCAGAAGCAGGAAGGCAGGAGCAAGAAAGGGGATCTGAAGCAAGGCGAAAGAGCAATGAAGGTGAGCCTAACCCGGACCAGCCTTTTGTTAGACGGGCAGTTGTCGAGGCAGCGTGGGGAAGCGGAGACGCCCACGTCCAATCAACCGCCAAGCGGCGCCCAAGGCCGCCTTGCTGTTGGGGCCCTTGGCGCTCATGATTGCCCCTTCGCTTCCTTCTTGAGCCAAGTCGGCGCGCCTTGGGCGGGGCTCTTGTCGGTGTTGCAGGAGCAGGGGTCCCAGGACTTGTCGCCTCGACCTCGACATGGCTCAAGTGGTGGCCCGTCGGCCCATCTTCATCGGCTCAAGCTCAAGACCCTCGCAAGGGGCCAAGCCTCATGAGGCAGGCGCGCAAGGCTTCCTCGGGGCGGCCTCACCGGCGGAGCTCACGAGGCGGAGGAGATCAAGGTAAGGTACCTCGCGAGGTGCTCATGGCGCTTAAGCCATGACGATCGAGACCCGAGGCGGCTGCTGTGATGTCCTTGTTTCCTCTTTGGTGCAAAGGGGGCAAGCACAGGCGTGGAGTACCGAGGCATCAGGCAAAGGTTACCATTTTGGTGCAACAAGACCAAGATCAGCAGAGTGGCAGGACGGAGGTCACCGTGGATCCCAAGACGGCGTCATTGCCAGTGCCTTTGACAGCCGAAGACCAACTTTAGTCAGGATAACTTGTACTAGATGTTCCCCTTCAAAATGGTCGTTGTTGGCGCCTTCCCGCTCAATATTTGGGAAGAGGACCAGGGCCTCTATAAATAGGGCTAGCCACCATCGTAGAGTGGCAATCTCAAGTAGAAAGGAAGAGTTCTCATCAGATCCAGAGGCGATCGAACTCACCCAAGTAGTTCACCGCACCAGCCCAAGAACACCTCTCGCGAGGCTGTTCTTCCCTTTGTAATGTTCATCATCAGCCCCTGAGGCAATCCACCACACCACACACTGGAGTAGGGTATTAATCCACAACGGTAGCCCAAACTAGTATAAACCTTGTGTCCCTTGTGTTGTTCATCGTGTAGCTTAGATCCTCAGTGAGGCGTTTGGACGTGGATCGGTAGGGGAAAGATCTTCGCGCGCACCCCAGAGTTTGAGCCTTAAGGGTTTTGCCAGAACCCCACATCCGACATAATAGAAGATCAGATAGTTAACCAAACCAAGCATGCTTAACAACTTGGAAATATAGCAATTGTATTTGTTTCTCATGTATTTAGTACAGTCAAATTTGATTTATTTCTCACATGGTATACAATAACAGAATGCACCCACAACAATTGAACATCGCATTGCGGAATGGAACCAAACAGTTAACTAAACACCACAACAAATGAACCAAACATTAACTGAGCACCACATTGCACAATGTATAACATACTAAAAGATCAAACGGTTAACCAAACCAAGCATGCTTGACAACTTGGAAATATAGCAATTGGATTTGTTTCTCATGTATTTTGTAAAGAAAAATTCGATTTATTTCTCACATGGAAGACAATACAAAGTTGCACCCTGAAGAATTGAACATCACATTTGCAGAATTGAACCAAACAGTTAATTGAACACGACAACGAATTAACCAAACAGTTAATAAGTGAGCACCACATTGCACGACATACAGAACATATACACTAGAGCAACAGATTGCATGGTAAAAGTAGATAGCACAATTCACTAGAATTTGTTAAGTAAAGGCGGGAGCAGCACACGCAACGGGTAAACCGAGCATGCTTAACCGGCATAGCTAGCAAATGGCAAGGTGCTCCTCCAAGAGCTCGGGGTTGGCACGAATGGTAGCCATCGCGACCTCGTCCGCGCATGCGGCCACGATTTGCCTCTCCGCTACAAAATGCTCCTTGAGCTCCTGGCTATACTGCGTGCACCATGTCTTAGGGCGGCACTTATTTGGTGGAGGGGTCGGTAATTTGGGTGGAAGGTGTCGCCCAGACGGTCAGGGCATGTGGGATGTGGAAGGAGGAGGAGGATGGGGGACTGGTGTGGATTACCTACCTGGATAGACAAGGCCGAAGCGGCGTGAAGGAGGTTGCGGCGGTATTGCTGCAAGCAAGGAGTGAAGGTTTCAACTTGGAAAGGAAGGCAACAGCAGAAATTTGGCTTTTGGTAAGGGGAGGCGGGAGGTAGATATTTCATGAGCTGAAAATTTTGAATCGGTTCGACAAAAAAAGCGCGCATAAAGTGTTATCACACAAGTTCCTTATTGAGAGCGTATGCGATATGTGAACATCACAAACGATTAAGATAGCTTAACCCGTATGTGATGAGTTTGAACGTAAAATTTTTTGGTTCCAATTTCCCTGGTTATAGTGCTCATCCACGTCATTGCATAATTTGGGTACACAAAGGAGACTACAACACACCCACACTTCTTAATCAAGCAAGTTGAGCAATTAAACAGAGCTAGCTGGCCTAAACACTACTCTAACAAATTAAAGATCGGCGCCCTTAATTAAACAAAACAAAGAGTACTACTATGGCTGGTGCTCGTCGATCTCCGCCGCCTCCTCCATGTCCAGCCCGCGCCCGATGGTCGACTGAGGAAGGGGCTCCATAGCATCCATCGCACCATAGTCGGCAAGCATCTCGCCATCCGTGACCACCATCTCTTTGTAAAAAGCCGCCATGAGCAGGGCGTGGGCGTCCGCCATCTAGGCTTTGACGGGCTCCGTCGTGGCAAGGTATGCCGCGCAGGAATGGACGGCTGCTCGAACACTCTCGGTGATTGCCAACTCTTCGGCCGTGGGTTGCCGACCGTTGTCGGAGAAGCTTCTTTTGATTTGTGCGGTGACCGCCATGAGCTGGGTGTGGGCGGCCTCGACATGGTCCTGGGCGGCCTCCATCAGGGCTAATGCCGCCGCTGCAGAATGGACAGCTCATGTGCCACTCTCGCTAGTTTCTATCCCCGAGGCAGATGTGGTTGTCACCGCCTGAGAAGCAACATCGGTCATTTGGGCTGCCTTGGCCGCCCGGTCGTAGATTGTGGTCGCCCTCACAAAGCTTGTTAGCACACGCCTAGCGGCTGCAGCCGCGCTCTCACTGGAGGGGCCCATCAAAGTTGCCCTTGGGACGCGGGTCCACGTCCCCATCTTTCACCGGCGATGATTGAACAGTGAAATGATATTTGGAGAGCGATCTAGTGTGCTTGACACGCCGGCTGTGGACTATAGCCGACGCAGGTTCTTGCGTAAGCCATAGGCGTACTATACACAGATGGTGCTCCAAGATATTATGTACTGCATCTCACACGGTTGGTGATAATAAACTATGGTTGATCTACTTGATTTTTCATCCTGATTTGAATTACATAATGGGGTCACAGCTGTAAAGGATGGTGTTTGAATTGCTAGAACTTCTATCTGTAGTGAACATGCAACTATTGGTGTGTCGTCAAAAATTTTGGAATTATTCAGGGTTCGTTTGGACATTTTTATATAGTAACTTGGTTTTCTAGGCATTTCAGGTGCACATTTGAAAATTAAACCACATGCACATGCTCCGGTGCACCAAAACGGGTTGTAAAATGATATATGTGTCCATCGGTTGATGCTTACATCCCATTCATGAATGGGGATAAATTTCAAACACCACGGCACCGTGGCTCTCCGGCAAACGTTGAGGTGCTTGCTTTTGTAATTTTAGTAAATACAAAACTCGTCTGAAATTCATGAACCTTGGAATGCTATCATGGAACGGCATCAAGATGCTAGGGTAAAAAAAATATTGTCCCATTTGGGCCAAGTTATGGTATAAGCTTCTCGCAAATCAGAGCTTATCTCACAACAAGCATGATGGTTTTGGTAGGGAATGTGCCACCTTGGGGGACGAAACGATAAGTGTTGCCTCTTCTTACTTTCAAAACATTTCTCATGTCAACATGGAAAAATAGGAGTGTTGTGCAAATTTTTTGGGATTTTTCGGGGTTCACGTGGACATTTTTCTACATTAACTGAGTTTTTTATGCATTCCTGTGCATAATTCAAATTTGAACTACATGCACATTCTCCAGTGCATATAAACGGATTGAAAAATTAAATGTGTGTCCTTGGTTGCAACCTTATGTCCCATGCAAGAAATGGGAATGAATCTCAAACACCTTTGCCACCGTCGCTCGGCCGCTAACATTGAGATACATGGTTTTAAATTCTAGTAAATCGAAAACTCGTCTGAAATTCATGAAACTTGACATGCTATCATGGAATGGTAGCAACATGCAATGGTAAGAATATTTCCCATTTAGGGCAGGTATGTGTATAAGCTTCTCACAAACCAGAGCTTCTCGCAACAAGCCTGATGGTTACAGTAGGGAATGTTTCACCTTTCTGGACGAAACGATATCCGTTGCCTCTTCTTGATTTAAATTTTTGCTCTAGTGTCAACATAGAACAACGGGAGTGTGTTAAAATTTTGGAATTTATCGGGGTTTGTTTGGACATTTTTATGCATTAATTGACCTTTCAATGCATTTATGTGCATAATTCAAATTTGAACTACATGCACATCCTCTAATGCATATAAATTGGTTGAAAATTCAAATCTGTCTCTTTGGTTGCATGCTTAGGTCCCATGCAAGAAAGGAATGAATGTCAAACACCCTGCCACCGTCACTTGGGCACAAACATTGAGATACCTGATTTTTAAATTCTAGTAAATCCAAAACTCATCTGTAATTCATGAAACATGGCATGCTATCATGGAGCGGCATCAACATGACATCGTAATTTTTTTTCCATTTGGGGCAGGTTTAGGTATAAGCTTCTCGCAAACCAGAGCTTCTCACAACAAGCCTGATGGTTTCGGTAGGGAATGATAACCACAAGTATAGGGGATCGCAACAGTTTTCGAGGGTAGAGTATTCAACCCAAATTTATTGATTCGACACAAGGGAAGCCAAAGAATATTCTCAAGTATTAGCAGCTGAGTTGTCAATTCAACCACACCTAGAAACTTAGTATCTGCAGCAAAGTGTTTAGTAGCAAAGTAATATGATAGTGGTGGTAACGGTAACAAAAGTAAAGATAGCAAAAGTAATGTTTTTGGTATTTTGTAGTGATTGTAACAATAGCAACGAAAAAGTAAATAAGTGTAAACCAGTATATGGAAAACTCATAGGCACCGGATTAGTGATGGATAATTATACTGGATGTGGTTCATCATGTAGTAGTCGTAACATAGGGTGACACAGAACTAGCTCCAGTTCATCAATGTAATGTAGACATGTATTCCGTATATAGTCATACGTGCTTATGGAAAAGAACTTGCATGACATCTTTTATCCTACCCTCCCGTGGTAGCGGGGTCCTATTGGAAACTAAGGGATATTAAGGCCAGAGGATTCTTGGAGACATGCTTTGATGGATTGCTCAATGGCAAGAAGCGTTAGGAATTTATTTGTGGAGGGGCTGGTAGAACAAATATGCTAAAACCAGGCTGCGAATATAAAGAGCTTGGTTTTTTTACTATGCATGAAACATTGTCCCACAACGATTTTATTTGCATGGTGGTTACTCTATGGGCAGTCCGGGGAGCAAGGAGGAAAGCCATCTATGAGGACATTTTTTAGAGCCCCCTCTGGACACATTATTATAGTAGCTTTCCAAGCAGATCTTCAGATTCTCGACACTTCGAGGGTGATGATCACACGCATGCCATCCTCAAGACCGGCACAATGGCTCTCTCCGCTTGATGCATATGTAGCGAGAAGTTCGGATTTTGGTGTTGTTGCAGCGGTGAGCCGAGACCATGATGGTGTCTACTTTGGGAGCTTTGGTGATTATTTTTATGGGCATTAAGCATCCTGGAACACTAGAAGCGTTGGCCATTCGAGAGGCGCTAGCTCTCGCCGAAGACCCAAATTTACAAAAGATTCATATTGCATCCAACTGCAAGATGGTTATTGTTGATATCAAGCAACAATGCTCAGCCAATTATGGAGCTATTATACATGAAGTCATAGAGCACTCTAGGGTTTTTCCGTGTGTAATTTTGTTCACGAGTTTAGGAGCTTGAATGTCGATGCTCACAACCTAACGACACATGCTTTACATTTATTCTAATGTAACTATGCAATTCTAAAGTTTGTCATCCAAACATGATTTGGTATTAAAACCTCACAGGCATTTCAAGGGCCAACTCAGTGAACAACCAAACAGACGAATTCATATTCATTTCATTTCAGTTTCCTCGCCGAATTGGATTTCACTCCAATCCAATACAGAGGTCTTCAATACAGACATCCAAACGAAGCATTAGGGGTTGTCCATCCAAACAGCCGCCGGTGGTATTCTTCTTTCTGAGAGAATTCACTCGCCTTCCATTTCTACGAGGCGGTGATCGTCTTTGGTCGCCGGCGAAATTTAATGATCGCGTGCCGCCCGTACCATACATTTAAGTTAGAGCAGCAGGATCTGCATGTATAGCCTTCCCAATTACTAACTGCTTTGTTTGAGTTGTCAAAGAAAAAGAAACTGCTCCGTTAGAGAAACAAAGGAAAAGCTATGGCGCCCCATCACGTATAGCCAGTAGGCCTTAAGGCAGCCAACACGTCGGGCGTCCTCGCTGCTTGCCTCAACGTCGGTCGCCGCCCTCGTCGCCGATGCTCGCCCTCCTCGTACCCGTCCTTCCCGGTTCCAACAGTACATCACCGCCCCTCGTAGCAAAACCGTGCCACCCGACGTCTCTATGTTGCAACACCTAGCCACCACCGCCACTATCGTAGCACGTCCATCGAAGCACCACCGTACCGCCGGCTGCAGCTCTCAGCGTCATTGCTCGTACCTCAGTTTGCAGCTTTTTTTCACGCCCGTTGAAGCATTTATCCACCCCGCCTTTGAAGCTTTTCCCCGCGCCGGTTGATGCTTTTATCCATGCCCATTGAAGCTTTTTTTTCGTCAACAGTCGCTGCACTGGGTTGCACAAATGACGACCACCAGTCAATGCCATGTAGCAAAAAACCTCGTCGGTCGTAGCCAAAAACAACAATGGTTGCAGCAAAAAAAAAGTCATCGCTGCCGTCGACCAACACCGCCGTGCATGCATGTAGCAAAAAAAGTCACTAGCGGCAGCAAAAATAGGCTACGGTTGTAGCAAAAACGTCGTTGTTCTAGCAGAATGAACTCCGATGGTAGCATTTCTGGGTGCTGGTTCCAGCAAACCTCCCCGTCGGTTCCAGCAAACTTGGTCGCCGGTTGCAACATCTCGTTAGCTCTGTCGCAGCTCCAGGTTGTGGCTTGCTCCATCGTAGGATGCGGCCACTGCTCTGCGGTGGCGCACCGACGTCTTTAGATTGAAGCTTTTGTTGTCGTTGGTTGTAGCTTTTGGGTCGCCGGTTGCACCATTGGTGGAGGAGCATGTTGTGGGTTTCATTGGGGAAAGAAGATGCTTGCAACGGTGCGGTAGGAGATGCTAATGAAAGCAGCAGGGGGTCGCGCCGTTGATGCCGGTGAGCTCGTACTGCGGGAGACATGATGGGATCAAACGGAGATGGAAGGAATAAGAAGCAAAGAAAAAGGAAGAAAAAAAGTGAAAAAGAGAAGGAAGCGTTTGGGTCCGCGAGCGCGTGCGTGCGGCATATCCTGTGCGTGAGAAAAGCGGCGGCGGCGCTTTAGCCGGTGCTCCGGCCCCAAACATTTACTACTCTACCTTTCAACCCTCTTCGTCGCACGCGTCGTCCTCCCCGGCGTCCACTCCACTCCCTTCTTTCCCGCCCACGCCATCTTCCTCCTCTCTTCCCCCGTTTCCAGCCCCGGTCTGGCTAAAACCCTACCTACCACCAACCCAGTCGCCATGGCGCCGCAGCCGCCTATCATACCCCCTACCGCCTTGGACGGCGACGACCTCCCTTCCTGGAAACCCAACCCATTCTCCGCCGACCCTACCTTCGACATGGGCCTCCTCAAGGCAGCTTCGACGGCGACCTCCGCCTCGTCAAGAGTAGGCACCTCCATACGCAGGCGATTCTTTTTCTCCATTTTCCGGTTCTTGTCTGTTTCCGTGCTGATTTTGGCACCGATCCGTTTTACATTTCAGAGGCGGCGAGGGTGCACTAGTACAGAACCGGCCTTTAGTGCCGGTTCGTGACGGGCTTTAGTGCCGGTTCGCCAACCGGCACTAAAGAGTGGGGACTAAGGTCCCCTCCCTTTAATCTCCGGTTCATCACGAACCGGCGCTAAAATGCCACCACGTGTACGAGCGAGCCCGTTCGCGTGTAGGGCTTTAGTACGATTAGTAACACCAACGGTACTAAATGTTTGAGTGTTTTTAATTTTCTTTAATTTTGTGTTTTCAATTTAATTTAGTGATTGTTTTACATTATAATGAGTTGTTAAATCATTAGGTGAAAGTACATGGATTAGTTTATTTGGATGCATTTATTGGATATTGATCTCTAGCTATACTAGCTAGCTAGCTAATTAAGTGATCAAGTATATGCCATATCCATATTATACTTGATCAACCTATAATATATCTGGATATGGCGATCACTTAGGTAGCGTGGGAAAAATATCATCACCGCACTAGCTTAAGAAGAAACATTCACTTGTGCGAAGCAAAAATATCATCGAGTTCAACATGCATGATTGTACGAAACATTCACTTAAAGAAGAAGCATTCATATATAACACCACAAAAGCAAATCACTTAAGTTGAGCGAAGAACACGGACATGAAAGGACAAGTACTCGGCATGAAGAACTAGCTAAATCACTCCTGCTAGCTACTCTCTCTCGGTAAAATAGCATAGAACATGTATAGCTCTCTGATTGATCATCTTTGGAGCATCTGAGATGAACACATCTCCTAATCGTGGGTTGCGCTTCTCATTGCTGCCCCTAGTACTTCTCTGCGATCATTAACAATTTTCCTCCAATCTTTCACTATTAAGCATTCATCGCTTCTAGAAATCTGAATGCATTCATGTGCAATCTGAGGATATCTTGGCGTAAGCTAACAATTGACATCGACCTTTAGTCTCGATCCTGAGGCTGTTGCTTGTCATCGGAGTCCTGTTGAAGAACATCATATAGTACTTAATTAATATACTTAGCAATGAAAGTTTAGCAAAAAAAATATGTATGCAAAATATGCCTTTGAGGACAAATAGTAAATATCTTACCATAATTCCTAAATAGATGTGACCGTAGTTCAACACCATCACTATTAATGGTAGCGTTTTGAGTACTAACATTTCTAAGTCAGGGAAGAAAATTTGTCTTGTGATATGAAGATCCTCAAGCCATGAAACATAATGACTTATCTTCTCGCATGATTTAGTTCAGCTCAAGGGACGGTAGTAGGTCCACATCTACCAAGCGCCGGACATGTTTTGTTGAATGGAGATAAGCTGTCAATAGAAATTAGTTGTCGATTATTTTGAATAAGCAATATCAAAGACAAAAATATAGTTGAGAAGAACTCACATAATGGTAGAATGGGCGTCGCACATCGACCCATATGTCTCTATTACCTTCAATATCATCTTCGAGACGAATATCAAAGGTGATAACCATACCGAGCTCAAATGCATAAGCCTTGCATAGTGCTTGCCAAGTTTTGCATTCAAAATAGGTGTGCGTGTGTGCATTGTATACTTTGATGTTCAAAGTATATCCATCATCTTTCGATTTTCGGTAAGCTCTCTTTACCTCCATTGTTTCCATATCTTTGAAACCTATCTTATCCAAGACAAAAATTCTTGCATGACGGGAGATGCGGTAGTAGAATAGTGAAAATTAAAAATTATAAGTCGAGCAAATGAAGCATATATAAGTCATGTAATTACGAAAACAGACTTGTCGTTGTGACTTCTTGCATCGAATTGAAGGTCTCATCGACGATCTTTGAATACGCCTACCATCAACAAGGAAATTTACATGCGCCTTTGGTGTATTTGGTCTTCACGATATTACGCACATAATGTAATTTTTTCCGTCGTCAGACGACATTTCCTATGTTCATATTAGGCCAAACATTAAACACTTACTAATTCAATTAATTCAACTACTTCTATTAATTCAACTAATAATTTACTAAAAATAAACTAGTTATATTAATTCAATTAGTTCAACTAAGTATTTACTAAAAATAAACTAGTTCTATATATTAATTCAACTAGTTCAACTAAACATTTACTAAAAATAAACTAGTTATATTAATTCAACTAGTTCAAACCAAGCATTTACTAAAATAAACTAGTTCTATATATTAATTCAACTAGTTTAACTAAGCATTTACTAAAATAAACTACTTATATTAATTCAACTAGTTCAACTAAGCATTTACTAAAAATAAACTAGTTCTATATATTAATTAATTCAACTAGTTCAACTAAACATTAACATATTTCTAATTCATCTAACATAACATTTCTAACATTCTAAAAATAAATTAACTAGCTAGATAGTTCTAATTCATCTAAACATTAGAAAACATAGAAAATAAGTAAAAAAAAATGTGTGTGTGTACGTACATGTGTAGTGTACATGTAGTGTGTGTGTGTGTGTATGTGTGTGTGTGTGTAGTGTACATGTGTGTGTGTGTATGTGTGTATGCATGTGTGTGTGTATATGTGTGTATGTGTGTATGCGTGTGTGTGTGTGTGTATGTGTGTATGTGTGTATGCGTGTGTGTGTGCGGGCGGCGCGTCTGGTGGCGGGGCGAGGGGGCAGGGACAGACGGCAGGCGGCGGCTGGCGGGGCAGCGACAAGGCAGCGGTGGCGGGGGCGGCGACAGGCAAGCCTGGAAGCGAGCAGGCGGCAACGCAACGGCAATGGCGAGGCGGCGAAGCGGCGGCGGCAGCAATGGCAAGTGGCGGCGGCAACGGCGGCAACGGCAAGGCGGCGAAGCGGCGAAGCGGCAACGGCGGCGGCGGCGGCGGAGGTCGAGACTCTTCTTGGCGTGAAGTGGAATGAAAGTGGCGGCGATAAGCGATTTTTCGTAAGTGCCATATATATAGGATGGGCCTTTAGTGCGGTTGGAGCCACCAACCGGTACTAAAAACCAATTCTAACTTGACCAATAGCGGCGAAGCGAGGC